>VZRH01001001.1:2145199-2228972 GCA_013397555.1 Urocynchramus pylzowi | reverse complement strand
GAGCGGCGCGTGGGACCGGGAGCGCGCCGCGGCCTCGGGGCTGCGGGCCCGGCCCTGGCCAGCCGGGAGCCGTGCCCTGGCCGTGGGGTCGCTGCTCCGGCAGCTCTCCCGAGCCCTCCTGTGCTGGCGGTGGCATGGCGAGCACGGCTGCTGCCTTGGGTCCAGACAGCCCCGTTCCGCTCCGCTCGCCTGGGGTCCGATCACCAGCCTTGGTTCCAGGGTAGATCCACCACCGCCACAATCCATCCTGTAACCAAAGTCACCTTTTCGGGGCCTCTACAGGCACTGGGCCTTGCTGAAGCTGTCACCTCAACAAAATCATTCCTGCCAGCCATCAGTAACACCACGGTACGCCTTTCGGCGTTACTGGCAATGCTTCTCTAACAGCTTTCTTGGAGTGTGTTAGACTTACGGTCCAGAACTTTATTCCCAGAAACTTGGCCATGCACTCACAGGTGCTGGTTGCTTAGCCTTCCTGTGCAGGTTCTGCCCTTTGGCCTATGGAAGCCAGTCCTTTAAGAGGCTGTAGCTAGGTGTATGAATTATACAAGGTGTTACCCCTGTAAGGGTTCTTTTTCCTCATATGCATGCCATGTTTTAAGGTGCTGCAGTGTGTCTTAAGAGTTCTGAGGGAAAAAAAAAACAGTTTATTGGACCATGCCTTTTTTTCAGAGGAAAAATATTAAATGTACATCTAGATATGTGTGGCCACAGAAGGTATAGAGTGAGGAGATTAGTTAATTGACAAGAATTTTTTTTTTTCTTTAAACTTCCAAGAAAACCTTGTTGGTCTGCACCCAGCTTCTGAAGACTATTTCCCTGCCATTTGTGTAGATTTTTGTTGGAGAGAGGTTATACTTGTTGAAGAGCCGGCCAAATAGATCCTCTCAATCTCTCAGCACCTAGCCCAAGTGTGGGGAGTAAGTAAAAATGTGACTCTTTCAAGTTTGACATTTATAATTTTAGAAGAGTCTTATTTTTTTCTACTCTTAGAGAGCAACAAAGGAAAGGCGTAAGAAATCATTTCCATATTAGCTATGTAAGACAAAATGTAAGATGACCTTAATATTGAGGCATCGTTTCCAGCACTTCCTATAATAAGCACTCTCAGGATTGCCCCACCCTTATATGACAGCCTTGATCTTCCTTGATCCTGAGGACAGGCCCTTTTTCCCCTCATAGGTTTGATTATAGGATCTGTATATATTAATCTAGCCAAGTGAGCTCCAGAAGATGGTAGGGATTGGCATCATGACTCAGAGAAGCCAAGCAGAATCGTTTCATCTGCTCATCAGACAATTATATAAATTGCTGGGCAGAAGCCATGCAGACAGTCACTGGTTTTCACAGCTGCCTCTTACTGGCAATGCCTGCTGTGGGACAGGTGAGGTTACTGCACTGCTTACCCTCACCACAGAGGAGTGTGCTCGCTGCCTGGCTGAGGTATTAATTACACGGGCTGTCGCAGTGCTCTTGTGGCTGGCTGGCTCTGTGCTGGAACTGAGCTTCCACGACAGAAGCAGGGCTTTTTATTTTAATTGCTTCTTTTGAGTGAGAAGAAAGAATTTCTGTGGCTTGGACTTCCTTTCTCATACCTCAGCTAAGACTTGTCTGGTCATTCAGGGAACAATCTGTATTTTCTCTAATGCTTTGGTGCATATACTTGCTTATGGTCCTAGAGCTATCCCATGGTACCCCACCTGACAATCATCATCGTTCTCGTGAACTGCTGTTTAAGGTAAACAAGTGAGTTTTAATCATACAATTTGGCTAGTACCACTGACCTACAAACCAGGAGGTCTTTGAGGATTCACTGGGTGAATCCTAGGGGTTATTTTCTACTGGCTTAAATCCAAAATGACTGAAACTTCATTCTGGTTACTCATAAATGGAAAATGAATATCAGTGTCTGGTCCACTGTTGTTCTGTACATGACACTGTCACTGACGCCAACAGGAGAGTGAAGTGTAAATTCTTGTGGTACTGTGATTTGTGTCTCTCCTTGCATCTGAAGTAAAGTCTACATCAAATGCCAAGGCAGTTGCTGAGGGGTGTGCAAATGGTAAGCTGTATGTGAAATAAACCACATTTATTGCTAAGGCTGGGGGTAATGCAATTTGTTTGCTGTCATTTTCTAGGAAATGTGAATTATTTAAGCACTTTCTTATTTCAAATTCAAACTATCACAGTCACTGTTCACATTCATTAATGTCTGGAAATTCTTTCAACATGGAGATACAGAGCGGGAAAACAAATTTCAAGTGTTTCCGAAATGCATTTGCAAGTAGGTTTACTAATGTGCGAGTGCTCGTATTTAGAAGTGTGTAAAAATAAACAGCTGAGATCTGCCCACAAAGCCACATATGCAATTTGCACTGCACAGCTTTGACAGCAGGAAGTTTCCAAACAACAGAGACCTCAAAAGAAGTTTTTTGCAGCTCTTGAGCTTGTGTTTTCAACCTAAGCCCATCAAAAAGTCTGATACTTACTTAAATGCCTTTATGGTTATACCTTTTCAAGCAAAGCATCTCCTCTTTAACAAAGTGCTTTATCATTTAAAAGAAAAAAAGCTATTAAGTAGCTTAGAGACTTGAAGTAGCCTAGTAATCATAGTAATACCTCTTATAAAGCTTTTTGAGTTGATATTTTAGAACATCTGGCACACTGATTATAAAAGAAGCTGCTTGATAAGCTAATGAAATTTTGGGATTTTGTGTTGTTTCATCCTGTTCTGTCTTTAGCATAAGAAGGGTTTTTTGGTAGGAAAATCTGCCCTGTGGGGTCAGATGTTTCAGTGTCAGCATAATTGCCCACCTACCTAGTTACAATCATTAAAGCTGCAGTGGGTGGTTGCTCCAGTTGTTTTGTGGGAATTCTTGGTCCTCTGACTCAGGTTCTGGGATATAAATACCTTCAGAATCACACAATGGTTGGGGTTGCAAGGGTCCTCTGGAGGCCATTTGGTCCAGCCCCCTGCCAAAGCAGATTCACCCAGATTAGGTTACACTGGATTGCATCCAAGCAGGTTTTGAGTATTTCCAGAGGAGATTCCACAACCTAAAAAAGTCAATGAAATGTTAATCTTGCCAAACTGGACTCCCTTGGTTGATTGTAGAGCTAGGAGGAAGAGAGTGATTGTTAGAGAAACTAAGCATTACAGTGGTGGTCTTCTAAACAAAAGGAACTCAAGATGATTCAGTGCCATACACATGTGCAGGAAACAATTTTCTGGGATATGATATTTCCTCTTCAACTCAGGAATTGCTTTCATGGGGAAGAGCTGGTTTCAGCCATGTGGGTCTCTCCTGCAGTTTCACAGGGGCTTCGTCCTGTATGATCCATCCCCTACAAGAGGATGAATCGGTCTCCAGTCTAAAAGGAAAACTGTCCATGATGTGGACTTGCATCTTCCATTATGGATGACAGCTAGGCTAGACAGGACTTTAGGACTGAATTGTTCCTAAAATTGTCTAAGTACAGCATAGGCATAGGGAACCTGATAGAGCTGTGTCTGATTTGGAGTAGTGGAAAGAGGGAAAGAGGGCCTCTGACACCACATTTGAGAGGAGCTGTGTGAATGGCTGTTTCACATAGCAGCATCAGGAGACCTCTCTGAGCTCATGGCAGGTTTGACTTGGAAGCTGCAGTGCTCAGGAGGATCATTGCATCTCCTGAGCTTAATAGCCCAAAACTGGGTTTTAGCAGAGCTAGAGTGCCCCATTAAACAAATAAAATAACAGTGACATAACACCTTCACTGGATGTAATTCTCTTTGGCACTAGTGAATTCTTTGTATAGCTACGCTTCAGCAATTTTTATCTGTTAGTATTTTTATTTTTTCCATATGTTTGAGAATGTTCTTTCTAGACAACTTTGCCATACTACGTAACCTCTGGTTTTACTGATTCCAAGCTACATCATTTGTTTTAGAAGTAAAAGCAAAAAGCTAGCTAGCATTGTTATGGGTGATTCATTCAGAAGACTTAGAGAGATTCAGTCACCCACTAGTGCTTTTCATTTAATTTCATTTTTCCCTTAAAAAACTGAACTTGTGGTGTGACAAATGTCACTTCAGTGCTTTATCTGAGGGGGAAAGGATCTGAAGGTCAAGTCATGGAACTACTGAAATGTTTCAACTTGTCATGCAGGGCTGCAAAGGGAAGCAAGGGTGAAAATATCATATACGTGCTACTGCCTGCTGCACAACACCATGGCTTATTTCTGGCTTTGGCAGTATCATGATAGGGGAGAAGAGGAGTCAGGACTAACAGGAGTGCACTTAGAGCTCATTCATCACCCAGCAAACTATAAACCATTTGTGCCTCAAAACACCTGGCTTTAGTTTTTACCAAAGCTTAGTGACAGGGAGGCATGGCAGCTCCCAGCCCTTCGGACTGATCAGGAAGCAGTGTGTTCATTAGTCATACAGGAACATCTGGTTGGGCTGAGCACACGTGCTAATCCAAAAGAGTACAGTGGCAAGGAAAGCAAACCACATCATGACGTGTGCATGCAGAAGTTTTTTTGGGTTACAGGAGACTTCAGTTTTAATCTCAAGACAGTGAAAAGAATTCAACTTCAAACCAGTGTCACATTTTTTACTTTAAAAGCATGATTTTCAGTAGGCTACATAGAATTTTCTTTTTTCTAGTGAACCACTTCATTGGAGTTGCTTCCCTGTTGGCTGTTAGGTGCTGCTTAATAGGACCATAAGAGACCATGTGAGTGGGAAATGAAGTTGAATTTATTATTTCTGGTCATTCTGCCATAATTAGTACAGTTCTGATAAAACAATGGCAAATTATAAGGCATGTGTATGCTTCTCAAAAATTAAAAGTCAATTAATGCACAAAACTGTTTGCTCAGGAATAAAAGCTGAACAGGAAGGGGAAGGAACAGCTCTACCAGCTCTATGAGGCCCTGTATAGGAGCTATCTCCTTTCAAGAGAGGGCTCTGACACCTATATATACAAACCAATATATCATGTACTCCAGAGGCACAGAACAGCTTGTCCTGCAGCCAAAGCAGGACTATCTGCTACTTAGAGGACTTGTTGTGGAACACTAACTTTTTTTGCAGACAGGCTCATTTGAAGTCATTTGTGATCAACAGTGGCCTGAACCTGCACACAAAGACGTGGAGCTGCAGATGGCCCCAGGCAGCTTGCACAAGTGTAGCTGTACTGGACCTCATTTTCCACCACTGCAAATCAGTGCACTTCTTGCAGACATTGTGGGGGTTTTTTGCAGAAGTATTGTTCACATAGAGGTACTTACAGTCTTTGAGAATTAATTCCTAATCTAATATGATTTTAGTCATACAAGGGATACACCCAGCAACGAGAACAATGAAAGTAAGTCAATGGGGCTTTATTGACTCTCCCAATTGTATTTATGGTTCAGAACTGTTATCAGCAATGCTGTTCACATCCATACTGGGGAAGTTTATTTGTACATATTAGTGTGAATTACTAGGATGGTAAAGGACATACTAGAACATATGTTAGGATTTGAGCTCAGGTTTGAAAGATATATTTTTACTTAGTAAGCTTGAAAGATTTCTGTTTCTTTGTCCCTGTATTTGCACATTTGACAAGAAGAAATGCCCATATATGCTTATATTTCTGTCTATAATAGATAGAATAATATATTTATATAGAATACCTATAAACATATTTCTATATTATACACAATTTTATGTAGTTTCTATATATTATATAAAATTAAAATTATTTTCTTGCCAATAAGAAATTATTTTTTTACTCTTACATGGAACAAAATTCCATATATGCCAGAAAGTCTAAGTTTTGGTGACCAGATGCAAAGACAAGTAACCACTGTGGCTGTTTCAAAGAATAGCTAATACACTGTTACCTCTTCATGACAAAACTGACAGATGCATCACAAGGAGATAAATCAGAGGCAGTTTTGGCATGACAATGAAAGACACAGGGCTGTCATTGTGATCTTAAAAGGAAGAATTCTAGTAGGATTTAACCAAGAGAGCAATATTATAATGAATGCTCACATTTAGAAGTATATGGGCAAAATTATGTACAGTAGCAATTTATTTTTAAGTTATTTGTACAATTTGCCTTTTACAGTAATGTCCTTGATTCCATTTTTTTTTTTTCTAAGCAGGCTGATTCAACTGAGACATTCTGCACAAAGAAGATAGGTTATTCCTTCATATTAATTGCCTGTGCCTGCAATGACAGGTTAAATCTGGCATCCTGCACACTCCCTTTTTCCAAGGACAAAGCCTTCCCTCTCCCCAGGCCCTATATATAGAGATCAAGTTCTAGGGAATGATGCTGGGGAACTCCAGTGAGCAATGCTAGTGAATCTCTCAGCATCTTGGTTGGAATGGGGAAGGGAATTCCCCAAGTGCTCAGTCATCTGGGGAAAGATCGTGATATGCATGTCATTGTCTTGATTCAGTTCTGCAAAATTAGTGAATTTCAAAAACAAGACTGCAATTAAGGAAGAACTTTCACCATCCATAACAAAACAGATCAGGATTCAGAAATTCTACCCCTTTCACACCCTTGCAACGTACCCAGAACTGAACATCCAGGTCAGCTGCAGAGACGAAAATAAAAACTTGCTTCACTGATTGGGCTCTCAGCCCATAACTCCCTCCCATCACAGCTGTGCATAGAAGTTGCTGGGGCTGTAGCTATCTCTCCTGCTTCATAAACACACGTGCTGGAGGCTTGCAATGTCCCACTTAAAGATCTTTTGCAATACCTAAGAAAGAGGTCTGCATAAGGATTAATTAGGCAGAACTTTGATTTCTTGTCTAGAAGCAGGAGACTAAATCTTGTCAGATTTATGAACCATAGCCCTCGTAAGTGCTAACGACTGCAAAAGGCTGAGGAAGGCCACTTGCTGTATGATAGGCTAAGAAATCATTGTCACTTTGTTCCAAAACCCAAAAAGTTGCATGGCAAAAATCTACCTTATTCCACAAAGAGAAGGTGAAGTCAGCTATTGCAAATAGATGCTGATGTTATATGGCTGCACATTTTGAAGAAGATGAAAGGTCAGCAATGCTTTTTTAAGGGTTTCTTATCCTCCCCCATCAGTTTTATTCATATGAATGAGTAAATGTAAAACAGCTACAGTTTATAGTAGTAGACATAAAAGGAAATTCAGGTCCTTTTAAGATAACCACTACTGGATAACCCCCTGTGATGAAATCAAGACCCACTCTGGAGAGACATCTTGAGGAGTCTTTGTTTCTCACATGAGCAATAATAAATATGGAATATGACCTGCCCCATATGGTACCATGATCTCCTTTTCTTCATTATTAGATGAGGCTGTATTAGGTCCCCGTAGGAAAAATTAAATAAATCAGATGCAATGGTAAATTACTTTTTTATGTCCTTCAAAAGTATTTTATGATGACATTGGTTTGCCAAGGTTTTGAATCACAAGGTAAACTAAGGACAGGATCACATGTTCCTAAAGTTTTGGGGGTTTTGTCTTTTTAAAAGAAGTCATGCTGTTGTGTGGACAACTTACATAACAAGGTCTGAAGCAATAACTGACATTTATATCTGGAAGCAGAAGCAAACCCTAGTACTGCTTTTCTCAGACTTTGTTTGTAGAGTGCGTTTACAATCTTGTGACTTTCAGACTTAGCATCTGTTTTGGAATCCATTTCCAAATGTCACAGTGTCTTCTGCTTTGATTTCTTCCCTTGTTTAATGTCAGTGTGGTGACTTTCAGATATATCTTTAAAGAGATAAACTAGTTCATAAAACCTTGTTGCCATGAGGTAGCAGCCTTTAATGACTAAACCTCTACCACCTGACACATATCAAGTAGATATTGTATTTTGTGTCATGGTATCTCATAAGCACTAGGAATATGATGTAATATTTTCTCCTCTGATCTACAAAGTATTCTCCCTCTGGGTTTTGAACAATAAATCTTCTTGCCGTTATCATCACTATAGGATGCCCCAGCATAAAACAATCTGTTCTTCTGGGATAATATAGTGCTCCCATTAGACAACTCCTGTTTCAAGACCCCATAATTCATTGGCTGAATGCTTGTAAATGTCACCTAGTTATAACTCCTGTAGGAGCAAGCACTATCGTGTGCTTTCTGGCACTGCATACCTTGTCTGATGAGACAGAGACAGATTCTTTGCTGTTTGTTTTCCTTTGGGACTACAAGTGTGTCATTTGAGCTGTAAATTACCATCACTACGGAACTTTTATTTTTCTGTGCACATCACTGGACAAGCTGCTCTAGAAATAATATAAAGTATCAGTCCAAATAATGTAGACAAGATACAAATTGATTTTAATGGGATTTTTGCCTCTTTAATAATGGTTAAATAGTTTGCCATGTAGCTGCAATAGTAAAGCTAAAGTAAAAAAACGTGTGCCGATTGCTCCTTAGTTTCATTTCTGCCAAGCCATTGCACAGGCTTGCTGCAAGAATTATTATTCTTGTAAAGGGGATGCTAAAACCCCGTGGTTGAACACTGCTCTGGGCTATCTATCAGCTAAATGATGGCAGCTGGGATTCAGAAACTGCCATATAAGAAACCTGCTCTCTTGGCCCAGAGGTAATGTAACTTCATCTTTATCCTCACATCACTCATGCAGAACTTACGGGCTTGCAAGCAGCTGCTGTGACACATCTGAGTTCTGCAATGCGGAAAAATGTAATTGTGAGAGACCAAAAGAACTGAACACCTGGATTGTAACCACTCCATTCATCACAGGGTTTCATCCTTGGCAACTTTTGGGCAACTATATAAAATAAAAGCTATGATGCAGTTTGATCCACTAAACCTTTAGACTGTGGAATGGGTTTTATCAGACATTGAAGTGATTTAATTAAACAGAAGAATCCAGTGAATAGATTTGCTATTCATGCATACCACAAAATAAGCTAACTATTAACTGAAGGAATCAAAATCAGATTGAGAAAAGCAGTGAGAATTTGCTAAATTTCAATAATAAGGTGGTTACTTATTCAGAAGACTCTTTAGGAAAAGGTATTAACTCCATTTCCCTATTAGAAGTCCCAATTTCCACTTCATTTTCAAATAATAATTTAAAATTTTCACACTACTTTTTAAACATTTTAAATTTTTCCAGATTTGCCATAGGATAGAAAAAGTAAAGGACTGCAAGCGAAAAAACATTTATCTTGTTCTTTTGCCTGCGCTTTCTTCTATGAGAGTTTGAATAAAATCAAAAACCAAAAGCAAAAAATTCCTGGGGCAGGGTCACAAAATCTGTTTGTAAGAACAAGGAAGTGTCTGCACAACAGTGTTGGCCACTGTGTTGGATGTCATACAACCCTTTGTCTCAGGTGTGCTTTTACATTTCTTGCCTGCCCTTGCCCGTGCCTGTTGTTTGCCTGGTGCTCAGAGATCCCTCCCAGACCTTCCCTTTGAGGCTGGGCAGCCAAAGGGGCTGGCTCAGGGGCTGGAGCAGGTAACCTCTCTGCTTTCATTCCTGAGATAGATGTGATTTAATACTAGGAATCAACAACGACCTCAAATGTATTTTAATGCTTGTTCAAAAAGCTGTCACAGTGAAATGCTGAGTTCGTTTCATCTGCAGTCAGTCTTTCTGTGTGACTTCTTGCAAACATTTGACTGTAGAGTAAGGCACATTTTACATCATTGTGTTTGTTTATTGTATTTTAGAGAAGAATCCAATATTGTAAGTTCTCAATATTAATGAAAAAAGGTTTTTTTTTCTTATTGGGTCAATTTGATGGTCATAAAAGAAAATGGATTCCTAATGGGAGGTGTAGATCCAGAACCTTATAATCTGGATATTCTGGAGACACTACAGATTTTATTATAATCTTCCATACTTTAAAAAATTAAATTAAAAAAAAATATCTTAGCCAGAAAAGCTTTTCTGTAGAGGAGAATTGGATCACAAAGAACTCTGACTCCAGGGAACATGATGCCATCCTGAATCAACTTGGTTTGGATGTGAGTTTTTAATGAAATATGCAAACAGGTAACATACTTGGAGTGGGACAGTGAATAGTGACTCTGTTATTTGAAATAAATTTGCCTCAATGAAGTTTTTCACTGGCTGAAATATTCAGTGACTTTTATTTTATTTATTTCAAGCCTTTACACATGTTAGCTTGTCTGCACACTGTAAAACTGAAAATTGTCCCTTAGAGTGAAAGCTGTGATGATAATTTTATTGAAAGATTTAACTTGAAATTGCAAGACAGACTACCCTAAAATTACTGGCATGGCTGTTTTGGATTAATTCCAGAAATATTTGAGCGCTCCCACCAAAAATCGCACGAAGAGTTGCGCACCCATCTGCAGGCCCTGAGGGAAAGGGCATACATTGTAAAGAATCCTGCTGGGGGGCAGCTCCTGCTAACTTGCCCATTTGGCTCATAGTCAGTAACCTGCCTCTGCACAGTGGTCCAAATTAAAACCTGATGCTTCAAGAAATAGTTGTTGCCCATGGTAAGCCAGAGCTCTCGGCTGAGCTGGTAAACCAGCAGAGATGAGGATTTAGAGAGGAAGATGTGATGGGCAGCTTGAGACAGCAGTTTATTGATATCTTAACCTGGATCAAGAGCAGCTGATGGTTTGTCAGACCAAAGCCCATGTACCTGTCCCTGCAGTCTGCAGCACCAGCTATTGCTCATCCCTGGCTTGTCATTCCATTTATAACTGTATACAGATAAACACATTAGCTTGGTGTTTCTGCTCAGATTATCATCAGCTAAAAGGTAATATATTTAAATTATTGTCAGTCTTCATTTTAGTAATGCACAGAGATGAACTGCAAACTCCTCGCAGAAGGATGTGTTTTGTACAGGTTTACAGAGGTATCACAACACAAATCTACATTTACTTAAGAAGTTTTCTTTCCCACCTGCATTAGCTAGGGACTATTTTAATGCTTTCTTAAATTCTGGAGTAAAATTACATGGGAACTTATACAAATATGAAAATATGTCAGACTTTATGGTCAGACTGTACATGTTGTTTAGGTAATGATACTGCAATAGAATTGGTCAATGTAGAGAATTTATCCTCTGTGGTAGATTTCTGCTTTGACTTTTCCTTTTGACCTGAACTGAAAGGATAACTTAATTTTTTTTTTTTGTTGCCCATGGAGTAAGAATTCAAGAAATTATTATTTTAAAATTTCAAGCAGCTCTTTTTCAAGTATTTAATCTCATAAAGTAAAGATCTTTGTTTGAAATAGCTTCAACTTCATTCATAACCTATTAAGTCCAAGTGAAGCACACTGATTTTCTTCAAAGCATTGATTCTTTTCATTATTTTCTTATAAAAGTCAATATATTCCTGTGGAAAATTATTCAATTTCACTGCATATTTTCTCCAATAAAAATATGCCGTTCAGAAAAATTTCAGTCAACCCTAGATTCAGATTAAAGTTTAACTATAATATAGGAATACAAGCCTTTCTTCTGTGCTGGAATGCTGGACAGCTGGGGACAGAAAAGCTATGGGAGCACAGGGGCAGTGTTGGCAGTCCATGTCCAGGGAGGGTGGATGAGTGGACCAGAGCAAATAGAAGGTACCAGGTATGGACACAGAAGAGCAAAGGTGAGGTTTTCTGTGCAATCTCCTTCTCAAAAGTAGGAGAGACAGGCAGAGAGCTCCAGAGACAAGAGAAAAGACAATCCAGAATAAAATTAACCACAAAAGTACTAAAGGTGCTGTTTGGCCTGACTCTTCTACTGACTCATGGCAGCAAGGATGCCTGTTCCCTTGGTCAGCTACAGCAGGTGTGTCAGATGAGGCTTTGTGTTGCTCAAGCCTCCCATTCTCTGTGATCTCCTCTCTTGACCAAAAGCCATGCATTATGTACCAGCTAGGTGAGGATACAACCTTTCTGGCGGCATCCTTTGTGTGTAATACCCAGGAAATGCATTTTTCTTGTGAGCTGTTTACTTTCCATCCCCATCTGACTGCCTCTGTCATTATGAGAAAACAACAAAGGGTGCCTTTCCACCAGGACAGGACAGTCAAAGGCTCAAAACCTGATGCAAGCCACATCAGTCCATCACTCATTATGCATGATCTAACTGTGTAATGGAACTTTCCTATGAAAAGAGAAAACTTCAGGAACCAGAATGAAGCATGAATAGAGAAGCATAAACAGGAGTCAGGAGAAGGACCTGGGGCTTACATCTTGGGGTAGTCATTGTGGTGATTATCACTGTGACAGAAAGGGCACAGAACCCCATGGCAGAGCTTTGTGAGTCGTAATCTTCTCTGTTATTGTTGAACTATTGCCAGTTCAGCACTCTGGCCTCAGAGGAAATATGGTAGTCATTGTCCTTCAAATGTTTTTTTTTATTTAATTAACTCTTAATGAGAATATTTATATTAAGACCCCCTGTGCTTAACAACTGAAATGATTCCTATGTTACGTTGTTAAGCCTCTCCCCTGGATTAAATGTTGATGTTCATGATGTGCCATGAGAGCTCTCTTCTGTTCACAGTTGGACTTGATGATCTTAAAGGTCTTTTCCAACTTAAATGATTCTGTGATTCTGGGCTTGTGAAGCACAGTAGTAGTAGCAGCTTTTTGGCATCAGTCTGTCTTCTAGCCTTCATCTCAGAAGTATTTAGAAAAAAAAAATCACTTTGATGGATTGACCCTGGCTGACATCAGGTGCCAAACAAAACCAGTCTGTCACTCCCCTACTCAGATGGACAGGGAAAGAAAATGGAACACAAGGCTCATGGGTTGAGCTAAGGACAGGCAGAGCTCACTCACCCATTAACTATCACAAGCAAAACAGATTCAACTTGGGGGAAATTATTTAATTCATTACCAATTAAAATCAGAGTAGAATAGTGATAAATAAACTCAATTCTTAAAATCACCTTTCTCCCACCCCTCCCTTCTTTCCACATTCAACTTCACTTCTGATTTCACTACCTCCTCCCCTGAGTTGCACAGGGAAAAGATGAGTGGGGGTTTGCAGTCAGTTCATCACACGTTGTCTCTGCCTCTCCTTCCTGCTCTTCTCCTCCCACTCTTCTCCTGCTTCAGTGTGAGGTCACTCCCATGAGAGTGAGTCTCCCATGGACTTTTCCATGGAGTTTCCCCAGACTTCTCCAACCTGAGTCCTTCCCATGGGCTGCAGAAACTGCTCTAGCATAGGTCCCTCTCTGTTTCTGCACACAGCCACAGGTCCTGCCAAAATCCTGTTCCAGCATGGGCTTCCCACAGGGTCACAGCCTCCTTTGGGCATCCACCTGCTCTGGCATGGGGCTACTCCATGGGCTGCAGGTGATCTCTGCTCCACCATGGACCTCCATGGGCTGCAGGGGCACAGCTGCTTCCCCATGGTCTGCACCACAGGCTGCAGGGGAGTCTCAGCTCTGGTGCCTGGAGCACCTCCTGCCCCTCCTTCTGCACTGACTGTGGTGCCTGCAGAGCTGCTCCTCTCCATTTGCACGCCTCTCTCCAGGGGTTGCTGTGGAGCAGGGTTTTTTCCCCCTTCTTNCATGGACCTCCATGGGCTGCAGGGGCACAGCTGCTTCCCCATGGTCTGCACCACAGGCTGCAGGGGAGTCTCAGCTCTGGTGCCTGGAGCACCTCCTGCCCCTCCTTCTGCACTGACTGTGGTGCCTGCAGAGCTGCTCCTCTCCATTGCACGCCTCTCTCCAGGGGTTGCTGTGGAGCAGGGTTTCTCATCATTTGCACAGGGGTTGCTGTGGAGCAGGGTTTCTCCTCATTTGCACGCCTCTCTCCAGGGGTTGCTGTGGAGCAGGGTTTTTTCCCCCTTCTTAAATACATGATCCCAGATCAGCACAGGCACAGTGACCAATGGGCTTGGTCTTGGCTGCTGGTGGGTCTGTCCTGGAGCCAGCTGGCATTGGCTCTGTCACACATAGAGGAAGAAGCTTCTGGCATCTTCTCACAGAAGCCACCTCTTTAGCCCCCCACACAATCAAAAGCTTATCACACAACCAAAATATAAGCATATAACTTACCAAACTGATTTTAACAAAAATTCTGTCCTTTAGAGTTAAAAATGCCGTAAGAGTTCACATATTCTCAAATTTGCATCTATAGAGAAATTACCATCTTCCATATTTGGTGTAATTGTTCTGTGAACTATGCAGATCAATCACATAGTTACAGTGAAACAGTCCATGAACAGTTCATAAAAAGCATGTCTGATCTGAAAAATCACTCTTTGCATGCTTTACATCTATCCATATTTTGGTGGTTTTAGTTTTTATTTGCCTTCTTGTGTCTTTGAATAGCCTCTTATTTTAAGAAACAAAATTACTGCTTTTGAAATAGCATAAGCCAGTATATTTTCCAAACTTCAGTGGTGCCAGACACACCGTGCTTCTGATGCCACTCTGTCAGATGATAGAGGAAACTGAGTTCAGCAAAGCCAGAAATTAAAACTCAAATCCTACTCAAGTCACTAGGGCACAGGCACAGCAACTGCAGCAAGCTCAGTGCTCTGCTTAGTTGGGATCTGTGGTGTGAAAGGCTATGCTGAACTTTTCACAGGAATGCTGAAGTTGGCCCAGAGCTGTCCATACTCTCAGATCAGCCCTTGGTGCATGGAGGAGCATGTCCCCTCCACGTTGTTGGTGCAGGGTGGTTCTGACATTAGTCCAGCCTGGGACCCATAAATTCCCCACTCAAAACTGCAGGAAACAAGGTTCCTACAAAAAAGGAGAAGTGGCCAGTCCCATGAATCTTCTCCCCTCAGGGGAGAAGCTGTTTGTAGGTGTTGGTCACAATCCCTATGGCAAACTAAGGCATTAGCTCAAGAGCTTTCTGACTCTGAGACTTTTATCTATAGGATCTCAGTAAGTGTACTGAAAATTTGCAGGGCTTTGTGGCCTGGGGAGAGGCCACAGCTGCAGTTAGTCATTGTATGTATGTAAGTTAATCATGAGATCTTACAGTTCGAAGCAGACCAGAACCCCTTCTGCCAGCCTCATTCTTTATTACAGAGGCCATGTGAAAAGGCATTCTTTTAAGGTGAGGAACATACCTAGACTTTAATTTTTCTCTTTCTGCTTCTTTAAACAGGACAGTTTAGAATTACCTGATGTCAACAGCAGTTTTATTCTACCTGTCAGGCCACTGTGACATATAACTAATAGGATGGGTGATGGCAAGTAAACACAATACTGATAAAGGTTCTTGCAATTATACTGGAGATGTTGCTCTGTATTGTGTTCATGAAGACAGTATGTGCACCAGCAGAAGTCTGAAGGTTAATGAAGAAATATTAGGAGACAAGGAGACATGTCAGCAGCTGCTGTTTGTACAAGCCTTCATAAAGGGAACATTTCCATCTTTATGCACACACAGCTTCATTAAAAGCAATCATTGTTAAAAGCAATTATGTTTATTTTATTAGCACTGAGGCATGAGATTGCTCTGCTCCAGAGTCTGGCTTTTGGAATAGGATGGTTTGTAGGGAGTCTTGGGCACGTGCTCCAGGCTTGCTTTTGCTGGCACCCTAATATTGCCCTAAAATCACCCTGGTGCCTCTGAGGGGGCACTTCAGTACATTGCAGGGAGTTCCCTGAAGCACCACCCCATCTGTTTGCCAGCACAGTCCTGGCAGCTTCCGAGCCTACAGCCCACACTCAACCACATTGATAGATCAGTAAGGTGCTACATGTATCACGTGTAAAGGAATGCCCAGATGAGAAGGGAGACTTTGTCAGGGCTGAGAGGGAGAAGGGCCACGTCTCTCCCTTCCCTTTCCTGGGAAGTGAGCTGCTGGCAGCCCCACTGACACATTGGCTCAATGAACATGTTGCTCACTAGCCCCAGGCTGCCTTCCACCCGGCCACAGACCACTGTGGGGTGGGTGGTGAGTGCCTGGAAGTGTTGGTGAAGGCCTGAAAGGGAGGTGAAGGAGAGCTAGAGGCATTACTGTGCAAATGTCTAGGGGAAGGAACACTCCAGGCTTGGGCTGATGAGGTCCTGGATGAACATCAGCTTGACCACAGGGTCACCAGGTCCCTTCCAGCCCAGGGGCTCTGGAACAGATTCTTTGAATGCTTGGGATAAGGTAGATGCTCTAGAAAAACTGAAAGGAAGGGGAGTGGAGGGGTTGACAGAGGCTGGTGGGGTTGACAGAGGCTGGTGCCATGGCAGCAAGGTGGAGGTGGGAGGTGACATGCAAATTCATAAGGAGACAGGCTTTGTTAGCTCTCAAAGCAGAGCAGCTTAAGAGGAGAAAATGAACATTCATTAGTCTAATTTCAAACTAACAGCTGGTGCCAGGCATGATTAAACTCACACTGTGTAAGGCAGTGAAGCCAAAAGTACACATCGCCTTTTCTGCAATAGGTGTTCAATAACAAGAATTCAGGCAGTCTCACTCACATGTCCCCTCCTTCCACACGCTGAGTACCCTGGCTTCTGGGAAACTGTTGTTCTTCTCAATTCCCCAAAGTGCACATCTATTTGTCATGGTTTTTTTCACATTTTAATAATTCACACTGCGAATTATAATTATGGCTATTAATCCAAGGAACATAAGTGTAGAAAGCTGTTGTGCCTCGCTGCATTTTTTCCTCTCAAATTATAACAGATATAAAAAAATCTTCTTAAATACTAAATAATAAATCTTAAATAGTAAATATTCTGAATTTGACCTTTCTTTATAGTTGTAAGATTCTTTCTTAATTTATAATTAATTTCTTTAATTTATGTTCTGAAACTGCACACATAGCAAGTTTTTTGTTCTTGTCTATCTAAAGATCTATTCCCATGGACTTTGAGCAACATCAGTTTCTTGCTTAGTGTCTGTCAGTCTTTTAAAGAAAATTTACAGTTTTGCAGAATAGGCATGCTTGCTCTCATTGCCTAATGTTAGTAATGTCTTACTACAGGTATTAGTTATTCAAATGGTGCTTTAAATTCACGCAAATTCTTCATGGTCATAAAATTTTCTGAAAACATCAGGAGCCCTCACAGACGTTCAAATGAATAAAAAAGAAACTAGGACAGGTCAATAGTGTGAAGAAAAGACAGAGAAGGCACAGAACTATGTGCCGAATCCTAAAACAAGTGCTATTCTGAAGTTTAAGCCATCCCATCTACAGCACCAGAAGAAATAAACACAGCATTCAGGGAAAAATAGGTTTCTTTTTGAGAGCAGGCTGTGGCACATATTGCCACTCTTCTCCCTCATTTGGTCAAATATTTTTTAATGCTGAACACAAACATTTCCCTTTTCAAAACCATGGCATTTGAGATCATTCAGGTGTAATCTGGATCTGGAATGAAATAATAACTTTTAGCAGCTTGTTATGTGTTAACATCAGGCCATTTTGTAGCTGCATTAGCTACATGTATTCTAGGCTTTAAAAGAGAAACATTTAATTTCTTAAGAATAAAATGAAAAAGGAGCTATTAATTATAGCTGTGCTCTACAGCAGAAAGACCATAGGTTCAACATATCAAAAGAGGGACTTGAGTATTTTCTTGGGATCAAGCTTTCAGGTATGGCATGGGGAACTCTGAACACACAGGATGCACAGTAGATATCTAGGAACTGCACTGATGGACAATGCTGAGTTCAGGAGATTTATATCCTCATTTACCCAGAATTTCTTTGGTAGCTGAGTAGAGCTCCTGTTTTGGCTCCTTGGACAGCCCTGAAATAATGCAGGCAGAAGCACTGGGCTTTTTCTTGCAGAGTTTTGCTGTTGAATTGGAAGGGGCCAATCTCCTGTGTCTGATCATCTGCCAGGATCATCTGAATTGGAAGGCAGCTATTATAAAATCCTCTGAGCTTGATTTAGGGAGCTCCAGTTATAAGTCTTGTTCCACTTTTACTGCTTGATTTTTGCTGCAAAACATTTTCTTACTGTGCTGCTTTTGGCTTGGATAGAATTAATTTCCTTCACAGTAGCTGGTGCAGGGCTGTGGTTTGGATTTTTGCTGTAAATGGTGTTGGTATCTCAGAGATGTTTTCGTTACTGCTGAGCAGAGCTCACACAGAGCCAAGGCCTTTTCTGCCTCTCACCCCCCTCCACCATCCAGGGGGCTGGGAGTGCACTTGGAGTTAGGAGGGGACACAGCTGGGACAGCCGACCCCAGGGCATTCCCAACCATATGGGATCATGCTCAGCATATAGAACTGGAGGAAGAAGGAGCAAGGAGGGGACATCTGAAGTGATGGTGTTTGTCTCCCGAGGTAATCTACCCATGTGCTGGAGCCTTGCTTTCCTGGGGATGGCTGAACACCTGCCTCCCATGGGAAGCAGGGAAAGAATTCCTTGTTTTGCTTTGCTCATGCACACAGCTTTTGTTTTACCCTTTCCTGTGTATCTCAAGCCATGAGTTTTGTCACTGTTCTGATTCTCTGCCCTGTCCCACCGAGGAGGAAGTTTGCGTCTGCCTGAGGCTGCGTCGGCAGCTGGGGTTAAACCACACACTTACATAACAGATGACATTTCCCAGAGCTTAAATCTCAGCACGTTTACACAATTAAACATGTTTTTTGAATCAACTGCCAAACTTAAGAAAGAAATAAACAACAAAAAATTGTCTGGATGGAAATCAAATGGATGTTTATCTCTGATAAAACAAGCAGACCAACAAACAGGAACATTTTGAACCAATTCAAATGTTCAGCTTTTCCTGTAGGTTAATTGCAAAATGAGAAATGATTTTAAAGCCATATAAATATATTTCTTTCTGAAGGCATTAAAATAATTTATTTACTTTTCCAACATGAAACAATTTAATTAAAACATCAAATATTTCAATATTCTTATAATTCTATCCTCTTTGGTTTAACTGGAGCATATTGCCAAATTCACCTTCAAATTCTATGTTTCTGCCCCCAACCCTACCTTCTTACCATACAAAAATTGATTTTTCAACTAGGCATGATTAATGTTCTGAGAGAATAATAAATTGCTCAGCATTATATAAGAAGTCAAAGCAAAACAGTAAACACCATGTAGGTACTTCCTATCCAGTTCCATCAGATGCATGCAAAGAACAGCTGGATTCTTTTGTATTCTTGCTATTTTCCACATTACCTGTTCTTGCACCCTGAAATGCAAGTCACTGTGCACTGCTGACTGTAGGCAGGCAACAAATAGGAATGCAAGACTCTCACAGCTCAGCAAAATACATGGTAAAGTGAGAAAATAGAAGATTTTTAACCATCAACACATTTTCATTTGACTCAAATAGACAGGACAAAAAAAAGGATTTTCACATGATAAACTGAGCCAAATGTAATTTTATGTCACTTGTGATACAGGATGTAAAGACTGTTATCTGTTCATGTGAAAGTAAGAGAAAAAAGATAAAATATTCTAGGGTGGGAATTGCAAAGCAAACTTTCACTCTTGTAGAAATATCAATAGAACTACGATAAGACCAAGGTTTCATTGCAAGCTCTCTCGTACTTAAAGACTCCTGATATTTTTTTTAACATGCTATCCATCAAAATTCACAGTGAATGAGGCAAGATTCCCAGCTACTGCTGGAGGGGACAGTGACAGAGGCCTGATGATTCCTTGTCAATGCTTCAGAAACCGATGACTGAGTGACAGGAATAACCTCTCATCATTTCAGGAAAGAGCCTTTAGGAAAGATTTTCCTCATCTGACTTCTCTGAGCCTCGTCTGACTTCTCTTCTTCTGCTGATTTATGCCCACTGGGAAACAGGTCTTGTGTCATGTTAAGTCCTTTCAATGATCTGAAGAGGTTTGCAGCTGAACTTACAAAAGGAACAGGATAGATGTTGTTTTGTCATTTTTTTTCCCTAACATTCTGGTCTTTCACCACATTGATGGCCTGGAGTTGTCTCCTTGAGCTACCACCACTATTTCTAATTTCCAAAAAGAAAAATTCTGTGTTCTTTACTACTGAAAGAATTATAAAGAAATAAAGAGAAAATGGTTTGTCATTTCTGCTCTTTCCTCTGACACAAGAATGTCTAATGAGTCATCTAAATTCAGATTAAAGTCTAGAGAGCCTACTGTACGGCAGGAGCTGTTTTTCCCTGGCATTCACAATCTAACATTATCAGTCTGTCTGAATTTGCTAAGTTTTACATTATTCAGTAAGTCTGACTACAGGAATATGTAATTGTCACAGAGATCAAATGAAATTATACAAATTACAAGGGAAAAAAACCCATCAGATGAAGGCATAAAATACCCTATTTGTTTCATGTGGATGAATACTTCCTAGAATTTGAGGATTCTTTTCAAAAGAAAGGTACTTGGAATCTCCACCTCAGTAAGGTCCTTGGCACAGACAAGGGTTTCATTGATTTCTGTATAAACATTAAAATTAACCATTTGAGTTCATACAGCCAAGGCCAGTTTGATTGTTCATCCTATTAATCCTAATTCAGATTTACCATAACCTTCTTACCTAAAGATCTACAAAAGATTGCTGGATTGAAATTTATGTGGAAATACAGCTGTTCTGAGGCTCAGTCACAAAAAGTACAATGAAATAAGTACAGCGAAGGCAGAAAAGTCAGAATGTCTATTTCTCATTATTTCCTAATACTTTGAGCATTATATACATCCTGAACAGAAAATATCTTCTCCATGAAACAGATTTTTGAAAATGCTGATTCAAAAATGTAAAAAAATTTAAATATTTTGATATTTAAGAATGAATAGTTCTTATTTTAAGTCAATAGGTCATAGAATTGTGAAATTCTTGCTCAAACCCTTCATGTTTCCAGTCCATCCTGTAGGCTGTTTTCTTCCCTGTGACCTACCTCTTGCCACTCACTGCAGCTTTCCCATAAAGCCCATGGTGCACCTTGGCCCCTGGAATATGTGAGGCATTCAGACTAGCAGTCTCAAAGGAACATGACTCAGGGAAAACTTTTACAGAAACTTAATATTATCTTTAAGGTGTATTTTGACTAGAAATCCCAGGTCAGCAGAGTAACCCGAGCAGAGTATCAACTTTGCACTCCACCTACTGGTATTGCCTTGTGAGCCCCTGATTACGTGTGATGCTGCCTGTAGTACACAGCTAGTCCAGCTTATGTACAGGTTTAATTTTTAGGAAAACATTTCTTCTCTTTGACCTGTGTTCAGATCAGCCTTTTACCCCAAGTATAGGGTTTAATGAAGAGCTCTGCATTGTTCTGCAAAGGCAAAAGGTAAAGTCTGTGTGTGCCTGGCTCTCAGCAATGTGCAACAGGCACCCCTGGAGGAGAGCAGTCAGCAGCTCTTAGGGACGTTTCCCTGGGGCTGTTGGCCTGCCTGCTTGGCAGCCCTTTCCATTAGGAAACTAATGCAGGGGGGATGGACATCTCAGGAGACAAAACTTAGTCTGGAAACTCTCATCCCTGGTTGTGTGAGGGGGTGACTCAGAGCCCCTTCATGAAATCTTATCATGCTCTAATATTATTTAGTAGTTCCCTGACTCAGAGATTGCTAGAACAGTATGTCAGAAAAACAGTAATTACTGCCCCACACCTTGTCACACAGGGTGGTTAATGATCACTGAAATTAGGAACCAGCCCAGCACCTTTTCCACTGGTAGCAATAGAGACTCAATAAATCTTTTATGCATGACAGCAAACAACCTTCATTATTAAAACAATTCTGTTACTCTGTCTTTTTTCTTTTTTATAGGCCAATTTTTCAGTTGTGAAATACATTGCAATCTAAAAAAACTTTCTTTAGGAAATAATTTAAGCAACTATTTGGGCTTGATGCCTTCTTTTTTCTTAATAAGACACCCACCCACAATTTCCTTAATAAAGGACATCACATTAATTAATAGAAATGCAAACCTTACCTATGCCAATGGCTTCTTAACAAGAGCAACAAAAATCTGAGTAAAAACTGAACAAGAAACCCAGCCTACCCTATGCTCCAATGTTAGTAATACCACAGGTTCCTCTTTCTAAGCTTTAACAAAGGGCCTTACAGCCACAGCCCAGAGTTAAGGTTGAGACCAGCAGCTGATCAAGGCAGTTGTCATGTGGCTCTGGAATGCAAATGAGGGAACCAGTACAGCAACCTGGAGAATGGTTAAGAGATTAAGGAAAAAAAACAAAAAAACCCAATCTGGTAAATATAATCCGAAGTGTTTATTTTAAGTTTCATTAGTGCTGCTAAACATAGATTCTGGAGAACTGGAGATTGGCTGGTGGAGATCCAGAATATTTATGAGTTGTGTGCAAGAGCTGAAGCACCTCTTCCCTCACATCTGTGCCTAGCACACTGTGCCTCCAGAAAAAAGGCAGGAATGGAAAAGACCATCCTTTATTTTTCCTGTCAGATGCAGGACCCTTTTGCTCTGACCTCAGGAATCAGTGCAAGAAACAAATCCTAATGTGGAGTTTGTATTAGGGCACGTGTAGCTTGCTTTTCAGGTTCCTGTTTGCAATGACCCTCTTGGTGCTGAAGGCAGCGTGCGTTGCTTATACAGCAGCTTCCAAAGGCTGACCTGGGTACAAGCATAGATACTGAGAGACTGGGATGTACTGACACCTTTGGATGGGGTAGGGAAGAGTGGAATGTTTATCACAGACTGTGTACCAAAGAGGCTTTCCTGCCCCTCAGTGTGAAAAGGGAATTTTGATGAACTGCCCAGTAAGGCTGCTGGAACCAGAAGGCTTTGGAGGTGTCTACTCTGACACCAAATGATGGCTTGACAGGACTCCACACCAGTGGGCAACAGGCCTGAAAGCTTCCTTTTCCCATGCACAGCTCACTCTGATTTACAGCTGCACTGGCAGCAAAGCAACCACAGCTGAATGCCAGAGGAGCTGATCTGAAAAACACCTCCTGAAACACCAGAGCAGTGACCCACTGTAGTAATCTCCTCCAGTTGGCAGTGGAAAGAGCAGACCTCAAGCTGAAAAATTATCTGATAGAGGAAGGTCCAGCTGTGTCTTCCCCTTCCTTTAGTGTATATATGAACTCCCCAGGAAAAGGAACAAGGAAATACTAAGTATTGCATTAGTAGTAGACAGGCAATATTCAGCTTCACTTTGCTGTAAATTCCGTTGGTGATGAGGAAGAGATGATCTCCAGCCACATGAGCTGTTAACTTGAATGTGACATCTTCTGGGGCTCAGTTCCTGACCAAGGGAAGTCATGCAGGTAGAGTTGCTGAAAACAGCACCAGCAAGAAGTACTGAACTTCCCCCTCTGGTAAACGAGGGACAGAAATCCAGTAACATCTCTGGTTCAAGGCTGAGGCTAAGATCCCAAGAAGGTGATCATGACAGGGAACATTTTAATTATGTTGGCCAGGCTGAAAAAGCCCTGATACTTTCTATCCAATCTTTGCAATTATTTATACAACCTCTGGTATTTTGCAAAATGAAGAGAAGATTATTTCTTGTGTTTGCAGAGTTTGCACAGGAAGAGTTCCAGCGCTCTGTTTACCACTGAGTCACCAGCTTAACATCAACTTGACCAATCCACGTGAAGCTGCAGCCAGTTACTTCCACCTCAGCAGCAGCAGCAGTTCCCTCTCACTGCCAGCTAACTCCTGGCACAGAGCTCTGCAAATGCTCTTCCCACATTGCAGACAGAAAGTTCCTGCTGGTTTAGGACCAGTTCTTACTGTAACTGAAGCAGCTTATGATGGTTTTTATATACTAACTGTCATCCAAATTGTCTCAGTGGCTATTTGTTTTAACTTTACATGCTGAAGTGGCTTGTGAACTGCAGGATGTAGAAAAATAGGCTAAATCAATTCTGCTTTGAATGGATGATTTGTATATAAGAAGGGTTCAACTGAGAAACAGAAATGTATCCATATGGTGTATCTAACTCAGAAAGTCTAAAAAATTTAGGCCCAGGTACAAGGGAAGTGCATCTAAAATACAGCTTTCCCTTTCTAAATATTCATCATCTTCATCCTCAATTTGCATAGTAGTTCACTCACTGTTCTCTTGGAACAGAGGCTGAGCCTGTAATTATCAAATGATGCATACCCTGGCTGTGGGTAGACTGAGGCTGGAACTCCCAAGGGATGGGAGACAATTGCTCAGCTCCCATTACAGCTTCACTGACACTTAGAAGAATTAGTGCAATTAGAAATTGCAAGACACAGGAAATTCTCAAGCTGACTCTAGGAATCCATGGAGGCTAACTTTAATCTTCTTGAATGTAGGTGTTCCTGCAGAACAGAAATCTGGGAGCAGATGCTGCCCTATAGAGCTCAAATATTTTTCTTGGAAGAAACCCTATGCTCCTGTGAAATAATTAGCAGGGGTCTGATCTGTCTCTCCTTTCTGTAAACATCCTAGTGTTTACAGCAACATCACAATGTTAAGTTATTGCTGTACCAAATCCACATGTCCCAAGTCATGAAAAACTTCTATGAAGGCAACAGGAATTCTTCTGTGGATAAGGCAAGCTGCAGCTTGCTCTAGATAGATGTAACCAGAGCCAAAGTTTACTCTCAGTTGCACTGCCACAAGCACGACAAAACTCCATAAAGCTCCAGATTTATAGTGGACTGACTGACAGCAAGACATGTCCCTAGACACTGAAACATACCCAAAGAAACCAGCTTGTTTGAACATCTCATTGGAAATGGCCAGTAGCACACCTTGCCTTTTGATCTTTCACTCCAGTTGTGACTTCTGTTTGGCTTTTAATTGTTGGATGTCCAGATTTTCCCTTTCCCATATGAATGCCCAATAATTTTTGCAATATTAACACACCATCTTCCTGTAATGGAACAGGATACCATGGAGAGCTAAGCAAAGGAAAACTAGATGTAGCAATAATTTCTTACTGTGTGTGCTAGAAAGAAAATTTTCTCCCCCCAGGCATTTCCCATGCACTCCCACTTCGCTTATTGCAGTTCTACTTCACATCCCCATTCCCATCCTCCCTGGATGAGGATCACAGGTCACAGTCATGCACTCACAGTGCCTTAAGCCAGAGGCTCACTGCAGGGGCTTGTGGAATTGACACAGGGACCATCCTTGCAATATCAGCTGGGAGGGATTCAGGAGCCAGACTCAGACTCAGCCTTCAGTCACATGCCATGGGCAACAGATCCCCACCTGCCCAAAGCTGGAGGGGCTTTCCAACTCCTTCCTAGCCAAACCTCAGCATGAAATGGATGTTTTCAGGGTGATTCCACTGAAATCCCACCTTTCCTTTCTGGCCCTTATAGTATTTGGAGCAGAAGGGATATGTCTCTCTCCAGCAAGGTGTAAGTGTACTTCACTAGTGCAAGTGCTGGTATAGATGACGTCACAAGGTGCTCTCACCATAACACGCTGTAATGAAAGCCTGCATCTCACCCACACCACCTACTGAATCAAAGAGACTCCACTGTGGACTTTCTGTGCAATCATCTTTTAACAACTGCACCCCAGAGAGCCTTGGTGCCTTCCTCTTACACTCTTCACACTTAGCTGCTTGTTTGTTCCAAAGTGTAACAGATGTATAAAAACCTTGCTCAATGGCTGCAGGGGTTTTGACTGGTGTACTGCCTTTTTGATAGGAAAACTTTATCTCCTGCCTATTTACACCTAAGCACTTCAGTATACCAGGTCATAACATGCTCTGGTCCATTAATAGATGTGGTGCTTTTCCCAAGGTCACACTTTTTTCCATGTTATTGCTAGAACTCACTCCTCTTGAGGAAGACTGCCTGGCTGCTCACTGTGGGACGGCTGTCTGAAGCTGTCAGCGGGGGACGTGGAAGACAATCCTGCTCTGCCTGCACACAACACTCAGTAGCAGGGAGCAGTGCAAGGAACCCCAGCAAGTCACAAGAGCCTCTGTGGAGCTGCATCAATAGACAATAAATACCACAGTAAGAGCAGGAACAGGATCCCCTTGTGTGCCAGCAGGCACCGTGCACGACAGCTTGTGCTGAATGGCTCCAACACCAGCGTGCCAGCAGCCCTGGGCTTGCAGGCAGCCCAGGACCAGCAGCGTGCCAGTGCTGGCTGCCCCTGGCCCAGGTGGGCGAGCCTGCTCCCCCCACGGAACCGGGAGGCTGCGGCTCCATCTGCACTCGCTGCCATCTGGCTTTGGGCAGGTCCCTTCACCACCCTCGCGTCCTTTGCAGCTTCTGTGCAGAGTAGTGGCAGGTTGTCCTTCCCTGTATAACTGCTCCACAGACCATTTAACTCCACAGAAATTATCCTATTATGATTTGTACTTTAGATTACATCCCACTTGTGCAGTGCCAGGAAAATAAGGCCCTGCTGCAGTGCTGTCTTAAAACTCAGTTAAGATACCTTTTTTCAATATAATTTCTCATGCTTTGTCAAGAAGTTTGGTTTTATGAGATGTATCAGCTACTTTCTTTATTCCTTAGGTTCTATCTAGGTATAACTAAGTTGACATTTTTTAGTATTTTATTAAATTTTGAAAATCTTAAAAGGATAAACAGTAACACATGAACTGCAATATACCAAAGGGCCAAAGAGGTCTCCTAATTATACCACTCTCTTAAAAATAGTTTGTATATATTGGGATTGACCAGGACTGATTTACAGTTCTAGGAAGGAAAATATGATACAACTGATCCAACAGATAACTTTATCAAGGAGATGTCACAGGCCTGGTCTCCATGGAGCAGGAGAATGTAATAAAGAACTGCTGTGGGGAAGAGTGAGCTGTTTCCAGAAGTCAGCAGTTTTGGGGCTGGCCTCAACCAACCACATTGGAAAGAATAGTTATGGATCCCTGTGCTTCTACACATGTTGTAATTACAGTTTTGAAAAACAACTATTTACACTAGCAGAGCATTCCTATAAATCAATACTATTTAACAGGTAACATCTATCAGACAATTCAGTTACACACTGAGGAACAGGAACACAAATGATTAAGTGCTCTCTCTCAGAAGGGGCATCAGCTATTTTTCCACAAACCAGGAAGATGGAAAGAAAAGGTAATAAATGTTACACCAGTCAGTATTATTTCAGTAGCAGGTTAATTTAAGACAAAAAAATTATGTTCACATAATTGTGAGACATATCCCTTGAAATAGCTGCAAAGCTCAAGAGATACTATGATGTGATTTTGAGAGCAAACTCCAAAAAGAAAGACTATTGACAGGAATGTTAACTTACTCAGAGACCAAGAGAACACAAGGTTGTACATTTATCCATACCTATAATTTTCAAATAAAAATTTAGCTTTGCTGCTTTCTAAATAAATTATTTCATTGAAATGACAATAGCTATATAAAGCAAGGAAACACAGAGGTAATCAAAATACTCTTGTCTTGGCTTATCATCCAAGAATTTCAGTTTTGGAACATAATTGAACACTGTTCTTTTCTATCCTGTGAGTTGGTTTCTGAAAGTCACTAACTTGCTGCTGGACAAAAGCTGATTAGTTTCAGTGTTCTGATACTTGAACAATTAAATTACAGGACATGAAATTGCTTGCAAATTCCTGGCAAAATATCTGTTAATATACAGTTATATGAAAGAAAACATTTTCTATCAAAATATGTGTAATTATAGATTTAAGTCCAGGGTTGTGGCTTTGGACTTGAAAACCTCTCCATAGAATCAAGGGCCCCAAAAAATGGCCAAAAGGTGTCCTGTGCCCAACAACAGGTTTCCTGAAGTGCGGAGTGAGTGGAAACTTTAACACTACTCAGAAAACCTTTCCTCTCTATTTTAGAATCAAATCCCCCAGGACAGGGCTGGACATTCCTCTCTACCATTCCCCAATCTCACATTTGTCCTCTGTGTTACAGCAGCTGTAAGTAAGCAGAAGTAAAACCTCCCTCACTTAATTTGCTTTTTCTACCCCTTTGGTGTTTTCATGTCCTCTAATTCTATTCTAGAGGCTTTTAATAAGAGCTGTAAATGATTCAGGGTCACTCACCTTTGTTAAGAACAAGTAACAGAAAATACACACTGCACAGGGAAAAAAGAAAAGTCCTACTGAACAGTGGTAGCTTGTTGATGAACAAAGCGTATGTTAAGAATTCTAGAAACTTTACAGAATATCTATGCTTACAAGATGTTTGAAGATTACAGTACACAGCAGGAGAGATTCCCCAGAAATATCCATGGCACATCCCTCATTTGACACAGCTGGCTCAAACCTTTGGCAAGATTTCTCAGCACTCGTTTCCCTGCACAAGAAGACTGGGCTGGGCTCACTGCCTTTCATCCCCACTGCAGGTGTTGGTCAAGGTGCAGAATTTCCCAAGTGGCGATTACAAAGTCCACTGTCCTGCCCCTTCAGAGACACTTGTCAGAGTGCCAGCAGAAGTGATTAATTACCTTGCCTGTTTGGTTCAGGGAGGTTAATCAATAAAAGTATCTATTACAAGTCTGAACCATTATCCTTCAGAAATCCACAGCAAACATTTGACTGGGGAATCTTATGACTTAGGTGCACATTAAAACATGTATCCCAGGGGCTAAAACTTTTGAATATTCCCATTTGTTCAAGCCCTGTGTGTTCACAGCCCAAGGACTTTCAGTAAGAAAGTGACTAATATCTCAAATCTGGAACACAAAAATGTGCCACTGCATTTAGATGAACATTTAGCTCCAATGAATAGGCTATACTTGCAATCTTTCACCCTTTGTTTATTCATTGCTCATATCAGTGACTCATTCCTCCCACAGAAAAATCAGCAGAAGGGCACTCAGAGGAACATTTTACAACCGTTCCTCGTTTTTCCCCCTCAACCTCCTCCCATCTCCTCCAACTCCATCTAGTACAGATTCCACCTCAGCTGCAGCACATACAACAGCAGTAGATATGAATGGATTACCTGGTCTCAGAGATACCCCCTCCATCTCTTTTCTGGCTGGTGGTGAAGTGCTCTGGGCTTTCTACTGCTGTGACAGGAATTGTAGGATAGAATGTCTTTTAACCAGATCTGTTTACAAGATCTAACAACGGGGGCAGCAGTTACCTGGTATAATCATGTCCACAACTCTTACATTATGGCATTAAGATTTTGTAGAAGGCAAGAAGAGAAACAACACATTTCAACAATACTTGGCATAATAAATGTAATTGAGGTTGGACTAGAAGTCTGTAGTTTCCTATGTCTTCCCTCATGTCATTCTTGTAAACTGGAAGAACATTAGCTAGCTTCCAGTCAGCAGGGACCTTCCCAGACCTTTGGTAGGGGCTCTTCCATACCATACACTAGCTCCTAATCAAGAGGGGCTCTACCATACCATATACTAGCTCCTTCAGAATGCTGGGATTGTGAACACTCAGCCAATACAGCTAATCCCTTACAATTTCAGCATTCACAAATGGAAAGTCACTGTTCTCACACGTGAGCCTCCAAGAGTGACAAGGCAAAATTCCATCAAGGTAACAAGAAAGGCAGTCTAGATTTTCTTCCTTAAACAAACTACATAGTCAAGAGAAAGTCTGACAAATGAAGCTCATCTGTTAGCATAAAGAAGCGACAATTCATAGCAACGTAATATGAATCCCATTAGCTCACTTGCTCCCACAGGATAGAAGGAAAAGCAGCATAAAACTCCCCACAACTATCAAAGCCAGCCTACACCAACAATTTACATTTTGAGACACCCTATAAGCAGTCAGACCTTACACTTAGTAGAATTTGGAAAGATAGTTTCTACTCAATGTGAAGGTTGCTATCAAACCAAGAGATGTTATATCATGGAAACAATGACACCTGTTCCTCAACTGATAAAATTTGGTTTGCGTCCAGTTCAATGAATGGGGCTGGGCACTTGCTTGTGTAAGCTCTATAAATACACAAAACAAAGGAACTTGGAAGTTAGCCCTGGAAGGCTGATATCTTGTACATAGAAGAAAACCAAATCAGAGGTTTACAGGTATCTCACAATCCAATTGTCTAGGAATTATTCTAGTACTTAGAAACCCTATGTCATCTACACCAGGTGACTTAATTCCTTACCAACATTTGAAAGCTACAGTTTCAACTACCTGTTCTCTTTACACTGCATATGACTGTAGAATACAGAGTGCCTACATGGGACTTTAATCCAATACTACCATGAATCAATAGTTACCTATTCCTTCCCCCTTCCCTAAAGAATAGAAGTCAGTGGATATACTGTGATTTGTGACAGTGGTTCAGGTGCACTTTATGAATTCCAAAAGTATAGACTTGGCAAGTAGAAACTTGTAAGCCTCACTGCTTATTCAGTAAGTAGATTATTGGGGTCCTTTTTGTGTGCCAGCTGTACAATATAAAACCAGATATACAAAAGTTAACAGACTGAAATTCAGTATCTGATTCTACAGTGGTGAAGAATATGGGTAAATGAAAATATTATTAGTACAAAAAAGAATTTATACCAGGCCACTGTTGCAGCATATTCCACAGCATATGTTACAGTTGAGACAGCCACGATACACGGAGTATCATCCTGCAATTTCAGAAGGCTTCAAGCATCTCGTTCTTTAGCCCAACCTTTTACACCCCTCATGGTTAATGCATTGTGCCTGCGTGCCCTCTGTTCCCTTTGGTGATTGCTCCGTGCACCTGGGCACTCCAGGTCGCATCACCTTCAGTGCTGCTCCCTGCTCCTCACAGCTGCAGCCCCACTCCCAATTACCACAAAGTGTGTGCCTACAGGCTACTATTCTCTTTACCTCAGATACTTTTCCTGTGATACAGTAAGCTAGTTTTACTGTAGCCATTTTATGGCTTATAACTCTTTTACTCTACTTCCACTGACCAAACACAAACATTCTTTGTAACAAACTGAGCAAGCTGGGGGTGGGTGGAGGGTGGGATGAGATGACCGACACAGTAAAAGAGAAAAACACAGGCAGAGGGGGAGACAGATGTCTTGCACCTTATTTTTTCTCCGTTACGAAATCCATTTAATCTACATTCATAGCATGTAATCTTGTATAGATCCCACTTTCTTCAGGCAACCAAAAAAGGAAGATAAAAAGCACAGGCACAGTGGCTTTGTAACTCACCTTTCAGTCTAGAGAAAAGCATAGCATACAGATTTTAAGCAGTAAGTCTTTAGATTAAGCTTCAGAAATGAGCTTTATTTACAGCTAGACAAACCCCTAGAATTCTAAGTCTTCCTTAGAAACTCATTTGATTGCTTACCTTGGGAGAGCAATACATTTCAAGGTTAATTTTTTCTTACACTGGTCCATACAAGATTGACTAATACAGACCTTTTCCCCTCCAAATTAACCAAAGCACAGTTTTAACTGAACAAATAATTCTGTAACTCCTGGAAGAGAGTAGTAGTCATAAGGACTGCAAAAATGGATGGAAAGAGGACAGCACTGTTTGTGTCAGAAGAAACAGTGGTAGAGAGCTGTTAGCTCATCCCCAGCTACTAGTCCAGAGAGAATTTTACAAGAGGATTTATGTCTAATTATGGGTTTAACCAGATACAATTATTTTTTATCTCTATAGGATCCCACTCACAGATAACTCTAATACATCTGCACACATTGGCAGATGTGTGGTTTGGAAGGCCTGTCTCCACCTTAGCATAATGAACTCTGTTCTTAAGTTCCAGTTCTTAATGTGAAACTTGAATATGCAAGAGAAGACTGAGGTAAATATTTTTCTGGTACCTGACCTGAAATATACTACAACAAAAATTGTAATATATCCTGGACTTTCATGACTATGTTAAAAAGTTACTTAACAGGTTAAGATGTAAACCTATTCCTGGGACAGGCTGATTTAGAGAGCAAGGGGGACTCAACTTAAAAAATTCTCCTAAAGACTCACAGTGATATTCACAGAGCTCAACTTAACAACAGAAGTTTAACATCCCAAGTTTCCAAGATGATCATATTGTGTGGTTCAAGGAAGTTCACTATTTGCATTAAGCTTTTACAGCTACCAAAATGAGAGCTCTGTTCTACAAGGCACTGAACTTGATATACAGTGAGAAAACCTGTCCCAAAATCCTCACCAACTACAATCAAAAAACCTCTTAACATTCTTTGTCATGGAAGTGAAAGAGATTAAAAGTCAGCACTCAGGTCTTTGGAAACAGCTAAAGCCTCATTTTTCAAGGGACTGACTTCACTGGGTAAGTAATACTGTTAACCCAGATCACATTTACAGGTTTTAGCAGGAGAACACACGAGAATCTGGTACATGCCTCTGGTATGTCCACACAAATGCTATGCAAACACTGCAGTCAGTATTCACAGGTTTCTGTCTTCAGTGGAAAATCCCATTTCTATGAGTATACTGGAAGTCTTAGGATAGGGCAGACTTTGTTCTCAGCTAAGATACTGTCTTTCAAAAGTGTTTTGATAGAGAGCAAAACCATGACAGCACCATGAAAACAAGCTTACTGTGCTTTGATAAGAGAAAAGCACTGCAGATGTACAAGCTACACCCTTAGCAGGAAAAAAAAGAAAAAAAAATCATTTCATGAGAAGTCTCTTAAGACGTCTGTATGAAAAAACTTAGTCAAAGATACTAAATATTGCAAAAAATGGAAAAAAAAACCCATTAAATTTGGTCTCTGTGTTTGGTATTATGTAAAACTTGAAGAATTCATTTTTCTACTGACACTGACTATATACTCCAATGGTTCAACCCTCCAATTTCAAGAGGTGCTTTAACACAAATCATGCCACATTTTAATGTAATATCTCCAGAGCTCTAAGTGCTGTTGCTCCAGGGCAGTCAGGAGAGCACCTAGAACCAGATTTTCTGGCATTCCATGCTGTTATATGAGTATAAAACAAGGTAAGCCAGGACTAAAGACTCATGCAGTGTTTGTTAAGAAGCTATGCTTTTGGTTAGGAATTCAAAAGCCAAATGTTTATAAATAAACAATGAAACCATCATATTTATATAAATCAGCCTGATGCCTTAAGATTTTACCCTATTTTTCAAATCCTATACTGCATTAGTGCATAGCTCTAAACTCCATATAAAGTGTTAACTACTGTCTTCACATTTTGGTCAGGCAAAACAATTCCTCTATGGCTAAAATTCAAGGACACCCTACAGCTTCAGGCCCTGAAAAGTATAAAGAAAAGTGAATTGTGGGGGTGCAGACTGGGGGAATATGACTTCATTACCTGAAGCTGTAATTGGAGGATTAACCCCCTGATTTGCAAGTAGACCAAACTTATATCTGTCTGGAAAACTCGTGACCATCATCCATTTTGGGTGTAGCCCCTTGGGGAGGCTTCATTTGCCCTTAGTGTACCTGAAGGCCCTTCATTAAATATATCTGCTTTTATCCTTTTAACTTCGGCCTCTGTTTCTAGGTAAGCCCAAAAAAGGCATCAAGCCAAAAACATGAAGAGATTGGGAAACTTCTCATAGCTGACATTTTTCAGTTTGCCTTTCTGTCTTTACATTCATTGACAACTATTCTTCCCACATCTAGTTCATTAAAATGAGAGTTATGAATGTAAACACTATGTGCTTCCACAGTTTGTAGCACAGATACATAATTTCTCAGCGTGAATAGCAGCTTCTTGTGCAGTCACATTGTGTCATATAATACCAAAATTATCTGAAGCTGATGAGGAAATTGGAATGTTGCTGTTCTCAGAGTTCCTGGAGTGTCTGTACAGCATGATCTCCAGTACACTGTAAAATAATTTAGGCTGGAAGGGATCCATGGAGGTCATCTGGTCCACACATAGCAGGACCAACTTCGAAGGTGGATCGGGTTGCTTAGGGTTATTTGAGTTCCCAGTATGTTCAAGGATGGAGATGTCACAGTTTCTGTGTAAACTGCTTGATCAATCTTATCTAAAGACCCTACTATCTCTTCCATTTCTCTTGCTGCAAACTGAGGGAAGTAGCCTGTTGCTTATGCATACACATTTGCCCACTCGCTAAACACAAAATCGTGTTTAACACAACTGCACAAATGAGCTGGCTTCTGTAATACCTTCAGAAATTAATATTATGTAAATGCACATCCATACCAATGCCAAAAGGCTTAAAATTTATCGTGCCAACCTTCAGCAGTCTGAAAATTAGCCTAGATTTCTTTTACAAACTATCTACTGTCAACAAAGGTGGGGTAGAGTGTTTTGTATATCTAAAAATGAAGCTTCACTAAAGTTCCATTTCTCTCCACACTTTTTCTAACTTAGACCAGGCACCTAATAACTAGCCTGCCTACCATAATTGTATGTATTTTGTATATTTAGATTGCTGCATCTTTGAGGGGAAGAACTAGAAAAAAGATCAGAGTGAGACAATGCACAGAAACACCAAATTATTACGAAGTGATCAGCAGTGTAACCAATTAAGTTTTGAAAATTCTGTAGCAAATGCTTTTCTTCTTTTTTCAAACACAGCACTTAGTCACAGCTTCAAGTGAAAACAAGTACAGCAAATTCAAGTCTTTAACTGATCACCAGACCAACACACATACAAAAAGCATAATTTAATTATCACCTTTTTGCCGTGAGTAAGCATTAACAATGAAATATTTAACTGTCAAAAGTCTTTATGAATATCTAAAAGCCTAATACAAATATCCAAACTATTAGTAAACATTTGTAATTTGAAGTGTTAACAATAAGACATTTAATAACTCTGCATTAAATCTAACAAGCCTTTTATAGAAGAATATTAATTTACAGTCATTCTTTCTAACAACTCTTTGTACAATAAAAAAAATTAGATTTGTATTTTTCTGCTTCCCTTTCCCACCCAACCACCCACATGATTTTGTTCTCAGATTGAGCTACTTGCCAATCAAGCCTGATGGTAAAAATCCTCTCAGCCAAGGGTCCAAGATCTCAGTTTCAGCATCCAGCTCAAATGTTCTTTGGGAAAAAAAATCCATGTTTTTGTATAATGTGCAAAGTGCAACTTTTATCCAGTGCCATCAGAAGTGTGTGCTGCTATGAACATCACCAAAGAATAAATCAGTAAAAATTAAGACTTCTCAATTTCCAATTGCTCTCTTACAGACAAATGTTAGATGATGTCTACAGGAATGACAGATCAAGTGGACTTTATCCTGGTGCTTACTGGGTCAGGTACTTTCCAATTTCATTTGGTCAAACCAATGTTTTTACTCAAGTTCTTCAGTTTCCTCTGTAAAAAGGTCAGCCAAATCTGCCACTGTCAACACTGAGGCTTCTGACTGTTTCATGGAAGAGCTCGTGTGGCTGTGGGAAAAAATTGTACACGGGCATCAGAGAAAGAATCAGTGTAAGTAATGAGCTGTGTGCACTGAAGACAGAGCACACAGTTCAGAGCCAATACCTGCTCAGCTTTGCAGCTCAGCAGGAAAGCACACCTTCTGTCCAGGAAACACATACACTCATAGGCTACTGCTCCTGCATATTCTAAGTAAGATAAAAGTCCATCTACTGTGGTCAACACCAAACACTGCAAAGGCAGCAGAACATGGGATAATCCACTTTGACCTCTTAACATTTAAGGGATTTGTTTGAACTTCCAAGCATGAGGTTTAATATTACTTTCAAAACATTAGCCCTCATGGGATCACATGACCACTGTACATTTATCCAAATTTTATGTGCAAAAGTAGTGCTACTTTACAGATAAGGAGAATAAATCATTCTTGAAGAGCTATAACTGAAATCTTCCATAACTACAGCCAAAGATGTGCATGTAATTTTTAGTTTCATGATCTGTAACAGGCTAAGTTTCCTTAAACTAAGGCCTCCTCCTAGATTTGTCATGAGTATACCATCTGGTTAAAAGGTACACACCTCTTACGCTCTCTGCATAAGGAATGTAAATAGCATTTTTGGTCCTATTCCAATCCATCACTGCTTACAGACTTTGGAAAGATAAACCACAGTGAGAATTGCTTTCTGTGTCTGCACACCAGCCTCATGTGTGACTTAGCATCAGGGCAATGCTTGCATGGACTGTGAAACCAAGAAGTGTGACACAGCACCATCGGACGAGGTTTATAGGATTAAAAAAAATAAAATAACAAAAGAAAGAACCCACGTCCTGTGTTAAGAGTTTGTAACATATTGTTGCTCTAGTGGCAGGCTTAGTACTACTCCATCATTGGCAATGTTTTTATACCAATGAAAATAGGTAAACAAAAAAAGTTAAGTCATACCACAATATATAATTTATTACTTGCACTTTTATAAAATAAAATACACAAAACATTACCAAAATATTTTCCAGAAAATTAAAATACCTTAAGCTGCAAGTTGCTGGAACCAGGTTAAAACTTCTGAAGTCTTAAAATTGTTTTGCCAATCAAAACAGTTTGAAGAACAGTTAAAATTTATATATAAGAGATACATTCCTAACCATAATAAAAGTATGGTGGAGGACCACCTTTTCATTTTCAGTGCAATAATGACATTGTAAAAAAATTCAACACATACCTTCTATCTACAGTTTTCAGCATAGTCTGCATTCTCTCTTCTATTGTTGCTTTTATCAGGAACCTATGAACGATCGTAGCTCTGAATGTGTTTAAAAAAAAAGAAAATGCCACCATAAGTGAGCAGAAGTTTTACTTTTACTGCCGAAGTTTATAACCATATTTTTTTCTCATACTAATTCTGTTAAAAGTGTTGAAAATATGCCTCTGGTTTTTAAGAAATAAATGTTAGAAGTGATTAACAACTTCCATTGACATTTCAGAGTGCTTAATGCTTCCCTGTAAACACACTTTTATTTTACTGATCACACACAAAATGAATGTAAGCTGTATTAGCTAAAATCCTAATGCAGATACAGGGCAAAGCTCTGCTTTCTGTGTCCTTACTAGAAACATTCCTCCAGAGCCAAAAGAAAAAAGAGTTTTCCCCACTGGTTATATACAATGTTCATACCTCATTGTCACAAATTATTCCAAGAGACAAGAGCTCAATGTGATGGATAATTAAACCTAACACCCAGAGTTTTAATAATATTATTTTTGAAGACAGCAAAATATAACAATTTTTTTAAGAAGTCAGAAACTGCATTCAATAAACACTGGTAAAATATAAAACCCAAAATGTCAATAAACACAAAATGAAAATTCCATTTACGAAATAAATCTCCATTCTATTTATGAAATAACATTTCAGAAAAGAAAGCAGTAATTAAGAACAGTGACAGGCACCAAAAAGTGAAATGGAAAAAAGTCAGATCCAAAGATAAAAATGAAAAAGAATCCCATGCTCGCTTGTATAAACATTTTTCAAGGTAAGAACACTTGAAAATGCTTAGATGGTTTTCAGGTCTTAAGTTGAAACTTTGACAGGTAACATTTCACAGAAGAACGCAGGGGGAATGCTTTTGGATTCACAGGCAAAGGTCTATCCCCAAAAAAGAGAAGTAAATAAGAACTGAACTGGTAATAGTTGCACCAATGACACTAAACAGTATTGCCTAATGCCCAGTGTACTTGGGACACAGCCCTTTCAAAAATAAGCCTAGCTGAATTCTTAATTCTTAAAAGTACAATGTATTCTTGGTGGTTTTATTGCAATGTTTTTGCCACACCTTTAGTGCCAGCATCATGTAGAGTTGCAGTGTGGGGTGTTGCAATCAGTCTTTCCTATGCCCTCACAGTTAATTCAAAATCTTTACCAATACACACAAATATCCACTTGTTCATAGCATTCTTTCACATACATGCTCCATCATGTCCTCCCCTCTCTTTGCTTTCACTTCCAGAACACAACCCCCACTATTATTCTACAGTATTGTTATTCCAGAATTGACTGCAGCTATTTTTCTTCTTCATGTACTGGGCTTTATTTTTTTTTCCCCTAAAGTCACGAGACCTTAGGAAAAACACATACATCTCATATGTTGAGGACACACTTTCTAAAACCTTTTTAAAGTGTTCAGTACTACTTATGTCAGAGCAAAAACACTGAAACAAACAAGAGATGGAAACTCATTAATGTCTTCAAAAAGATAGGAGCAAGGGCAGAACTGTGCTTTATAACTTATCAGTTCTAACAGGAAAGTGCTATAACTTTCTTTTTGGAAAAAAAAAAACCCCAACTAAAAAAAGCCCCAAAACAAGGAAACAAAAAAGCCTCAACAATTTATGCAGCTCCTAATCTGAAGCTGAGAATGACCAGTTAGAAAGAGCCTCTCAAGGAAGCTCACAAAGGCCATGCCTGAATGTAGCCATATATGACATACATGATGAGTTGCTTGGACCTGCAAAGCTAAGACATTTCTGGACATTTTTGCAAGCAGAAGTCCAAAGTTAAAAACTAAGGCATCAATGGCACACGTAAAATAGGGTAGCAGTTCAACAAGGTTTTTTCAGATCTACTCTGGACCATATCTAAACCATTGAACACAGTTGTAAATCTTACTTTGTTTGGCCAATACGATGTACTCTGCCAATTGCCTGCAGCTCATGTGCTGGATTCAGAATGGGCTCCACAAGCAGAACATGAGTTGCTTCGATGATGTTTAGTCCATTGGAACCAGTGTGAAGAGGCAGCAGCAAAATATTGATGTTGGGATCGTATTTAAATGCAGACAGGTTTTCCTAAAAGGCAAACATCACAGCAGTGTGACAAAAGCTCCTCAATGAAGAGTGTGGGGGACAGGACTACATTTTCAACAAATTATAGCAGCTAATACTGGCTCCAGAGTGACAATCTTGTAAATCTGTCATCCCAGAACAGATACATGACAGTCTCAGGAAGGCATAAACTTCTTGCAACACTGATCAGTGTGTCTCATCCTTATTTTCCATGCCAATGCATCTTTCTCAGAAGTGGATGTACTGTTTATCTCCAAACACCTTAAATTAGGACTTTTTGAGATAAAAATTTTTAGAATTAATAAGTTAGAGATCAAAGCTTCTGGCATACAAATTTGCTGCTTTTTAGTTTCTGAAATGAAGCAATAAAGTAAAAAGGATCAGATTAACTTCTATGATCTATGATTTTCCCACTGAAAATAATTTAAGAAAAATATCCTTTATGTACCTGAAATTTACTAATTCCATTGATCTGAGAAAAAACCATGTTGTTGTCATACAAAGCTTTTGAAATTATATCCAACACATCTTGCCACTGTAAAAAAAAACAGAACAAAACCACACAACACAATAAAAGTAACCCAACATTACAAACAGCAATGACAACTAAAAAAATAATAATTAACTTCTCTAACAAAGAGTAGATTAAAAAGCTTTTCAAAATGCTAGCATTTGCAATTAAAAAAAAAAGTGAACTAGAAACCAAATCTTTCATAAAACTAAGACAGGTAATTAGAAAGATCAGCTTGAATAGAAGAAATTGGTAGCCATTGCAAAAACAGTTCTACAATGTATCAAAAACATCTGGACATCACATTTAAAATTATCTAGAATTTCTACTGCTTCCATACAAATCTAAGTGTTTGCCCTTTAAAGGAACAAGCTTTCTCATCTGCTGACCATGACCATTATTCTTGTTCCAGTTACAAGACTTGCCCTACAAATCCTCAAAACAATCAAGTGGTTGTACAGAGTGATTAAACATTTTGGTAGCTAAACTAGCTCCTGAAAATATTAAGAACACTCTAAACTCAAAACACACATGCAAAGACAAGACAGAAAATGGTGATTAATACCGTTGAGAAAACTAAGGACTTAGCCCCTGGATCTTTAAATTGAATTTTCTTCAGTGTTCGGACCACAGCTTCCACTTTGGTGGAGTGACTTCCCTTTGAAAAGTCAAAGAAGTGCATTAGTAAAGTAGGATAGTAAAAAACTCCTTCCACATTCATTGCTTTATTAAATGATGTTATCTTAGGTCTCTTACACATCTTACACAAAGTTAACAGTGATGAGCCTTGAGGAAGGGCAGGTTAAGCAGCACTGAACTACATTTACCTCTCTACTATAACACACTGCATTAGGATCAGCAGTGTGTAACAGCACGGGCAGCACATGAAGAATGAAGTGCCATGCAGACACACCCTCTAGTTCTGCAGGAGCAAAACAAAACAGCCCAGGCAGTGCAGTGGCATCAAACATGCCCATTAGGCCTCCTGCAGTTTAACTTTGTGGCACAGTTTTTAGAGAATCCTTCAAATACACATTAAAATTTCCCTACCTTCACACCTCTTGAAAATGGACCAAGAAAAAAAACCTACCTGAATGCTATTAATGTTGCTTTTGTTTCTCATTCTGGCAACACCAAACTTATGTTCAGTACTATGAAGCTTGTTAATTATATTTAAAACAGCATGAAAGTTGTAAATATAATTAATTTTTGAGTGATAGTAAGCTGCAATAAAAACATCTTTCTATTATGCATTCAGAAGTATTTCAGTGCTTAATGAATCCAGTACTTTATTCTACATCTTGTCCATTTTGATTTATGTACTCTTCCCTTTCCCTTAGGTCAGCAAGAGAATACAATGAGATGCAATTCTTTTTCCATCTCCTTCAGTATGTACTTTGTATTACAGCAATTTTACCTAATGTCTTTTTTAAAGAAGCCTTCACTTACTACACACATCATCATTTCAAACTGTGCTAGATTCGGCAGGACAAATACTGTTTTATTTCTGTCTGCACCTGTCTTTTGAACATTGAATTAACTATGTTGGCTCACTACAATGACAGATCAAATTTACTGAAGTCATGCTGCTTGCAGAATTGGCTGGGAAGGATGTCAGCAGCCTCAGCACAAGTTGGGAACCAATGCTGGGCTGCTTGATCACTCACACATTAGGCAGCTAACATGTAAAAGACTTTCTGCAGACTGTTTTACCAAAGGCTGCAGTAAGCAGTGCCTTTTATTACCCAGGGTCCCCCACAGTGATTCCAACTCTGCAATGTCACAGACACAGAAACTAGCCAGCTTTCTTCCACGTCATTTGTTGCACTTGGTAGACACTGACTGTCTATCTGACTGTTTGCAAAGTCGGATGGACAATTAGAAATGCTTATGTTGGCAGTTTTTCTAATCTGAAAGGATGACACATTTGCAGCCCTATGGCTGCTGCCTGCCAATCATAAACACCTACAGTTAGGAGATCCAAGACTAGCTTTTAGGACTTCCTACATAATTCTAGGGTCATTTATGGCTTTTCCAATACTATTCATCTCTGATTCAGTGATGACAATCCTGGCTAATCTGTTCTAATTGTCTTTTCCTCAGAAACTGTTTTTAGACCTTATCATAGGTTCTTTTCCCTGCTATAACAGATACCAAGCTTTAGCCACTGTTGTTGATTTTTCCACCCTTCAGATTCCTGTGACTTAGGTGTCACAAAGGTGACTTTGTACAAGATCAGTAAGGGGAACTATGGTACAGAAAAGAACAGCACAATGCTCCAAGTGGTCACAAGTTATCTTTTTAAACAAGATAACTGTGTAAAGTTCTTCATCCTTTTGTCTACATTATGTTAAACTATATTATATTTATTGAACTTACAAGTGACTAAAACTTTGGCTCACAGCACACACAAGGATTTGAGTTTTGTTCTCTATGGAGAGATGAAAATGACAGAAGCACTCTTGTTTTTCTGTCTGTCTTAAAAAATGGTATCCTACTCATTACCCCCACACCATGAGTCTGGCATTTTGCTGAATATTCAGATGACTATTTATAAAGAGATTGGCTAGATCAAATGAATTATGAACAGTTAACATTAGAACCAAAACTACCTTCTAACAAACACTTTCTGTCTCAGATGACAGGCTGGCAACACCCACTGTAAAACTGACCAGACACAGGAAGCTTTTACAAAACCAAAACATGCAGGGATGCCAGTAATCCCTCTCTCTCAGTATAAACTGCTTCCATGTACAGTAGTCCTTTTGCATCTAAGGCATTACCTTCAGATGGTTAGTGTCAATAAAATAAAGAGTTAGAAAGAAAGAGAGGTAGCGAATACTTTAAGAGCGATTGAGAAAGATCAGAAAAATATAAACACTGAATAAATCACAATTTTCATATCTGTCCTGAAAGATACTGATCTTAACCTCGGTATTCTATAGAAACCATAGTAAGTTTGCTATTTTTTGTAAACTGTCCTTTAAAGGAATATGAGGTAGAATTTTTTATTTTTAACAATGTTGCTTGTTTAGATAGTAAATACAGTGAAGCTACAGGGTAAATTTTTAGTTTTTCATGAACTAAGAATGAGCTTTGCTCACACAAATTCACACAGAATTCATATTTTTGGTTTATTTTTGCTTTGTTCAAAGTTTTTGATGCAGAAATACTTCAAGAAAACACTACAACTCTTTACACAGAACAGCAGATGACATGTTCTTTCAGTGTCTTATTTATGAAATTTGGTTATTCTAGTTATTTTTTAATGTAATTTATGAAACATATTTGAAATTTTGTTAGAAACAGGGTGATATCTCTAAACTGCATATGGAATTAATATGTAAAAAGCCGCGAATTAAGTGATGTTCTGAGAAGTACCATTTGAAAAATACAGCCTATTTACTCCCCCTGGTGCCACATACTGTCAACTACTTTAATAATTCGAGTTAGGAATCATCTACTCATAAAATGGAATTCCATTTGTCCAGGGAGGTTGAAATAACTAGTGAGAATGTGGTAGCATTGTCTTCAATATAGGGCAGCAACCCTAGAAATGGTTCAAGGAGACTTGCACAGATACCACAGAGGTCCATCAGCACAACTAGTTATTATTTTTAACTACACTAATCAGATTAAAATTATGACAAGTATTACAATCATATTTTAATCCATCTGTATTATAATAATATTTTAATAAAAGACATCAATATCATCTAAACCAAAGTATTATCAGTGTATTTTACCATTGCATTTTAGCCCAGAATTCTCTATTTTTTCCATCACTGCAATAAACACAGGTTTTTTGTTTCTACAAGACATTCATGCAGAGCAAACATGTACCTATGCACTACATATACGTCAGTATCGCTAAAGACTCATGGAGATGCTGTCTCTTCAACCCAATGAAAACTCTCCTTTAGTAAAAAAAGCAGATACAACAATGCAATCAGGACTGAATTCCTACAAGTTTGTGTCTAGAGGTTTTGTCATTAGGACAAACTAGTTACAAAACTATATAGTACACCTGTCTGCCTAAATGCAATATGCTACAAAACACAACAAACATGCAGTGCTGAAAGTTAGGGCCACAGAGCTCCTGAAAACAACTTACCTTTACAGGAATATCATCCTCCTGATTTGCAGCTTCTGCAGTGAAGACATAAGATATTTCTTTATGAGATGTTGTCTGCCTGCAAATGGCACATTTAATTGAGCTCCGGCGGGTGCCAACGCTGTACTGCTGGATGATGATTGCTATGCACTCATTACAAAAACAGTGTCCACACGTCAGCACTGCCCACTATGCAAGAAACAAAAAAACCCAGACACACACAGTTTCAGTTTTGGGCCAGTGTAAAAGAAAAACAGTGTACTAATTTATGATAAATTACATTTTCATCGAGAAATTACGTTATTTTCATTATATTCATCAGATTAAAGAATAATTTTACAATTGTTGCACTCCAGCTGCTAAAAAACCTGAATTTTAAAGTTGTCCAGCATAACGACATTTATGATCTTAAGGAAGTCTCTGAATTTACTGTTTATTGTTTGCATTTTCTCAGTTTTGAACTTCAGGAAAGACATTACAATCTTCCATTTCTATGAAAGGTAATTCTTAATGCCTTATATGTAAACACAGATTAAGTATTTACATACTTTTAAAAAATTACAAAAATGTTTTTATTTCCCATCTCTACAATTATTTATCTGTGCATTCATACTAGATTGGTCTTATTTAATAAGTGATAGAAAAAAAATGCTTTAATTTTTCCCAACTGGCATGTCCAAGACAGCATCTTTGGACTTAAGAAGAAAGATTTCATACAGTGTCTTAATATCTTTTTGACAGAATGTATGTGAAACAAGATTGCATTGCAGAACCTGTTCTTCTCCTTGTGAGCCTAGAGCATCTACATGTCAGCCAGAACCTTCCATAATAGAGAAGCAATTTGCAGACCAGTAGTTCTGAAATTCAAAATAATATCTTTTGCTGTACTAGTCTGTTCTTTTAGGCCATTCCAAGAGGAAAAACTAAAAGTTTTGATTGGACCAAGTAGCAAAGAAATTGACTAAACTACTGATTATCAGGTCTTTTAGGCTTTGAAAGGTTTTTTCAATTGTGCAGAAACAGGATGCAAAGTATTTAAAAAGTTCTTTGCAACATGAAAGCTGCTATCATCTAAAGAAGCAGTCTTGCTGTTAAGAAAAGATAAAGTTAAGAGATGATTTTCCCTTTCAGTGAGCTCCTCCAACTCTGAGATAAAGAATAATGGCAGTTAACAGGACTAACAGCTGTTCTCTGTAAAAACCTGTATTACCCTTGGAAGAAGAGCACACAGGGGATTTTGGAAACATGGCAGGACAGCAGTTCATGCTTACACATGTCTATAATGCAAAGAGAAGCTAAACCTCCTTAAAATAGCTACCCTAAAAGAAAGCGACAATTTATAGAAGTCCTTTTATGTTTTTCCCAAATGCATGGTAAGTCAAGTTTAAACTGTGGCTTTGTACTTTATGATATAGATTAAGTCTCACTTGAATTTCAACTCCTGCAGTTCAGCAGGGAAAGAAATCCACATTGCCAGTATTTACTCTATTGGATTCTGCTACTGTTTGCATATGTAATATCCTTTTCTTTAGAAGAAAAAAATACTATCAATAAGAACAATTAGAGTAAAATGCAATAGTATACAATAGAAGTCTACCTACTTCCTTCTGTTAGCTTATAAATGGGAAATAAATCTTTCTGCCAAAAGTATAACTTCAGAGTTATAAAAGAATCATGAACACACATTTTCAGAACACTTAAGCACAGATATCAAAAGCTAAAAGAAGTAGAGGTGCTTGCATCTGAGAAAGATGTTATTTCAGGAGAGAGGCTGGTTGGTACATTACAGGAACAGCTCATTTTCCCTGTTTCAATACAACATTCATTTAAAAACTTATCTTGACAATTTGACACACACTGGCTCAGCTCTAGGTAAAGACATTCTAAAACTAAAACCTGCTGAATGAATATTTTACCTGTCTTCCCAGCTGACGTGCACAGATTGGACATGGTTCTGGGTTAACTCCTCCAGTAGTTTTGTCCTGAGACTATAAATTAGAAAAAATATATAAGCTTTGTGTTTTGTTATTCTAAATTTAAAACAAGCTTCTAGAAGAATTTAATAAAGAAGCCCTTAAAAGAAACCAAATCAAACCAAAACACTGTATGAACAAATTAAAAACATATTCATGTACTCAAGTCCATCTTGAGGAGTTAAAAAATATGTAACTTATGGTAAGCAAAAGGAGCACTTTTCATTCTGCAGTCCTTCTGATGGCATCTGCAGCTCTGTAACAGCTCTGAAAATCATGGTAAAATACAAGCTTCAAAAAGAAACTCCACATATTTTCTATCAGCTTCACATAGTTGCAAAAAACACTCAAATTTTGCTCAACTATGCTTACTTTAACATAAATGCACTTACTCAAACACTATGATTAAAGTAACATATAATACATGGAGCTTGTCTGTTTTGCTTTTTTTTTTTTAAAGAAACCCACTTACTTAAACTCCAGACATGATTAACTTTCTGTTTCAGGTATGCTGTTTGCAAAATACCAAAGGTATGCAGAGATGTACATAATTTTATAAGGCTTCTACTAAACATGCCCCAGTTAGTTTTAATGAAAACTTTACACATCTGAAAATAGTTCATAGTTTAATAAGCATGTAATTAAACAAGTAACTAAAATATATAATGCAATAAATAGTGTTATGAGCACACAGTAACACAAAGAACAGCACACTGAATTCCAAAATATAATCAGTCTTCACAGAAATTACAATTTCTTTAAGATGGAAGCTCTAAATAAAAATAATGGTAGGTTTCTTCCACAGGTAAACAGAGTACATCACTTAGGTAAAGACCAAGGAACCATTAATCTTACTTTCTCCAGATTAGTGAGGTATAGAAGTTGTCCTAATTTCTTTTGCAGCTGTGATTTGGCAACTGCCTTGTCATTCAGAAGTTTCACTCGATTTTGCTCTACCTATGAAAACAACATTAAATATGTATTAACAAGGGAAAAAATAAAGTTAAGTCTTACAATAAGGCTTAAATTAATTTTTTTGTGAAATTCAGCTGAGTAATTTATTGGCAACAGATGGAAAACCAGCTCATGCTGGAAATTTAAGATGTGCTTCTCCCCAAGCAAAATTGATTACATATTCCTTTCCTGTACCCAGTATGAACACAGCGCCATGAATGGGCTGACACACAGAAGGCACACAAAATTGCTTTTTATTGTTTTATTTACATAATTGGTTCTTTACATAAACAAAATTAAATTAAAATAACCCAAATTTTTAGAAGTGTCTTTTGAAGTTCCTTCAATTTATCATCTCTTTTCTTTACAATTGTATATACATATACCAGAATTAAGTGCTGGTTCCAAAATCAATGTGTAAGAGATAATTATTTTCTTTCTATTTCTTAGAAATTTCCACTTTTGATTTAACCTATACACAGACAGAAACATCAAGATGACTTTTTTTTAGATTAATTACAACTGAGAGTGGAGAAGTTTAATACTGCAGAAGAGGCAGGCACCTGAAGGATGAAGGCCAAAGAAATGGGTGTTTCTTTTATGGCTGCATAGACTTGCATAAATCTTAACACTTTATTAGGCATTTGTTAAGCAAAGTGCTGCTTTTAAAAAAATTGTTTTAATACAGAGATGAAATTTATTTTCTTATAGAAAGAAGAACTTTTATCTAACTCAATCTTACAGAAAAAAAGCACAAAATGTGTCTATAGAAAATACACTTCTATTGGTGCAAAAAAAAAAAAAAATAAGAGGATAAATCAACCCAGCATTTTCTCTATCATCATAAACAGAGTCAGGGGTAGCTCACAAATTTCAAAATACTTAAAAAAATATTTTTATTTGATGTGCTTATTTCTGTACTATATAGGTATTTGTGAAAAGTATCAATATGGGTAAGGAATCAGGTCAACTTAATTTTCCACCCAGCTTGGAAAACTGGGCAACTATAGAGAAAGGAAGTTGCTGCTGCTGAAAGGACAGCAGTCTCTTGGAAACATGCCACTCTGTCTGAAGGCTAACAAAAATATATCAAGGAAGAGTCACAAGCTCAAAATGGCCCATGTACTTAATGCAGAAATAGATAAGAATTCTATACTCCACCAAGCCTGTCTGAAATGAAAATAGAGACACATTATAGACATTATACACAGATCCATCCAGATGTGGATTTTATTTTTGTAGGAGGTAAGTTCCTTCAAAAAGAAACCATTCTTTCCTGCCCAGTACTCTACCTCATGTGGCTCTATAATGTGGAGCACTGGTGGATTTGGCTTTGGCTCATCAGGGTGTCGCACTCTCAGTCGCTCTGTCGCCATTGCCAGTTCATCAATAGCAGACACGTGATCCCTAAGGACCATCCAATACTCGTGAAGCAACTGTAAGAAAACCCCAAACAGCTGAACAGCAGAACTGAATTGAGTTACATTTACATGAGTCTGCCATACAATGTAAAATGAAATCTGAGAATCTTTTTGGAGGAAGAGATAATATTTCTTTACAGAATTCAGCCATAACAACAACTAATTATAATGGAAAACAAGCAGTACAGACATCATTTTGCCTGCTCTTTTCTCCAGCTTCTCTGTATAAACAACTAGAAATAGCTGTCGCTCATTTCTTCTACAACTACTAGTATGACAATAATTAATGCAACTAGAAATTCAGAAAAAAAATGCTTCGCGAAACAAAAAAAACCCCACCCTGCTGAATAAAAAAAGGAGTCATTTCACAGAGCATCATTCTTGTAACTCAGTGTATATTAGAGTAGTACAGACCACTGAATCAGTATTTCCAAGTCACAACAGACAAAATCATAACACTGTCTTCATTCTCATTGGCATATTAGGCCCGTCTTTTGTTTCCTAACATAAAGGAACATGAAAAAACTGTGTTCCTTCTTCACAAGACTGAAGGTAACCTGAATTACAGAATGGACCAGTGTTGGATTTGCTGAGTCATGTTACATTCTGATTCAAGTAAACAGATGAACACATTTAATTATATCTTTATACTGTCTTAATAGATGCAATTACATTGTTTAGTAATTCGATTAGTAGCCAGTATAGCTTTTAGAAACTATTAGCTCCTGCATAAATCATTTAAAATCAAATCCTGTAATAAGCACTGTGGAAAAGGCTGGTAGGCAAAGCCTAATTTCAGGAATACGACTTAGATGTGCTAATACTCATCTGCAATTTGTTTATAATAAATTAAATGGACCACACAACTGTTTGATCACCATATATTTACTGTACCTTGTATTCCTTTTTCCATGCTTCAAAGAGCTCCAGGAATACGCTCCCTTCTTCGGTTAGCCTAACATCCATCCGGTGAGCTTTGGCAAAGGAAAGAAGAGCTTTCAAAGCACGCTCAGTTTCACTGGTTGCCCAGAGCCCTCTGCTCGTGGTGGGCAAACGGTCATCGACAAGCCCTTCTTGGTCTTCTATCATCTCCTCAAATATTGCCATCTGGCCTTTAACACTTCAAAAAAAAACCAAACACAGCACTTAGCACTGATTTTGTACTTCCACATCCATCTGTATTTACTGATCATCTATTCAGCCTTCTTATATATGATTAAAGGATAATGCAAACCAAGCAAATATAAACAGTTGTTTTATTACCTAATCAAAAGCTCACTTTGAACACAGTGACCTCAGTACCAGTCCTCAGGCCATTTTGTCAGCTTATAATCATCTATAGCTTTTGTAAAGGTTTACACATCTAAATCATCTTTCAGTAGTTATTAATGTCACATTAATTAAAAAAATTTCAATTCTGACTTTTTATATAAGCAAGAATTACAGTTAAACTCAGATGCAAAATTTGCTGTGCATTGCACTGTGAAAGAACAGTACAGCTTCCCAGTTCTCTCCTTGACAAATAATGCTAATTTAGAAATAATCGATTCTTCCTGATTCCAGCAGTCATGAGGCAACAGAACTCCCACTGGTAAAGACTTCTCAAAATGTTTTCTCAGTAACCTCAAGACTTTTCAATCCAATTTTGACATTGTGAGGGACATGAGAGAGAGAAGTCCAAAAGAAAGCATGCACAGAGCTGTAATCTACGTCTTTCAGTACTGCCCACTATGCACACTTCTCTGACACCTCGTACTGGTATCACCCTTCTTTCAGCTTCATCCTGTCTGAGATCTCTCACTGTAACAATGAATGAGGGTGGTATTATACCACTTGCAGCTGGACTGCAAATAAATATTAGAACAAATAGGAATATGTGTTAAATTAGCATACTTGTATTTATACACATGCTTTCTGAACATGCCACCACTTCATTTCAGATGTATGGTCATATTATAGTGGCTTAAGAGAAAGTGGCATGTATTCATTCCTTGGACACCGTTTCTTCAAATGAAATTTACATAAAAAATAAAACCTAACAGAACTGCTATCAAAGCCATCAGCAAGAAGTCTCTCGTTTGGTCATAAACTTATTTCAGAAAACATAAACCAATCCAACTTTCACTTTTTATAACAGTGAGAAATTTATAAAGCTATGAACTTACCTATGCATAAAGAGCTTTGACTCATATTCTGTGAACAATTCGTCAGCTTTACAAAAGACACAGCTGCAATAGAGAAATTTGAAAACAGATGCACTCAGAATTTCATCAGAAACCAAACTATCATAAGTCCCTATTCCAACATAAAAAACTATACAAAATTCTTAAAAAATAACAAAATAACAGTCATATGTACACTAATATAGCTCATACCAGAAGATTTTATAAAAATAAAACCAAAGGTCATGATTCTAACAAATAGATCTGTGATATCTGTGTGCATACAGCTCCTGAGTACATAATAAAGGCTTTAGTATGTTATTTCAAATAAAGGAAAATTTAGTAATACACATCTAAGGTATATTTTGTGTTTTCAAGACCTACTTGTTAAGTGGCAGTCTAACAGGTCGCAAATGGCAGATAGTGGCAGCCTCAATAACCTGCTTAGAAGGAGGCCCTTCTAAGTTTTTCACTGCTTCTCTTACAATCTTCTGGAACTTCTTCACTTCATCCAGCTGGGTTGTGAGTAGGTACTGAAGGCCTCTGCAGTCACGGAATCTGATTTAAAGAAAAAGGGAAATTACTGTGTACTAAGACACAAAATCCAAACTTGATTCTGTATTTTAAAGTAGAAGTGAAGTAGCTAAATAGCAATCTAGGACAATATACAAAGTTGGTACCACAAGCAAATGCTTATTCCTACTACATGCAATGCTGTCAGAAATTACTCCAGTGTATCCCCAGAACTGATGCCTGGTATCTTTAGAAAGACTCTCTCCAAGACTTGAGAGATGTGGCCAAATACTAGTAGTGAACACCAGCCTGCAATATTCTGGTCCACAATGCGGATCTACTAAATGGAAACCACTGCACATACAGTCTTACTTGTGTCTGCTGGCCAATAAAAAGATTTTCAATGCACCTGTGCAATTCACAGCAGACACATGCACACATCACAAAAATACAATTCATTCAGCAAGTTAGCTTTCAAAGTTAAATTTATTAAATGGACATAACAGTAAACTATTCTCCTAAAACCTTTTAGGAGAAGTCTTTTGTGATTGGAGGGGTGTTGCAGTAATGAACATAAACATGAACACAAGTTAAGCACTTCCCACATTGTGTTTTTGCTGAGAGCAGAAGACTCTTGCTGAAAGAAAGTGCATCATTCCTACAAGGTCTGACATTGATGTACAAGACTGTGGTTCTATACCACATGGAAAGTTTGATCCAAAACATCCATTTTGTACAGTGCAGGGAGCAAAGCACAGGTTTTACACTACTAAAGCTTGGCATTCAATATGACCTACTTCAGTAATGTGCATTTTAATATAACATAGACAAAGTTTGCCTAGCCAGGCAGTCTGAAAATAAATGTAAATTGAAACCACGAGTCTGCTGTTAATATCATTGGTTGGCAAATAATACCAGCTTTATAAAAATCTCCCTCGCTATACCATGGATTACTCATATCCAGTACTCCACTCAGAGTACTTGCTGCTTCCACCATCCACCAGTAGAACTTGATACAACACTGTTTTTTAAGTTTTATCTGATAGGCTAAAATAAATTGAACAGGAAGTAAGTTGTATCTCTGTGTTATAGAAGAAAGTTTAGTCACAGACAGCTTTTCCAAAGCTATACAATCTGTAAGCAGCAATTTAAGAAGATACTTTCTAAATACCTAATTTCAATCAAGGAAAAAAAAAAATCAGTGCAACACGAGCTAACACACAGATGGATGGACAGGCATAAAAGTTTTGTATGAACATGCAAACAATCCTTTCCTCATATTTATTTTGACCAGAATGGGATGCTATCATTCTTAAAGAACCATGAGACATTCATATCCAGATTTACAGACTGGTTTAGGTTGGAAGGGGCCTTGGGGCCTTGTCTTGCTCAAATGCTCTTCTAAAGCAGGGTCACCTAGAGCTGGTCACCTAGACCCATGGCTGCCCAGGACCACACTCAGACAACTTTTGAGTATTTCATGGATGGAGACCCCACAACCTCTCTGGGCTACCTGTTCCAGGTGAGACCTGTGCTCAGTCACCCTCACAGTAAAAAATCATTCCCTGATGTTCAGAGGGAACATCTTGTGTTTCAGTTTTGCCCATTGCCTCTTGTGCTGAAGAAAAAAGAGGTTAAATCTTTATTTAGATTATTCAATAGAATCATGTTAAGTACTGAAAATAAAAGATATATTTACTTCTGTCAAGAAGAAATTTCAACCTTTTGGAATCATGATGGCAGAGTCGTCAGAGTGGCAGTGTTTGTCCATCTTTACATATGGAATTAAAATATGTGTGCATCTTAAATATTTAAATTTATACAAAAATATTTTAGAAACTAGTACACAGGTGTATATACATTTATATACATACATTTATATAGATAATAAATATAATAAAAATGTATTTCAACAAAACAGGATTCAGAAAGACTGTATTTAAGAACATAAGTTCATGTATCTGAGAAAATTGCCTGAAGTTAAACTACCAGAGCACTGTCCTTCCTATGTCCCCCTTTTCTGTGATGAACTTAGACCTTCATCCAGAATGTATAAGAGGGGGTTAGGAGAAAAGGGTCTATTCAATCCTAAAATTTAGGGGAGACCTTATTGCTTTCTATACTTCTCTAACTGCAAGGCTAGACAAGTATAGAGAAGACTGATTCAAACTTGTGTCAAAGGCACCTGCCAAAAGAACAAGAGAATGTACACAAGATGCAACACAGGAAATATTAAAGGTAAAATGATTTTAATGTCCTTTTTCCTTCCACCAAGTGGGCCATACACTGGAACACGCTTCACATAAAAACTAATGTTATCTCCCTCCTTGGAGATACTTAAAAGGTCAAATCCCTGTGCAGCTTTACTGGATTGAATAAGTATGGGTCTGGATCTTAAGATGGGGGCTGATTTAAGTGACCTCTGAAGGTCCCTTCCAAATTCATTACTCTGTAATCGAACCCAAAAAGAAGCGGTATATTGTTGCCTTGAACATGAAACCAAATTCAAATTCTTTGCTCAGAAAAACAGTGATGCTATTTTATGGTGTTACACAAGGATTTTCTGATACTGTCTGTCTACTTTCCATTTAAGCAAGCCAATTTCTTTTATGGGTTACTGTAATAAACTTTGAATTCTTCTTACTCAGCAGTTTCATGAGTATAGAAGACTGTAAAACCACAGTAGATAATACAGAAAAACATTTCAAAGAATGCTTATCTAAGGAAAACAGTAACTTCCCTGCTTTTCTTTCCAAGTTTTCTATCTAGGTACACTTTTTCAGGGACTGGTTTTGAAACATAATTGCAGTCCAGATGCTCTGAAGCAAAAATGTCTGCTATCCAATTGCAACAGCCAGCACAAACTAGTAAGAAGATCTGAATAGATTTAACTGTATTTAACAGACTATTTCAGTTATTCTCTTACTTCTCTGCCATGGAGAGTTTACTTGTCTGCTGTTTGTAGTTGCAGGTTATTTCGTTTTGCACACGTTGAACAAGCTCCTCATCGATGGCATACTGTATTGCTGTCTGGATGACATCCAACCACCAAGGAGAACCTGAATGTATCTGTATGAAAAACAAGAGAGTTATCCTTGAACATTCAACAGAAAACCAATGCACTCATTGCAGCAGAGGCGTATACTGATCTTTAAGCCATGGTCAAACACAGACTGGCTAATTCCATGAAAAGGGGAGGATAAGCGTGATTAAAAAAGAGCCCATCTTCTGCTGACATGACTAAGAAACTGTCTACATTCTCCACACCTTTATATTCCTTCAGTAGAGTCAGATTCACCAAGGCTATCTACTCAGAACAGCCACACAAAGTTTCTTCCTTCTCTCTCTCTCAAAAGGAGATGAAAAGATCATTTAATAAGAGAAAGCAAAGTTCCTGTGAAATTAATAGAGCAAGACTGAAGTGACCATGTAATTTTAACAGGTGAAAGAAGATAAACAGCTAGAATTCTGGATAAAAAGATGAAAATGCCAGAAGTCAGAGACAAAACATTTAAGAGGTACCTGCCTTTCTCTGAAGTTCCCGAATGGTTTGAAGAACTGGCTGTAAGGCCTGATGGGCTTCTGCAACTTCAGCATTGGATTTACTCATATAATGCTGTCGGAGCTGTTCTGCCTGTGTGGAAACAAGAGTTTAAACTATGCACAAATCGTATCTATGAGGAATACTGCAAACATAAAAACACCCCAACTGCCATGGTACTTGTAAATGGTTACCTATCTATGTGCTACCCACTTTATTTGTGAGCAATATTTAGCAATATTTCTTTTCCTCTAGAATCCAGCATTTACTAGTAAGCCACAAAAAACATGTGAGAAGACAAATTACTATAAAGATGCTAACTGTGCAACTTTGCTTTTGGGTAATCCCAACCAACACAACAGGAAAACAATGCATTACAAAAGGGAACTGGAATATAACTCAGTATTTTTACTTATCTGTGTTGAATAAGCAAACAATAAAAAGAACAGAACAGTCTGAGAACAGGACAATTGAACTTACCTACACACAAAACTTACTCATAAAATAGCAAAAAAGGCTTAAATTTCATTGCATCAGATATATTTTTTTTTAGAGAAATTACTTCTAACAGTGAAACCCCTCTTGGCATCTAAGTGCCACCATTATAAAAGCAGTGCCAGTTTACTTTATATTTTAAAAACTGATCAACAAACAACTTAAAAGTAACGTGTATCTTGCACTGTTACATACTGATTTCACTACTTACATTTATTTTGAGCATTTTAGTGTATGCTTAAGTCTTTTTGTGTTTGCTACTACTAAGATAGTACATTGTTGTTACAGAGCCCAGTTTACAGGGAGTGGACAGGACTCTCAGGTACTTAGAAGAGCTACTTGAAAAAGGTAGCTATGAAAAACCATCTCTGCATCACATTTATAAACAAAACAAATTTTCTATTAGCTTTCTTCATAATAATGCCAGGATAATGTGGTATTTTAAAATTGCTAGAATTACAGGTCAATAAAAACCAGGCAGTACTTCTACAGAACTTCTATAAGGCAGGTAAAACTTTCTATAAGGCAGGTAAAATAACTTAAATAACTTTAAATAACTTAAAATAACTTATAAACTTAANGTGCCAGTTTACTTTATATTTTAAAAACTGATCAACAAACAACTTAAAAGTAACGTGTATCTTGCACTGTTACATACTGATTTCACTACTTACATTTATTTTGAGCATTTTAGTGTATGCTTAAGTCTTTTTGTGTTTGCTACTACTAAGATAGTACATTGTTGTTACAGAGCCCAGTTTACAGGGAGTGGACAGGACTCTCAGGTACTTAGAAGAGCTACTTGAAAAAGGTAGCTATGAAAAACCACCTCTGCATCACATTTATAAACAAAACAAATTTTCTATTAGCTTTCTTCATAATAATGCCAGGATAATGTGGTATTTAAAAATTGCTAGAATTACAGGTCAATAAAAACCAGGCAGTACTTCTACAGAACTTCTATAAGGCAGGTAAAACTTTCTATAAGGCAGGTAAAATAACTTAAATAACTTTAAATAACTTAAAATAACTTATAAACTTAACTTTCTATAAGGCAGGTAAAATATAGTCAGGAGAACATGGCTCATTAAAACAGAAAAAACTGCTACGCTCACATAGAATTTGCGTAAAAATGATAAAATATCAGAAGATAGCCAAATAGTCAGACAGATAATCATCACCAGCATAAAACAGGAGAGGCTGGAAGAACTGGGCCTGTGCAGCTTGAAGGAGAGAAGCTTAGAGATTACTAAAGAACCGCATCCCAGCAGGCAGAAGGAAATCACCAAGACTGGGAGCTCAGGCATTTTATTGAAGTACATGGCAAGTGAACAAGGGACGATGGTCATAAATTGAAACAGGAAAAAAATTCACACAGAACCTCCCTACTATGAGATAGATGAAGTACTGAACAGGCTATTCAGTTAAGTTGTGAAATCTCTTTCCTTGGAGGTTGGAAAAGGCCAGCCCTGGGATACCTGGACAGAAATCCATGTTGACCTTGCTCCAAGGTGGAAGTTCAGCTAGAGACATCCCAAGGTCCCTTTCAGCCCAAACAGTGGCACAATAATGACATTCTTTGCTAAATGCTGTCCTTATGTCCACTGCAAGTAACCAGTGGGGAAGAGTAATCCCAGCTTACTCCAATTTGCCAGTTTAGAATTAAGGATATAGTTAATCTTATGCATACAGAAAACAATATACAGTGATTTGCTCATCTGACCAAAGAGAAATAAACTTCCCCTACAGAAAACTCTGACTATTTGAAGTTAAAAATGAGGAAAGCTAAAGAAAATGTGAGAAAATAAAGAAATCAGAAGAATTCAGGATGACACATTCTTTCATCTTTATCATTATCTTATTCTTTATCTTTACATTGATGTAAGTTACTTCCACAGGAACATGGGGTTGGGGAAACAGCATTTTAAAGGTAAAAATTATTAAAATTTCCATAAAACACAACATAACAGAGGCCACCAGCATTGAAAACAGCAATGTTGTATTGGACATTTCTGCTCTCATCACACAGCAAAGACCTCTTGATTTTACTAAGTTTAAGGGAAATGTAGGTAGTTAACTCAAAAGCTATTTCTTTTGAAATGAAAAGAATTGTTGTTTTTTTAGTTAGAGAAAATGCTGAGGGGTTAAAAAATAAAAATGTCCTCTACAATATTTATGTAAAAACAAAAGATGTTTACCTCTTCTGCAAGTCGGCTATCACGCAAAGTCGGGGGAATTCCTGGGTGCTTTGCCAACAACTCCATCAGATTATGTGTAGAATGAAGTCTCTAAATATACACAAAGTCAAGAGCAATCATGAAAAAAATCCATTGCAACATCCATGACAGGAAAGACCAGAAGAGCAATGAAAGCTTACAGCAAGAAATTAGCATGCATTTTAAATCAGTTTTGTCTTTCCCTGTTAATCTGGAAGCATCTTATAAAGAAAAGAAAGATTCCTCTCCACATTTTACTGAGATAGGAAATGATAGGAAATTAAATATTAAAAAGACCTTCTTTGACATCTAAAAAGCAAATTAGCAGGCAAGTGTAATACCAGGTCATCAGATCCTATGCCATACTCATACTCCTAATTAAAACAGCCCTTGACTATTATGAAAAACAAATTATCTCAGAGCACTTTCTTTGGTAAGTCTCTTTTGGAATATTCTGAAGAAACACTTCATTTAGCCTATATAAAGCAAAATAAAGTGTAAGAAAATGACCACATACCAAGAGCTATAATAATTTTTCATATTTTTCATTTCTCTGAAATAAATGATATTAAAAAACACATGATCTTTTGGAATACTTTTAGGGAAAATAAATTTGATTATTAATATAAAGAAACTCTGCTCCGCTTCTATGGCTTCACCCTTTGTTTCTCAAACCAGATCAATAATATTATGCTTCCTGCACAGCTCCCACAAACTCATACTAATATACTATCATAAACTTGGGCCCTTCTCACATCCTGGATTCTCTTCACCTCTGCCCTCTCAGTCACTTCAGAGGACTGGCCAGCAGTGATTCGCCATTATCACAAAGAGCTAATCCTACACAACTGAGAAGACTTAACAGAAGTAAAATTTTATTACACTAAGACAATATTACACTAAGGCTGTATATATTTTGAGGGGGAAAATAAATTTATTGAAATGTACAATCCAGTAGAACAATTTAATTAACAACCTATGTGCAGCTTAACAAGTTTACGCTAACACATCTATGCTATGTGAAAAAAGACACCAGGAAGTCACAAAGGAAAAGGAAGAACCAAAGAAGCACAACAGAAACATCAGGAGACCACATGAAACACAATTCATGTGTTTTGCTCATAGAAGCGAGTAAAGAAACAGACAACTGATCACTTCTTGTCTATGTCTCACTAACATTTTAAATCTCTTATTATGCTAAAGAAAATTTTGGTCAATTAAGAACTGATAGTTCTTGAAGAACTATAAATATGTTACTTAGAGACCCATGACCTTTTTACCAGGAAAATATATTCATATTTTTAAATAGTATTCAAAAGGCATGAAGTCAAGTGCCCAAAGAAAAAAGGTACTTCAATTCTTTTGCATGTTTTGATGTCCTTTTATCTTCTGCAGTGCAAATATTTTATTATTCTCCATCATTTGGCACATTAATATCACTCTCAGTGCAAACCCTGCATTCTGTAATTGCAGGATGTAATATAACACTTAAAATGAGCAGTCACAGCCACATGCACCAGACTAGGAATTCAGCTTGTTAACTATACTGCAGAACAGCAGGTGGAGATCATACACTGCTCCAGGGACATCAAGGAAACTCACAAGCACGTTTTTAGAAACACAGTAGCTTTTTTTTTTTGTCAAAAAAAAAAACCCCCAAAAAAACCCATGAAGGTCATGGGACAAATTCCTATTTAAAGATTGTGATCAAAACATTGTTATCATTACAGCAGGCTGAAAGAGTAATTCAGCATACCACTGGGATGAAGAAAAGACTGACCTGTTAAATTAAATCTAAAGTATTCCAGTTCTTAACTATGTCTCTTTACATTTCAATGCTCACTCACTTGCAAGGAATCTGTTTTGAGCTTTTCTTTGTGCTCTTCAGATGATCTTAGTACCTCTCTGTACAGCTCCGCAGCCAATGCATATTCTCCTGAATTAAAAAAGAGTAGCAAAATACAGACACATTGTGTTGGTTTTTAAATATACAGCCATCACCTTACAAGTGTTACATTACTTGTAACATACTAAGATGTTCTCATAGAGTCTGTATATCAAGTGCCTGTCTTCAAGCAATTCTTTCCTAGTCATTCAACCCCCCCAAAAATTGGTAAAAGACAGAATATGATATTCCACAAAAACTAATGCAGTTTCCAAATTAAATCTCTTTTGTGACTGTAAGATCTGTAAACCTCTTAATCTTAAAATATGTATTCATGGTTGCATAAATCCCAAAAAAAAAATCTCATGTTGCACTTAAAAAAATCATTTACAACTCACTGCAGTGATGCATTGTTAAATTTGCACTGCAAATGCATTATTCACTCTCCCAGTGAAAACCATGAAAGTTGTGTCATACTTCAGAAATGCAGAAATGATTAGGTACATGCAGGGAGCATAACTACTGATGTAAGCTGCCAGCATCACAATCACTTCTCAGAAAATAGCTTATATCAGTTAAAAAGAAATACAAAATTGAAGTTGTGTATGGAAAAGCAGTGAAAAAACAAATCCATCTTAATTTTCTTTTCTCAACTGATGGAAATTTACTTAGCCAGTAATACTCTTAGAGACTCTTAAGACATGGAGAAGTACAGAGAAAAGAAATGCATAAAGACAGATAATAGAGTAAAACAAAAAAACATCATCCTATCTATATGGAAGTGTAACAATTCTATGTCAACAACATTTGATGCTTCTTACATGGAAAGAGTTGCATTTGTAAGGGTGTGGTCCCGCGACATAGGATTGCAATTACCAATAACCAGACAAAAGTGCTGAATTTGCTAGTTTGAAGCTTGTCAGGCCCCCCTTGAATTTTTCTAGACCTGCCTGAACCTTTTACTGGGGTTAGCTGTGATAGCAATTTCTGTAATTCACTAGGTGTCTATGGCTAATTTTTATTGTAAACTTTTGTTTATCTTTGTCATGGATTGTGATCTTTGTGTGGTACAAACACAGCTTTATATAGACAGCAGTAACAAGCAGTTATTCCATGTAGAATGAGGTATTTACAAGTACCACAATGATGTAGTGTAGGGAAATACAGGCCTAGTAAGAACAGCAGAGGCTACTGACAAGTAAAGATCTAGGATGCAGTGTAGAGTACAGCCATGGAATGCTAAGAGATGGCGCACAGGCTTGGCAGTGAATAAGAAAGCCATGGCTATAAACAACTCACCCACAGTCAAAGAAATGCAGACTTAGAGCTGGACAAAACTGGTTTTAGGGGCAACAAAGAGAACAAAGAAAGAGTATGTAACATTCATAAAAGGCATCATGTACACTAAATTCGGCGTTTTCATGGAGCTGCAGACCAATGATGAAAGAGAAAGATGCAAACATGCTAGCAAACATAAAAATGACCCTCACTGGATTCTTGTGTGAGGAAGAAACCATCAACACAAATATCTTATTCCTCCCAGTGAAGGTAGTGACAACTGGCAATTGCACTGCCACCACATCTACCAAACCACTGACCTCAGGGTATGGATGGGCCTAAGCAGAAAGGTGAGCAGAAAAGCAGGACAAGTAGAAACAATTAAGTGTGATTGTTACTCTTTTTTTTTTTTGCCTCTAGCAATTAAATTTGGACTAATAACAATTAGACCTATAAGTTTTCAATTATACTAAGACTAAATTCATGGCCTCACTTTTATGTAAGGTGTGTTCCCCCTTCCTGATAAAGATGACTGAGTGTAAGGGTAATACTGGGGGAGGAGTTACAGACTAGAACTCTGCCTCTTTTGTCCTGCTTTTGTTTCTCATCAGACAAAATTTTTATCAATGTGGTTTTCAAAATAGGCCAAACAATTTTTGCTACTATATTCTAGAAGCATTACATCAGTATGTAACCCTAAGTACGTAAACTCTATCAGAAACACTTATCTCCATGCTGCAATTGTAACAAGGTATTTCAAACCTAACTACAGATTAAAGAATCTGAATATAGTCTTTCTGTGAGGCAAGTAAGAGAAAAGGCAGTTTGCCTGCTCTCTTCGAAGGAAGACTTTGATGTGAGCTAGAAGAATTCACACAGCATGTCAACTTTAGAAGAACTTGGAAAGTGTCATTTTTATACATTCATAATGGAGTAATTTTTTTTTATTTTGTGGGACACTCAAGATTCATATATTTTTTTTATTTCTCATTCAAAGCTTTTTTTGCCTTATAATTCAGACAAAATTGACATTGACAGAGCCATCTAGAAGGAGTAGCAAAAGGAATCTTAGCAGTCAGCATAGCAGTTTGCATGGCTGGGGGCACAAGGGAAGCCCAGAAAGCAGTACTGATAAAACAAAAGCAGGTTAAGTACAATTACACAAGTATGATTTCTTTTAAACTCCCAGTACACAGAGATGGAGCATATTCTTTACTCCTGTACTGAAAGGAGTAAAGAATATGCTACAGCCCTTTGGTCTTACCTTTAATGATATGGATACCAGCTAAGCCATTAAGAGCACACACCAACTGGCGGTGAGCTTCTTCACACTCTGTACGACATTTCTTTTGCAGCGATGCCAACAGTTCCTCCATGGTCATGGTGCTGAAAAGGAGACCAAATGGACTGAATTTGAAACAAAATCACAGTACTAGAAAAGTAAGAGGGTCATGCTGAGCAGCATAGCAGATCATTACATGCATCCAACATACTGCAAATGCTTTTTCGAGATTTCTTTACTTCTTAAAAAACCTCTAGCTGTCAGATTTTCATCCTGCTAGAGCTTTACCCTAACTTGAGTGTGTCCAGAGGTTGACATCTGCTACAGCACAAAGTAGTAAGGAGCAAGAAGAAAATTTGAACTTGGTAAAATAACCCTTCATGGGGAAAAATATTGGTCTCCTTCTGTTAGTGGTGAACTGCAAACAAGCAAAATAGACCTCGTTTTCTCAAAAGCTGTTCAGATGAAAACAGCTATGACAGACTACACTTCTGCCCTCTGCTACCAATCTAAACACAAAACACATGAAGTGTCACTGTAAAGAAGAAAATGTGTGAAATAAGAATGGAGAAGACTAGCAAAAATCATTCTAAACTTCCTTTTCTACATTTGTCATATCTGCAAATTTAGCTTAACATAAAAATACCAGAAATTAAGAAAAAAGAGAGAAGCAGGAACAGAAATGAGGAGGACGCAAGAAGGAAGCTTGAAGGATACCTTGGAGTAAAGCCACAGGTTAAAGAATCAGAGGACTGATATGAAGAGACAGGAGAGTAAACATTAGCAACAGCCAACAGCAGCTGACCTGAGGCTGCTTCTAATACCAATTGTTGCTGTTAGACCAGACACCACCCCCTCCACTGAAATCCTGCTCCTCAGCCTCATTCACCTCCAGGAGAAGCATTTACTATTTAGTGCTCAACACTGTGGAACAGAGTACTGAACTCTTGCACAGACTGGGATCAAATTCTACTGGAAGGATATCCTTTCCTAGGCCTTTATTTTACCTTCCTTGCAACATTGTTCTGGTTGCAGAAACTGATTCTTGGTTTTACAGTACAGTGTTACACAGTGTTAAATCAATATAATCACTATTCATAATTACTGAATTCTGCAAAGGAAACAGTAAATACATATAGCATATGCTGATACTTCCACCATTGCTATTTACCTTTTATTTCCAAAACCATCAGCAGTTCCAAGAAAAATTGTAACAGCAGAAGGATGTACATATAAAATATGCAATTTGACACACAGCCTGAGACTACCAATTAAGGCAAAAAGAAGGGTTTTTTCCTCAGTTAGACTAGGAGAACCTAGAAGAATCTCTATTGAGAGCTTTTTTTTTTTTTTTTTTCCTGAGTAGATCTCATTTATTGCCTTCACTACACAGGTGGGGGGAAAAAGGTCATCTATCATAGAACAGAATATGCTCCAAACTCAGGTTTTTATTCCAGGTCCATGTCTGTTATCTATATGCTCCTGTGTCAACTTACTTATTTCAGGAAATTTCTCTTATTCATCAAAGGTCCTAGCAGAGAATTTCTTCATTATTCTCCGATATATAACTAAAGATAGGAACCAAATCTTCTCTCTATTCTGGGAATGTCCACTGCTGCAGTCGAGTTTGGTTTACAACAAAAGGTATGTAAACAGTACTGAGAATTAACTTTTCTTTGTACATGTGACTTTAAGAAAGATTTAATTTTCATTGCTGGCTTTTCCATCAGTTACTATGCAGCTGTCACTGTGCAACCATTCCACCAAAAACAACACAGTACAAAGCTGTTCCCAACACACTCTACTCAGTTTACATATATTTAATTTATACTACACTGGCTCATTTTAATGCAAATAATCTTGTATGATGGGAGGTGATATTGATTTCTCCTATGTTTGAGTCCTTGCTTCCACATTAGCAGACTGCCACAGTAAGTGCTACAGCACAGTGTCTAACCATTGCTCTCTGCTCAAGTAGGTGCAAAGACAGCTTCAGCTGCTTAGGCACTGCAGGTGCCCTGTATAACAAAGAGCAAAGAGTAGCACACAAATCTTCTAAGAAGGATTGAAAGAGTCTGAATAGAATGGATGGACTAGGAAACAGTAGCAATAACACTGGCAGTGCTAAAAGTTGAAGTTCTTCCCTACCTGCAGCTTAAAAAAAGAAACACAGACACCACTCTGAGAGGCTGGAATTGAAACAGTCTGTTCTTTCACAACTTCCTTCTAACTGACTGAAAAGGTAGCAGCTACATTTCTCAAAAGGACTGGCAACATGCTTTTTTTTTGGTCTAACAAAAGCTGAGACCAAACTGGTACTTGCAGAGCACTTGTGGGGGAAGATGATCTTGAAAGCATGCAAATAAAAGAGCATTTGAACAGCTTTCAAGTTTGGATCTATATTTAAAAATTCTGCAACCTCACATTAACATTCTCTTTGAACTAAGAATTATTCCATTCTGTTGATTCAGTTCTTTCATTGTTCTCACTCATGAATGCAAGTTTTGTACCAGACAAAAAAAAAAAAAAAAAAGCAGTGGGCTTATTTTAAAACAAAGGAAGAATCTGGTTTGTTTCACACTCAATCTGTAACCTGCAACACCCTAGTTATAGTAAGGTTAGAATGCCACTGGAGAATCAAATGCCTTCAGTACTATGTTCTTTAACACAAGAATTACATTAATAACCCCACTGTGCCGTAGTCAGCTTCTGAGGTCAGATTACCTTGCTGTGCCATAGTCACACATTTAAATAAGAAGCTTAAATGAGGCTTATTTGAGGACTGTACAAGAACTTGCACTGCTGGAGACAATCAGAGTTTTGCTTTGGATAAAGCAGGCCATTTAAGAAACGACAGAAATTTCACTACCTTTTCTGTAGTGGCAAGAACTCTCCCCGAACAGCTTGAGGGTGACAGCAGGCCTGCCTGAGCCGTAGCAAAGGGTATAGAATAGAAGTCACAGTCCTTCTATCTAGGCTGCTAAGCTTAAGAGTCCAGTCTGAAATCTTCCTGAGTTTTGCCAATGCATCCTGGCAGCACACTTCATGCTGGCGATGATAGAAGTGTCTCTCCACAGGAGAGAAGTGAAGCCAGTGTATATTTTCTGTCTGAGGGGGGATTTGAATCTGAAATTAAAAAAGAAAGTAAGTAATTTGCAAATGAAACTATTGATAAATGATGTTCAGGAATTCTAAAACTCAAAGCTTTGATTTACTTGGTCAAGCACATCCTTCTTGGCTGATCTCCACATTATCTTCGCAATTAGACTGTAGAGAGGCCGGGGATTTTTCCTGCAATAAGGTCGATATAGCAGCTGATCCCACCAATGTTTGACCCAGTAAGGATCGACTCCAAGAAAAAGGACTAATCCATACAAATCTGCCAAGAAAAGAAAGTGTTTGTGTTTTAATACTTCGCAATGTGTCTCAAAAAAAAATTAACTGTCATACAAAGCCTATCAGGCATAAACCATCTCCACTCTGGCCTTTATCTTTTGCACTTGTTTTCCAGTCACTCCTTCAGCAAAATATTTAATCTGAGGCAGGGGACTGAGTGGTGGAAGGTGGGTGTTCTCTCCTTTAGGTTGTTTTTGATTTCCACACAACTTGAGAGAATTTAGCTGTTTGTGAGACACTTTCCTAATTTCAAGCTTAGCAGAAGAGAGCAAAGAATTTAAACCTGTTCAGAGCAGAGACAAGAAGCAGAAATTACATGATTGCATATGGTTAACTGAGTTTGCCAGGTTTTTCTAAACCAATATTGCTCAGCATCATTACTTCAGAGCCTGCTGTGCACCAACTGTCTGCTGCCCACAATCCTAGAAGGGGCTGCAATTCAGAAGAATTTCCACTTCTCTACTAATGCATAAGAAATTAACAAAAGACACTTCAATTGTTTTCTTGCTAATTGAGAGAATACATCTTGCTAATTCTGCCTAATCCAGAAACCCATCACTTTTTGGAATGAAATTTAAAGACATATGACTTGAAACTTCTGTCTTAATCCTATTGGAAAAATACAGAAGTACACATTTAAATGCTGGATGTGGATACTGCAGAAACAGAGATATGTGATGATATCTTATAGCTCTTGAAAATATGGTGGCTATATTTCTTATTCTGTTAGCTTTATCTTAATTCAGTATTCAGCTGAAAGCATCAAGACGTTTACCAAATACATCATAGACCAGATGAAGAAAAGATCAGAAGAAAAATCCTGGGAATCATTTCTGTGCAAGAAGCAATTGTTTACCCTGAGGTCCTATCCCACTGCATTACTGCAGCAGTGGCACAGATTGAAATGAATCAGCAGTTTTCATCCCCGACATGATGGGGGCTGCCTTAGAGTCTGTCAGCACGTGTTATGGACTGTATGACAGTTCAGATATGTATTAAACCAACACTATCACACATAAGGCCTTGAAGGAGTTCATCACAACACTAAAATCAATCCCTTCTTTCTACAGCTTTGCTTCATTAATTATGTATTCTTGCAACTATTACACGTATTTATAAATTTAATTCAAAATTCCACTATTAACCTAAAATATTGATTTTTACAACAGTTCACAAATGCTTACACTGATTTATCCACTTTCAAACGCATTGCCCCAACGTGTACCATATATTTCAAAATCCATCAGAGAACACAAGGAGACAAAGCAGTTAGTCAGCTCCCTTTCTTTTATTCTATCTCTGTCTGAAGCCTGTCTACAGAAACTGAGCACCACACAAAAAAAAGACAAGATAAATGTCACCTGCTAACATACAGCTACCTACTCCACACAACTCAATTCATTAAGTCCTTATGTAAGGACTTGAGACAGTTTCATAAGCTTTAGCACAATTTTTAGAATTTATATTCATGGCACTGGATGCCCACGGTAGCTCATACAGAGCTATTCAAAAAGCTAATACAGCTTTGCTTGCGGTATCTGACAGTTCACAGGACTCTGTAACCAGAGCAGACTATCTGCTATAGAGAAGGGTCAACATTCATCCACTCCACTAATTGAAAACTGAAGAACACACTTGAGTCAGCTATTAGATATACAGCTTCTCTGCTCCCCAAAGTATTTGTCTAACTTAGGGAGACAAAAAGACTTCAGCTCTTCGATTTTTATATTGATACATGTATTGATGGCTTTATTATCATGCTCAAGTTTATGGCTTACAAAGTTAGAGTATCTAGTGAATTCAGAACAAAACTAGCAGACATTTTAACTGCCTCAAGCCCCACCTAATTATCAGCATAAGGAAAGCCCACAGATTACACCGCTACATAAAATCTCACCTTCTAATCCTCGCTGCACAGGAGTGCCACTGACACACCAGCGATTGATTCCACTCAAACGGAGTGCCATTTCAGCAGCCTAATGAAAGGACATAGAGCCAATGGTAGGAAAGGAAAAACAGAGTGGAACACAGTCTGAAAACATGTGGGTCTTATTTTTGAGAAGTCTGAACATCTTTACAGAATGTACCCTTAGACCTAGAAGCAGCATTGGTGCAATATATTATGAAAACACATATAAAATTTTTGATTTTTTTAGAAGGCAACTGAAAGCTGATAAAAGCTATGTCCTCTTCCAAGTAATCAAGTGCAATTAAGGGTTCAAAGAAGGCAAACAAATAGCAAAATAAACTGTATGCTAAAAAAATTTAAACATTAAAGACTGTAAGGCATTATATAAGTAGCATTTTTGTCTTCCTGTCTTGGGCTAAAAGACTGGACAAAGACTAATAAAAAATAATCCCCCCTGCAGACTGTATCCCTTGTGTTTGCAGACAGACTGCTGACTATTTTAGCTTCTAGACCCAAAGAACATATCTATGCCTCTGAACCACATCACTGAACAAGGCTAGTGCCTTGCTTGAAACTATCAAACACTATATACAACATGATGCCCTAGTTCCTTAAACTGCCAATATAGATTATGTTAAGTATTTTTTGAGCTGGATATACCTCACAATCTGCCAAAATTCCTACAGGAGAACCATTTAATAGTAAGTATGTCCAACAGCAAATTCATTTCTGAAGAACAAGGGACAAGGACAAATTACATGAGTGTACTCTGAAGAGGGTACAACTAAGAAGGGGGAAGGAAAGACTATTATTTACAACAAATTTGTCCAAACATTTCCAAGTTAGACGAATGCATGACCAGGAATGTCATACCTTTGCAGTGGTGCATTCAACCATTTGTGCTTCATCGAGGCAGATCCTCCACCACTCCACTGCTACCAAGGGGCTGGGGATGGCCATGTAGCGCTTCTGGTTCCTGAAGCGGCGCCCGTCCTCGCTGTTGCTGTGGGGAATGTCTACGTAGTTCAGTTCGGTGCGCAGGACGTCGTAGGTGGTGATAACCACCTCCTGCTCTGCCAGCATGTGTGGCTGCAAAAAGCCATGCTTCTTCACACCTTGATACACCTACAGGGATTTACAGGCAACAGCACAATAGCAAAGAAGGGAGGTAAGAAACACTTTGATAAAAATGCCAAAATATCAGTACAGCTTAATATGTGCAAGCTTTTAGCAGTGTTGCTCATATAAAAAGAAACTGTTCATAAAAACTGTGTTCATATAATAGTATGGTGGGAAATTCATCTAAGTAACCTAATAATAAATACAATGGAGTCATGGATGCAAAATGTGTCTAACTTTTTATACCTTTGCAAAACATTTATTTCCTCCTTTGAAGGAGAGAGGACTTCATTACTTTCTACAACAGTTATTTGTTGTAACAGTTGTTTGAAGATTAAGTATTCTGTAATGTTGTATGGAACAACATCATGCAAGTCAATGTTACATGTTCTGTCTTCTCCTCTCCTTTACTGTAGACACATTACCTTTCTCCCAAAAACTTTACTCCCTAAAATTTACTGGATGATTAAGCAAAGACAGAAATATGCACAAAAATATATAAAAACTAGAAATGACACTCTGAGTAAAGTTTTACCTACAGAGATTTAAGAGATTAAAAAAAAAACCTAGGTAAAATACAGTCCCTGTGCACTAACAGAAACCTTTCCTATTGACATTTGTTCTATTATCAGAAGTACTTTTCTTATCTCCCTCATAATGTTAAACCAAATCCCTTTAGAAACCTACAGAAGTTAAAATAACTGCTCCTTACCCCTTGATGATCAGCACATGATTTCACTGTTAATTTCACTCTTAACCCTACTTTTTCTCCCAGTAATAATCTTCCTCTACATTTGTGCATATGGCAACAGTGTTTCTGTCAACTGAAAGAAACACCTGCAGATAATTTCTTTCTGTTGAGCCCCAGAGTGGGACAACAGAGCAACCCAGGTCATTGCACATGAAACAAAAGAGAGAAGGGGTGCTTGGAAGGGGAAGAAAAAAGAAACAACCAAAAAGAGCATGCTCTCTGAAGCAACCAAGAAGAAATAAGAAGCTGCCAAAGTCTAACAATTTCTTCAAGTACTTATGAGTAGATTTTCTGGAGATTTATAACTTCGCCAAGTTTTGGTCGTTTTCACAGCAGCAGGAAAAGACAATCTGCCACAAGCAAGACTTACTTATAAATTTTAATTTCTTGTTCTATTACATAAAACCATTAGAATTTCCCATGGGTTGTAAGCAGTTGAAGAGTAGAAAACAAACTTCACATGCAATGCAAAAGTTGTTAACATGGGAAACTGATTCTTTGAAACATCTCCACTACTTTCATTTTACCTTAACAGAAAATAAACCACCAAATTTTCATTTTGAAGCAACACTGAAAAAAAGTCTCACAGTTGGCAGTCAAAAGAAAATGAAAACAATCTTGCAGAATGGAAGATGTCACACATTTAGTACTGGCCTTCACTATTTCAACTATTTTATTGTTACCATGTAAATCAATTTCTGATCATTTTCATCAAAGCTGGTATTAAACTTGGACTTGGCCCTAGGACAACTATGTGAGTTTTACACATTTGTTAGTTCCTGCATTAAATCTAATTGGAATGCTCACACAAATAGCACTGGAGGCCTAGAATTCATTTATACATTGGGCAACTATGCCTAATAGCCAAAGGTACCAGATATATCCCTGAATACAAAGTTTTATCATCTGCTATTACTTTGTTCAAAATATAAGTGATTGATGGTTTTCAAAGTTGATTTATTGATCATTACAAAGATCTAATGATCTTGATCATTACAAGATCATTTCTTGATCTTGACTGCTAAAAATATGAAAGACAAAACTTGGCTGCATCAGTAATAAAAGACTCTTGAATACCGTGATAACAGTATTTTTAAAAGCCTGTATAGCCATTATTACTCTAAGTATAATTAGATTTGTTCTAGTGACAGGGTTAAGAGAAATCAAGCAAAAGGACAACACATGGTCTCCAAATAAGCAACATCCTCATAAATTTGGTAAACAACGCCCCAGTTGTAACAGTATTGTCTTCAGTAAAAACCAATGCCCAAGACTTCTTTTATAAAGCCTGAGAACCAGAAATGCAAAACTACAGGTTTACCTACGGAAACAGTTTTTATCTAGAACAAAAGGAGGAGCAATAGTCAGAGAATTGTTTAAGTGCAAGTGTACAATGAGACAACACTCGAAACACCCACAGGCCTTTTTAAGTTCCTTGGTAGTCTTTCAAACAGCCTTCCCTCTCAGAAACCACATGTTGCAACCATACAGAAATTTGCTTTCAGCTGCTACACAATCTAGTATATCCACTGGTTTATCTCCCAGTGCCCAACTACAACAGGAAAAAAAAATAACTAATTGCAGACTGTCTTTCTGGGACACCGATACACCACGTAATGTCAAAGCACTGGTCTAGCAGCAAGAAATGTAGAGCTCTGGCAGAGAGGACAAAGACCTCTGAACTTCGAGTGATGCAGAATATCAGACAGGAAGCCCCGAGCCTTGATAAAATAACTTTCCAGAATATGAAGCTATATAATCTTACCAGAACTCGAAGAGATGATGATCTTACATGTCTGTTGATCTCATCTACCCACTGGTGACAAATAGAACTCGGAGAAATTATCAGAGTCGCTCCTGTGGGAACGGGTTTCATTGCCACAAGGCAATGGGGACAGTAGAAGGGCCTGCTCTTCAGGTTCTCCTCTTTGTAGTTTACACATTCTGCATGCTGCCACAGGTAACATTTCAAGCACTGCACACGAGCTTTGTAGTCAGCCAATCCGAGCTCACCACAGATGCATTCAAAACGATATTCAGAAGTATTAAATGGAAATACAGAACTGGTATGTTGGACGCTACTGCCAGCACATTCTTGGGAATGTGAGGACTGGACCTTTGGGATTTCCTGCTGGATAACAGCTGTAGTTTTAGAAACATCAACATCAGGATGACTGCTCATGTCACTGGAGACAAGGAGGTTGTCATGAAAATCAGTAGACTTTGGGACCGCAGTTTCTTGCTTAACATTTTTCTCTTCTATAGAGTTCTCATGATCTGCTTCAGATTTCCTGTTATTTTTACTAGTTGTACAATAATCATGTTCTTCCATGGCAATATTCTCATGTGAAGCAGTTTTAAAGACATTTTCAGACGTTACATCACTGTTTCTTGATTCTTTGGTTTGAGTTTTAGCATCAACCAATTGCTTCTTCTGAGTGTTTTCTGAAGTCCTTGCTACCTACAAAGTAAAATTAACCAAGAATGTCAGACTTTATATTCAGACTTGCCCAGTGACGTTTAACATCTACCAGTGCTACTTAATGTCTTCATTAATGACACAGCCAGAGGGATCAAGTGCACCCTCAGCAAATTTGCAGATGACACCAAATTGAGTGGTACACCTGAAGGACGGGATGCCGTCCAGAGGGACTTGGACAAAGTGGGCCCATGGGAATATCATGAAGTTCAACAAGAGCAAGTGCAAGGTACTGCTTTTAAAAGACTTATGACAGATGTCGTTAATATTTTAGCCCCAAATTTTATCTACTTATGATGAGTGTTGAAGCAATTGTTGCAGTTTTCTTCATTTTTACCACTAAATCAGTGTCATTGAGATAGTGTACATAGACAGTACAGCTGAGAGCAGCATGCAATTGGCAGAAAAAAAGAACAGCCTTCACAACATTCTTTGAAATAACTACAGCAGCATGTTTTACCTGCTCTTTGGCTCTTTCTCGCTTCTTCTGTTCCTTGTAATTCTTTCCCAGCTTGAAAGACCCAGCCAGACCATGTCCTTTAACTTGTTCCACCACCTGTTCTGCAATTAGTTTTTCCAGAGTTCTTTTGAGAAGCCGTCTATTTCTCTGCGTGTCGTACCTATATACAGAACTGATGTACTTAAATATTGCAATTATGGATGCTCCTTTCTTCACATTCATTTCCTTTACAGCTGCTAATATCATTACTCGTAAGCCTGTATGAAGAATCAAGACAAAAAATGAAGTTACATCACAGAATGCATATTAAGGGAACTCTAAACATAGTGTTCATCTAAAAAATGCAGATAGGCAGCAGTTTTGACAAGCTTTTACTTGACACACCTCCACAGATTGCTGTTTTGCAGGGATTCTAAAACAATGCTGGATAGCAATAGAAATAAATCATTCAATTTTCTTACTGAGGCATAAAAAAGACAGCTTATTTCATTTAAATGCATAAACTCTTTACAAAGACCTCTAGTTGCATGGAGCTCTCTAGTACAGAGTTCTGAGTTAGTAACTTTACTTTTAACTGTGGATCACTTGTTTGTAGCATGCAATCCTACATGAAAGAACTCAGCAAAAGAATAATTTCATTCTGAAGAAGTCAAGAGTAGCCTTGAATTCATAGTCAGTGGCCAATATAAGACAATGCTAAAAGCAAAATATATTTTAAAACTCATCAGAAATACTTACTGGGATACTGTATTTTTTCCTTTAATTTAGGTTCCATTTCCTTTGGTTTTTTCTTTTTATTTCCCTCTAAAGGTTGAGGTGGAACAAAGAAGTTCACAAGCTTACCCTAATGCAGACAACATTAAATAGTTATTAGCTCATGTCTCTTCATAGTCACTCTGACCTTCATTAATCTCCTAACATTTTAAAGTAACCATGAGCTGCTACAAATGTATGTTCTGATCTCACCACTTTGCTCAGATAGCTCATTTTTAATGTAGAGAGTGACACATCATTCAGTTCAGTTACTTAGCAAACAGTGTTCAGCAACCTAACGGAAACACAAACAGCAACTCTGAAAACCTCTTGGGTCCTCCACTGCTTTAGCATTAAGTTGCAGGAATCTACAGATACAAGTGATCTAGGTTCCTGATGGGGGAGGAAAATATATATTGAATATAAAGCTAGAAACACAAAAGGAGGTAAGCAATACAGAGGAAGAGCCCTAGTCATCTGTGTAAAAAGTAGTTTCTCCTTTTAGGGATCACCTCTCAACATTTTACTCTATTATTAGAGCAATATATCAGCTAAGATGTCTGTCCCAACTATTTACATCATTAAACAGTTTCAGTAACTCCAGCCCTCCAAAAGCTCTGGTCTCTACCTATTGTTGTCAGTCGGTGTCCAGGCACTTTAGTGCTTATACTCCTCTCTTTGCACTACTTGGTGCTGACCCTCTTATAATATTTAAGAATCATATTATTCTCTCTAACTGATATGAGTCCTTTTAACTGATAAAATGACAAGCAGGCAGGAGATCACTATGAAAAATGTGCAATGAAACTGGCTGCCAAGATATCCAAAGGATGGAACTCACAAAGTGGTAGGAGTTAACTTAAGAATAATGGTTCTTTCCCTTCAGAAAGAATTTTTGGGTTTAGTGGATGTGCCAAGTTTTCACAGTATGCATGATATGGAAAGTGAAAAGGTGGAAAACTGTTGCTAAATAAGCTCATTTATTATATGAAATAGAGGGAGAGCAGAAAGCTTTATTCAGAATGTAAACTGTCCCTATGTTAGCTCAGAACATGTGTCTAATAGATGTTTGACACTCATCAGTACAATGAAGTGAAGGAGAATGACGTCCAACATAGTTAACTAAATTATGTATTTATACACTCCTGAAGCCTGTTCAAACTATATTAACAGCACAGTTGCCTAATAAAACCGTTGAACAATGGCAAAGGATCAACAGCTACTCATGTGAACTATTCCACCATTTATGCTGCCAAATATCATGTCCTACTAAGGGAAAAACTTTCACAGAAATACAGCTTTAAATATGGACTTCTATAAACCAGAAAGCAATATACTCAAGAGAAGTGCACTTGCATTCATTCTGAAAAGCATCTTCTTCATAATAACGCTCAACCTGGTTTCCTTACCTCAGGTAATGCCAGATCATCTTGCTTAATCTCTGGTCCAGTATGATTCAGAATAAGAGCCAACACTTCTACTGTTTTTCCAAGACCCATCTCATCTGCCAAAATACCTCCAGGCCACTGGGGTCCAGCAGTTGGATACTCACGGATAATGCTAAAATTCAAGTACATTCCCAAAGTCAGTAACTACACAATGTTGTGGCAGAGAAGCGTGCATTCAGGGACACACAGTATAGCTTCAGCAAGGCAAAGTTTGTAAGGTGAGGCATTATCTTTTATTAGTTAAGCTGAAATTAATAAAAACTAGCAAGCTTTTTTGGTGTATGAACCTGACCAAGACAAATATACATGCCAGAATTTTTTCACCTCCTAATAGGCCTTGCCTTGCTAAACTTATCATAGCATTAGTCTCAAAAAATCTGAAATAATTTTATATTCACATGTGAAAAAGATCTGAAAGTTATATAGGGAAAAATAAAAAGCTAACTAGCAATCAAAAGGTTTTATTTTGACCAAGTTAATGAGAAAAGAGAAACACGCTTAGTAATGCAATACCTAGCATTAATAAAAAGCTTTATACTGCTGCCTTCCTTTGGAATTTGAAAACATTGGATCAGAAGGTCAAAGCCTCCAATAATCTAAATTTTAAAAATGTTAATATTAAACCAATGAATTATTAACTTTTTAAAAGAAAAGTTTTAATAATTACATCTTCAACTTGAGATCGACATATTTATCTGTGCATTACATACTCTAGTTTGTGCTTTTTTTCAAATTAAAGGTATCACTGTTCTAATTCTTTAGTTGCTAACTGAAAAACAACTTATGGAATATCTTATACCCTGCAGGATAAAGCTACCAACATGGTTTTCACAAAGTACAACCGTGAGGTGTCCTCAGAAAGAGTAACTATAACAACGTACCAGCCAGTAAATGGATTATAGTAGATTTTTTCTCCATCCAGAGTGATCACCTCCCTCCATAAGAAGTGCAGCGCGTTTTCTATGGAGAAAGTGTTCACGTTACTATGATGAAGTTTATCCAGCACACTCCTTAGAATTATTCAGCCTTTTTGTGACATAGAGAGAAAAAAAGCGGAAGTCCACCTCCACAGAGCTTCATGACCAATAAAAAAAAACAACTGCTGTTCAGAAAAACCTAGCTTATCATTTAGTGTACGACCTAAACAACAGCTTTTATGAAAATACTAATGAAATGACTCACAAAACTTCTAATCAAACAGCAAGGAAACGTTACTGCTGACAATGCAATTACACTTTCCTCAATTATGCAAGTTTTTCAGATCCATATACTTGCCACTACTTGGAGTACTTGTGCGGTTCTCTCGGTGAAGCATCCAGTTCACAGCCTCACTTTGGTATGGCCTCAGAATGGGAATTAATGCAGGATGCTGCACATCCTTTCTCAGCAATTGGATATCCTGCTGATGGGTGTGCCGTACGAAGTCATAAAGTTCTTCAATATTTTGTCGCTCTAGTTCCATGTCAGATTCTTCCTCATCTTCCTCCAGCTCATCTGCATACACCAAATAATTCAAGACATGCATCACCAATCAACTTGGGACAACATTTCAGTACATTTTGCAGCAACATATTTAGTTTACACATATGAAAATAAGCAAAGCAAAGTATCATTTAAACATATGCCGTGACTGCATCTGACTCAGCTAGGAGCAGCAGCAAACAATGAGCAGTTTAATAACTGAAATAAAGAAAAAAACATTGCAACAATAACAACAGTAATAATAATAGTAATAGCAATGAAAAGGAGGAAAGAGAGAGATTAAAAGAACCCAAGAAACAAGTGATGCATAATACAATTGCTCACCTCTCACTGATCAATTCCCAGCCCATCCCCAAGTTGGCTCCCAGCCAACTCCCACTAGTTTATAAACTGAGGATGTTGTTCTGTGGTGTGGAATATCCCTTTGGCTGTCCTGGCCATGCTCCCTCCCATCTTGTGCAACTGCAGAGCAAGGACTTAAAAGTCCTTGACTTGGGGCAAGCACCGCTCAGCAAGAAGTAACAAATCATTGCATTACAAACATTATTGTCACAGTGAACCCAAACACACAGCACTCACCAGCTACTAAGAAGAAAACAAACTCTATCCCAGCTGGAAAAAGGACATCTAAAAGTTCACATGCTATGCTGATCCCAGATGTATACATAATCAGCAAAGCTCTTTCTTTAGAATTAGGTATAGAAAGACCAGAACTTATTAAATAAAGACGTTCCACTAAAAAAAACCAATTGGTACAGAATCACAAGTCTCTCATGCTTCTGATTTAAATATTTATAGATTTAAATGACCTTATAAAAAGGAAAAAAGTTAACCTTAATTTATTCATCTGGCTAAGAAAATTGTAGTAGTAGGACAACATGTAATTCTCACCACTTGCATCACTTCAGACAAAGCATACTTTCAAAATTAAAAACCCACCTCAAGAGAAGTAAGCACCCTTTGTGACAGAAGCCTACCCTTCTTTTCTACCATCTAAGAAAGAAGGCCTTGTGCTTATGTATTTTTCACATAATTTGGATATATGGGCATACACAGAACCTAAACAACGTAGAACAAAAATTCATGAAAAATTCAAGAATTGGCATTCTAGAAAACAGATATGAGAGAATGCAAGACCTGCAGGACAAGTTTTAACAGTGTTTTAGGCCTAAAATTAAAACATCAGTATCAAAAACATACAGACCGGTTCTAACCCTAGCTAGCATTGGAGATAAACTCACCTTGCAGAATTTCTTTAGAAAAAACAAACAAACAAACAACAACAACAACAAAGAACCACCACCAAAACTGGAAGCAAGTCAAGGCTATCATTTTCAGCATGAAGTGACCTTAAAGTATATTTAACATTCTAATAAACCAGCAAACAGCTGACACACTTAAATCAGATTTTAATTCTGATGCCTCGGGCTAATAAGGAAGACATGTACCTGGCAAAAACCAGAAAGCCTCATCTTAAAATAAGGTTCAGAAGCCAGTATTATGACTCTCTTTCATGAAAAGCAAAAGCTTCCTTTCATTCAAATGGGTGGTGAAGGTGAAGAATGATTTCCAAAACAAAAGGAGGAAATTATATACCTGTATATGGCAGCCATCAGTGCCTTACCCTAATCCTTTTAAATCAAAGGAACAGTCCCAGAGCTTGTCAAAGGAAATGAGAATACTGAAAGACATTAAGTTTCTACATATTCATGAAAACTATATATATGACTTGTAATGTTGAGAAGGCAATCAGAGGGCACATGTGGGGTTATTAATGATCCAGCCAAATAAAAAGCGCCAAGAAAACACTCAGCTTTATATATTGAAGAAACCATTCAAAGGGATACTCTAACACATCCAACTCACTTTAGGAAAAGGACAGAAAGTTAGAGTGCAAATTATAACTTTGATCAATGAATTTAACATATAATGACACCTATCATTATACTTGCTAAAGTAACAGTCTTCAAACCTCACATTTTAAGCATAATAAATTGATTTCTACATAAACTAAGTCTATCCAGAATTTTACAGGAGAGCAAAGACTGCAATATCATTTAAAGCAAAATTTTTTTAATACAATTGGATTTTTTTGTACACACCTTTCTTGTTTTGAGATTTCTTTTTCATTATTAAATGGTTGTACGTACCATGGGGATTTTGAAAAGGATGCTAGGGAAGTTTATCCCTCTCTCAGTTACTTATTAAACAGTGAGTATTTAATTATGCTTTCAACCATTTCAAAATGTAATTCAGTTACAGAGGTCTCATCTTAGTATTTTTTAAATTTGATAAACAGATGGTATTGTACTACCTAAAAATTCAGTTTCTCTGATGCTTTTCAAGTACTTTATTTAATTCCTTCAATGACTGAACTACAGTTCTGCTACTGCATCTGCAGTAGGATCTTTCCTTTTCCAGACTGCAGTATAACAATATCTGCATTAATGAAAACAGCCTAGATTAATGGAAAACTTGTTGCTTCACATATTGTAGTAAATAAACAAATACCAAAACCACGTTTGTACAAAGAATTTATTCTTCTTAAGAAAACTGAGGGTAAATGGTATATGATAAAAAGGTAAGATGGCAGAGAATATCTGCCTGAACAAGCAGATTTGGCTGAGACTCAGGGAAAACAGAGAGTTTATGACCTTTGGAAGAAAGGGCTGGCAGTTCAGGACAACTACGAGGATGTTGCAAGGTTACTGTATTAAATTTTGGGTCCCTCACTACATGACAAGAAAGACATGGAAGTGTTGGAGCATATCCAGAGCAGAGCAATGAAGCTGGTAACAGATCTGGAACACAACTCTTATGAGGAGCAGCTGAAGGAATTGGAGTCATTTGGACAAAAAGTAGATGAGGGGGAGACCTTAGTCCTCTCTAGAACTACCTGAAAGGAGGTCCTAGTGAGGTGGGGGTCAGTCTCTTCTCCCACGTAACTGAACAAGAAGAAATGGCCTCAAGTTGCACCAGGGGAAGGTTAGATTGGGTAACAGGGAAAAATTTCTTCCCATAAAGGGTTGTCAAGCATAAGAACAGGCTGCCCAGGGAAGTGGTTGAGTCACCATCACTGGAAACATTTAAAAGAGACATAAATGTGACACTTAGGGACATGGTTGAATGACTGAATTGGCAGTGCTGGGTTAAATCCTAAATTATTCAATGATTCCATATTAAGCATTTTATCAGGTTTTTTCAGATTACTTAATGCACCTATGTTATGCTTGCCACAACACAGACGAACTTCCTGCCACAATGTCTCAAAACCATCTAGAAGGATATTAAAAGAATTAACTGAGTACAGTGAGGAAAAATATATTAAAATTAAATGTAGCAGTAGAGAGGTCATATCCCTTATTTGTGTAAATCCTTGTGCACAACCCCATCAGTGTGAGAATTTGCTCATCAGTGGAGGGAAAAAGAAGCTTCATCTTGGAATGTTACTGTATAGATTTCACTTTAGATAGATATTGATAGGTGTTAAAATATATACTTAGGTGTAATTTTACAGAATCTCAATTAATTCTGTTTAAAAACGGGTGGAATTTAAACTAAATTGTTAGAAACATTTAAGAGAAATGCATTAAGCAGCACAGAATCAAGGCTATATTATTTTATGCCACATCAGTAAGTTTGTGCTCAAAAACTGTTGGGAAATGAAACTAGTTTCACAGTGCATAATCACATGGGGTCCTCCTTCACAAATATTAGTCATTTCTGTGACATGCTTTTTCTGAATTCAGAGCAGAGCATAATGCACACTATGCACTTACATAGTGGTTTAGTGATCACGTTTTGTTCTCTAACACTTTCAGGATAATTCTTTACTATTGATTTGGATCCACTAACACTGAACATTAAGTTGATGCATTTACTTAGCTATACACCTACCTACTGAACTGCAACCCTGCTGGCAACAGTTAGCAAAAAGGCCATAACTTTTTTCTTCTGCATTGTTTTCTATTTCTCTATTGAATTACTATTGAAACTCCATTGCCTAGTCTGCTTACAAGCTTTCAGTTGTTCTTCATCTCTGTTACGCTGAATAACACATTTAAACATTGTTGATACCATTTCACCAATCACTCTTTTTCCCAAAGTGTTAGTAATACATTAAGCTGCACATGCCTTTGTAGGACTTGACTGGTGATTTGCAATCATTTATTTCTGTTTTGTGTATCAGCTATTTTACTTCATCACTTCCATGGCATTCATTGGTGTGAAATCAAGACTCTGTTATTATTTTACAGCACATAAAAACATACATGCTGAAAAACAGTACAAATCTTTACCAGCTGGCAACACAGCTCCCTTACAAACCTGAGCTGCTTCCATGGCTTCTGAAAAGTTTAGGCATGACAACCCAATTTCTCAGGACCACATTCTTGCCCCAGAAACTTTGAGGGGCAAGTCTTCCCTTTCAGAAAGTGCCTCTTCACCTGTAAGCTACACTGAACCAGGTAGTCTCTATAAACACATCCTTTAGTGTACTGAAGACAAATGTCCCAGGTTCCAGCAGAAAATTATTTTGGACCTTAAAGTAAGTCACCAGTCATTTTCCTCACAATCTCTTTCCCCAACTCTTCCACAATGAGAAGATATGAAGAGAAGAAAATTGTGCTTTCTGCTATAGCATTACTTTTATTTCAGCACTCTATCATATGCCTTAGACATTTCAAGTCCATGCATTCTCTGGCAACTATTCTGCTTCTAATTCATTTATGATAATGTATTTCTCCTAACAGTTTTAAAACCACTACTATTCACTTCTAGACCTTAAACTACTTATTCTTCAGAGCTCTTCTTGTCATGCTTTCAAACCTAAACCAGCATATTTGTGTCAGTCGGACTTCAGTGTTTGGAAGGATGATTTCTTTGACTTCTTATGTGCAGTATCTTCCCCACTTGCTGAGTTATATTTGCCCATCCCTTGGTACATCTCAAGACATTCCTCACAGTTGCACATTTGTTCTTTGCAGATGGTAAGGATGTTCAGATTTTATTCTGTTAGCTCTTCCTTTTAGCTTCTCTTTAACCTGAGTTACCTGATTTTAATACAACTCTGCCTTTTCTAATTAAGTGCAGTCCTGTTTAGGGTGGGTGCTAGGTTTTTGCCACAAGAACACAAACTCTGTATACTACAGTCACTGAATCAGTCTTCAGTCAAAATTTTGACTCAACTCTACACTCAGGAAGGAGACAAAGGTTGGTTGGGTTGTTTATTTGTTTTTTCCACAAGTTTCCTAACACATCGCAACATAAAGCCATTGTTTATCACCCCATAAATCTGTATTACTAGCAAGTGTAATCTGGCAAACATAACTTTAATTCTAAAATGGTAGGAATTATTGACATTGCAGATTGTCAAAGCTGTCAAAACTGTCATAAAGCTGAATTTTGTAGTATTTTACATTGTAACTGCTTTACAATATAAACCAAACAGAAATCTATTGCTGCAGTTGTGTGATAGGCCTCAACCTGGGAACAAGATTTCCAAATTTAATTCCTGGTTCTTTTACACTGTTCCTGTATAATTCAGAGAAGATACTGTAGATCTGTTCAAACTACCCCCACAAACCAGTGAAAACTGTATTTACTTCCAAAAAAGTAAGGACTCAAAACATCTCTATGCTTCAGTACGTGTAGAGAAGAATTATCACCTCTAATTTCAGCATAAACGAATTAGTGTATGATTAATGGCCAGATAATAGCATTGGGTGAATTACCTAATAACACTGCCTGGAAAAGAAGAGCTGCTCTAGATGGCAGGAATAACTACTATTTTCCTTTACATTTACAACTACTACACAAGACAAAACCGTTTCTTTTCATCAACAATTAACTTTATTGCATTACCTGGAATTAAAAAACTGTAGAACTTTTCCATGAGTTTTTGAATCATCTGATTAGCTTTTTTGGGTCTCCCACCTCCATCACTGAGAAATTCTGGTTTACTTAGCCCAGCTTCAAGAAGGTAAATTCCAACCTGTGAAAAGGTTATACAGTTAACAATTTAATTAACTCTTAAATTGGCAAGAATATTATAATCAGAGGAGCATGAAAATAATAACAGTGGTTTGAAAATTAGCAGGTACAGACAGATATAAGAAATCTACTAAAAACACCATGTAGAGGAAATACAGCTAAAAACTTCTGTGATTCCTTCAGGTAATACATTGCTAATGGTGAAAAAAAAAATATATTTATAGGAAAAAACACACTGCAAACATTACACAGCACACAGAAACTATATGTTTTCATCACATTATAAATACAGAGTAGCTCCCAGACCTTATTGTTCAGATGTTCTTATTTTATATTTCAAACAAAAAAAAGAACTTTCGAAACAAAAAAACAAGCATAATGAATGCATACCTTTAAAGCCTGAGCCTCCCCAGGTCTTTGATAAAGTCCAATTATCTTTTTCTTTTGCAACCATCTCAAACCTTCCAATATTTCACCACTTAAAGTTGCTTCCACCAGAATACGTTGTTCATAAGTGCCCAGGTATTCTTTTGTTTCATTACTGTACTCTTCTTCACTTCTTTCATGAACACAGACCTGCAGCTCATCATCAGAGTCTCCTCTCATTAAAGTAAAGCTCCTGCCGTGGAATTCATCGGTTAGAATTTGCTCAGAAGGCAGACGAAGAGCAAATTCTCCCAACAAAGCCTTCCAGGACCTATCTGCACGGTATGGCAAGACTATAATATTTAGCTGTGCAGACACAGGAGTCAAGATGGAATAAGAGTCTTCTTCATCATTAACTGTCAAAAACTTAACAGATTTTGAGCCACTGCCTTCTTTCTGTACAAGATCTTCATCAGTGCTATCATCATTTAGAACAATGAAGGATGCAGAAGTGCTTGGAACTGGAATATGGTGCTCATTAGTTACTTCATCATCTAACACCACCATCTCATTTCTCCGGTCTTCATGCATATTCCAGCAGAGCTTTTTCTTCTTCTCCTCATCCACTTTGGACGGAGGCGCACGTTTCCGACGACTGCTCATTTTGCCGTTTTCTCAACGGTGCTTTCAGTATCTGCAAGGTGAAGCAAATCAGTCAACAACAGGCATTCCAAAAACAAATGGCCACACTAGAATTTCACTGTGCAAAATTCTTGGACACAAATATATGCACGATGCACTCAAACTGTTCAGAAGTATTAGCTTTAGAGAGCCTCCTAGTCCTGTGCCATCACACAAAGCTGGACATGAAGCCTGGTCTCGTCCTAGATCTTACAAGTTTGCCAGACAGCTACAGACAAAGATCAACAAGAGTGCTTCATTTCGAGCTGTTACTCAGAGTCTTGTGGGACAGATATAAACCAAGAAGCAAGGGAATCCTTCAAAGATGGGGGTGGAGGAAGCCAGCAAAAAAACCAAAACAAACCTCCGCAAACAAAAGTGCAGAAGTACAGGAGATCTGGGGGCGGGAGTGGGGTAAAGACACATAAAATTCCTCTTTCCTTTCAAAGCCTACATAAAGCTAAAACTTAAACTTGACATAGGGCTAGTCTGAAGCTGCCACTATATAAAATATGGTTGAGAGCCCAAGCTATCAGGTTCTGTCCTTCAAAGTCCCCAATGACCTTGCTACTAGTATTGAATAATTTTCCCAGGAAACTGTGCATCCTGGGCCCTGGAAATACAAACTGCTTGCAGAAGAGCCCTTAGTTAGTTATTGTAAATTTCAGGGGGACCAATCAGCAAAGTAAATGTAGAGTCTTACTGATATTGACCAACTGCAAACCTAAGTCAAAAAGGATATCCAACTCCTTAACTGAAGCTGGGCACAGAACGGACTTTGTGGATAAAATACAAGAAAATAAAGTACAACTCCTAAATGGTATATATGAAGACACAAATTATAGGATATTAGATCCATCTGGGAAACTAATAACTACATAGCCAAAACCACATGCTCATAGTTACATACTCAAGCAAGGAGGAACTTTTTTCAAGAAAAGATTTTTTACAAGGAGCCTGAACACAGCAATAGATCTGTGACTTCATATTACACTTTGTCAGTATAGATATTTGTGTCAACTCAGCTTGTGCATGCAACTTTTAAAGGAATGTAGGAAGAGGAAAATATTCCAAACTACTAAATCCAGCATGCCATATCCTAATTTTATAGGGGCTTATGCTGGAACAGAACAGAATTCCTGCTACTGAAAAATTTTATAAGGGTCTTGGAAAAAAACATAAACAAACACTAACTGACAATTCATGAAAGCCGAAGGAAATGTCATGGAATATGCAATTCTTCCTGTGTTTGAAATTCAAACACAGAATCAATTAGGTTGGAAAAGACCGCTGGGATCATCGAGTCCAACTTGTGACTGAACACTGCCCTGTCAACGAGACCATGGCACTCAGCGCCTCATCCAATCTTGCCTTAAACACCTTCAAGGATGGTGACTCTGCCACCTCCCCGGGCAGTCCATTCCAATGTCTAATTATCCTTTCGGTGAGGAAATTCTTCCAAAGGTTCAATCTAAACATTCCCTGGTGTGGCTTAAGGCCATTTCTTCTCATCCTGTCACAGTTCTTTGGGAGGAGAGGCCAACTCCCACCTGGCTACAGCCTCCTTTCAGGCACTTGTAGAGAACGACAGTCTCCCACATTTACACAACAAACTTCAGGGAAGGAAGAACGAGTTTTTCAAAACAATGCTCATGCAGACGGAGCGATGCTGACAGCACTCGAAGCAAATCCCGACGGCGACGCACACCGCACTTAACCCAGAGGCAGAAGGGTCCCTGCGGCATCCCGGCCTGCACGAGCACGCCAGCTTGGGCATCGCACCGAGGGACAAGCGGGACGGAACGCTCTGTGCGACTGGGCTCTGCCCACAGCTCCGGCGGCCAGAAGACGCCCGAGCCCACGAGGGGAAGCAGCAGCAGCCGCACACGGGGCAGGAGAAGCGGCCGGGGCTGTCTGCAGAGGCGGCCCCGCGGCTCCACCGCCGCACCGAGCGCTCGCCGACCCCAGGGCCAGGGCCGGGGCCTCCCGCACCGCGCTCCGCCGCAGGGACGCGGACAGCTCTCGTTGTCTCGAACGAGAAAAGCGACTGGAAGCTCGGCAAGGCGCGCCCAGCAGCGGAACGCGATACCCTCGGCAGCCGGCACCGCACCACCGCGACGCCTGCCACCGGCGGGCTCTGCGCGGCTGCGGTGACCCACCGCCGCCCCCGGCCACCGCGCAGCG
>VZRH01001001.1:2124943-2145121 GCA_013397555.1 Urocynchramus pylzowi | reverse complement strand
GGCGCGAGACCGCGCCGCCCCTGGCAGTGCCGGACGGAGCCCCCGGGCACGGGGGTGGAGGGGCAAGCGGGCACGGGGGAGCGCGCGCACCCGCGCCGGCCCGAGTGGCAGCCAATGGGCTCCGGGAACCGTGGCATTTGCCCCGCCCCTCCTCGACGTCAGCGGAACAAAGAGAAGGGAAGGCCGGGGAGCGGCGCAGGCGCAGTTGGGTGCACCCGGGCGAGGGGGCGGGGCTACGGCGCCCTCAGTGGGGCGCGGCTGAGGGCGGAGCGAGCGCGGGGCTGTGACGTAATGTGTGTGGGCGTGGTCGGGCGGCACGCGGGCAGGGTGGCGCTGAGGGGAGGGCCCTGGGGCGGGGCCGCGGGAACCTGGTGGGATCCAGGGAATGCGCGGGGAGTTCCCCTGGAGCTGGGGGGGGATTTCGCTGTGCAGGTGGCCGTGCACTGGAACAGATTGCCCCGAGAGGCTGAGGAGTCTCTCTCGCTGGAGATACTCGAGAACCGTCTGGTCGCAGTCCCGTGCCGTGCGCTCCAGGATGATCCTGCCTGAGCAGGGAGGCTGGATCCGATGGGGCCCTGTGGTCCCTTCCGTCGTGACCCACTCTGTGATTTTGTGCATGAAACACTTGGCAGAAGAGAGAGGACTGTTCAGGCATCTGAGCGATTGAAAGAGCGAGTTTCTGGGCTGTTAGCACTGTGAAAAGGCAAAATCAGGCCAATTAATTTTTAACAACAAATATCACTTCAGTAAAAACTATGGAAGGAGGCTGGTGAAGTTGCTAAAGGGTCTGAAGCACAAGTCCTCGGAGGAGCTGCTGAGGGAGCTGGGAGTGTTTAGCCTGGAGAAGAGGAGGCCCAGGGGGCATCTTACCACGCTCTAGAGCTCCCTGAAAGGAGCCTGTAGCCAGGTGGGTGGCTCTTTTCCTGGCAGCCTCTCACAGGATGAGAGGACATGGCCTCAAGCTGTGCCAGGAGAGGTTCAGGTTGGACATTAGGAGCAATTTCTTCACACAAAGGGTGATCAAACACTGAAATGGACTGCTCACAAGAAGGTGGTGGAGTCTCTGTCCCTGGAGGTGTTCAACAAAAGACTGGACATGGCACTCAGTGTAATGCTATAGCTGACAAGGTATTCAGTCCAAGGTTGGACTCTATGATCTCAGAGGTCTTTTCCAACCTAAGTGATCCTGTGATTCTGTGAAATGCACAGACTGACAATTGGAGACAGCTGTAAATACACAAATAAGAGAGCCCTTTACAGCAAGAAGGTGGGGTTCTCTTTTATAGTATTAGTTTTTTAGTATTAGTTTTTAGTATTAGTATTTTATAGTATTAGTTTTTTAATATTAGTTTTTATAGATTAATTCCTTACTTGCCTGTGTTGATTTTCTGCCATTTTCAGCCTTTCTGAAAGGGTGGGTTCAGAAGAGTTGCTCAAAACTGTGGTGTGCAGTAGCTTTGGAGTGTTGGCCCTTCCGCCAGCCTTATGTAGTTTGGCTGTTTTAATTTGCAATGTTTAATTTCGCATTCCTAGATTAAAATTAGCTTAAAAAGCATCCCTTGGTCCTATGTTATAACAGGAAATTGCTGCAGAACAGAGATGAAAGGGAAGACACAATCACACAGAATCATTTAGGTTGAAGAAGACCTCCAAGATCAAGTCCAGCCTCTAAATGATCGTCTTGTCAACTAGATCATGGCACTCAGTGCCACATCCAATCTTTCTTTTAAACACCTCCAGGGACAGTGACTCCACCACCCTGTTGTAGCAGTCCATTTCAATGTTTGATCACCTTTTCTGTGAAGAAAGTGCTCCTAATGTCCAACCTGAACCTCCTCTGGCACAGCTTGAGGCCATGTCCTCTCATCCTGTTGCTGGCTGCCAGGAGGTGAGGCTGACCTCCACCTGGCTTTTTATCAGGGAGTTGTAGAGAGCAGTAAGATCCTCCCTGAGCCTCCTTTTCTTCAGTCTAAACACCCCCAGCTCCCTCAGCTGATCCTCTGAGGACTTGTGCTCCANACCTCCTCTGGCACAGCTTGAGGCTGTCTTCTCATCCTGTTGCTGGCTGCCAGGAGGTGAGGCTGACCTCCACCTGGCTTTTTATCAGGGAGTTGTAGAGAGCAGTAAGATCCTCCCTGAGCCTCCTTTTCTTCAGTCTAAACACCCCCAGCTCCCTCAGCTGATCCTCTGAGGACTTGTGCTCCAGACCCTTCCCCAGCTCTGTTGCCCTTCTCTGGACATACTCCAGTGCCTCAATGTCCTTCTTGAAGTGAGAGGCCCAAAAATGAACACCTGTGGCCTCACAAGTACAGGGAGAGAATCACTTCCCTGTTCCTGCGGTCACACTATTGCTGATACAGGCCAGGATGCCTCTTGATTCCATCTGTGGCACAGTGAGCAGCGGAAGTGATGTATCACTCCTGCTACTGCTACCCTGTTTCACTCCTACTGCTGGTATGCCTCCCTATACATATGGATAGGTAGGGTAGGCAGCTACTTTTAAAGGTGTGACATCCCGGTTTGTGTTGCAAGATGTGAATAATAGATTTTCTCATTCTGAACTGGCTCTCTTGATGGTAGGAAGGAAGGCAGCCAGAGGACAACTTCATCACATTTACAGAGGTGGGGGGGGGCATGCTGTGAGTCTGTGATAACATAGAGTTGACAATTGGCATGGGGGGCCCCATGGGGCCTCAAAGGTGTGACTCCTTGTGTGAGTGTCCTGCACCTGATGTTGGTGGCCTGATGCTGTGAGAAAGTCCCACAAGTGACTGCTGCTCACCCCCTCTTCCACTTGGTGAATTTGGACTCCACCAGCAAAGGGAAACAGGAAAGAAAACACTTCCAGAACTCTTGTAGAAGTAAGGGACAATTCATGCCTCAGTGAGATCTGTTCACAGACTCATTTACAGGGCTGCTCACAGGGCCATGAATCTCTTAATGAGTCTTGCCCTTTAGTTAGCTCTTCTATTTCTATATTGTCCATGTCTTCTATTAACGATTGCCTCTCCTGGATTGGGACTTTTGCTTTCTTTAGTAGTGATGATGGTCTTTAAAGATTTAGAATATAAAGCATTTGTGAAACCGAACTTTATTTTCTCATCTGTATGTCATGAAAACTAGTAAGCAGGAGAGTAGCATTTCTGCTTTCAGAAGAGGGGGGAAAACACAATGGCCCCAAAGGGATGCCTGCTCTATATGACAATATCTGTCCAAACCTCTCTTTTTCTCTCACCCTCATTTGGTAAGAAGTGTCTTTGTTAGTTCTCAGGATAATTAACCTTGGCATGGTCCTCCTGCCAAGGGAAGGAGGAGATAACTCCAAACAGGGTAACAGTCATGCTCTGGCTTTTCCCATTGTCTTCGCACTGCTCGAACCCCTCCTGGCTTAAAGCTGAGAGGTCACTTCCCAGCTCTCCCTGCCCACTTATTGGGTCAAGACTCAATACCCCTGAGGACTTTTCAACACAAGAAGGAGAGGAAAGTGACTCAGATTTGAAAATACCCTTGGGTAGAGGTGCAGTGAAACAACACTTGAACAAGTAATGGTTTTATTTGAAGAAAAAATTCACATTTGTGAGGGATGGCACACAGTTAGCAAAACACTATGTTGATAAACCTTGCAATATCATATGAGAAATGGAGGGTGGGAGAAAAGTAGATAGAGAAAAGAAGAAAGAGGGGGGAAGAGAGCATCTGTCCTGCATCCAGCATAGAGTAAGCTAATGGAGGTCTTTGGAGTGCTAGGAGCACTAGTTCTGAAGTTCTTGAGTATACTCCAACACAGTCAGAGGCACAAATCTTACCAAAGAGCTGCCCTGCTTTGGGGAAGAAAGAGGAGCAGGCCTGTTGATTTGTCTGTAAGGTGGTTGTATTCTCAGCCTCTGCCATGAAGGATTTCAAATGCCAGTTTTTACTTTTGGAAGAAGTAGAGGTAAGACCATGTTGCCATCATAAATTGGGGTGGGGCAGTCAATTTATATGGAAAAGTAAGAATTTATAGGTAGAGGAACAAAGAATTACAAAGACTGTGGGTCTAGTGAAAGGGCAGAGCAGAGCCATGACACCTTAGCAGCACTCCCTCTTCCACCTGGCTGCAGGGATGAGGGTCATCTTCCCCCCCAGCACAGCATTCACACATCTCATGGAAATCTCTTAGCTACATATCTCATGGCATATCTCATGGAACACTTGACTGTTATCTTGCCTGTTGTGGCTCCACAGGAGTGTTTGAGGCATTTCTTAGGAGGGTACAAAGGGTCTCCACCCACTGTCTCCATCTTTTGTCTGAAGGAGTTTTGCTTTTCTGTCTAGCCACTTAAAACCTATCTTTTGAAATAAGGGTTGTGAGCAGGTGGAAAAATCCCTATTTCTATTCAGCAGCTAATAACTAGGGATCCTAGGGATTAGCACCCAGTAATTTTTCTCCTGTTCTAAAAAACTTCAGTGCATGAAAGAAGATAATTGCCATTTAATCTAACAAAGTAAAAAGGAGCAGTGTGAAGAGAAGAGAATATGACATAAAATAAGACCATGTGATTTTTTTTGACCACACTTGAGAACATAGTCTCTCTTGCCTATGAATAAAAATTCCCCTATGCTTTCAGTAGCAACTCTTAAAGCCCAGAAAGAGTAAGCAAATAAAATCAGGAGACGTGCTACTTTGCAAAGGGTTTCTTTTTTGAGGTAGGCTGGAGAAAACAGCATGTTAGTTGTTGTGGTATTTTAAAGTCCTTTCTTATTTGCAAAGGCAAGCAGAAATCTTCTAAAGAAAATCAAAATTGTATGCCTCCAAATTGGTTCTGGCAGGAAATGTGAATGTTTGTAGCAAATGAATGAAACTGAGGGCAGATAGACTCTATTCCCTGCACTACAATGGCTGTATGTTGTGCTGTGCCTCAGCAAACCCGTGTGTTACTCGGGTGGTTAACTAGCAGGAGAAATCTATTCAGTTCCTTTGATAAAAATCACCATGTGACAAAATGGCAAGATGGACCCCAGTGGAGGCATAATATTGTTCCAGTCTATTCCAGATTAATAAAATCATGAGCAGTATTCTGTGGCCTGGTAGGAAGTTATTTTTGTAGGTTAGGCTCTACCCAACTTCCAAAGTATTTGGTATATATAATAGAAAATAGTATAACTGTCATAGTGGGACTTCCAAAGTGCTATCATATAATTGCTATCATCCACAGTGCATAATGCTGCTTTAGACAAAAGAGTGGAGGATTTAAATATTTTTTGGAGAGCTACAAAGAGCAGAGTGTTATTGTGTGCCAGAAACCATCATGTAAGCCAGTAAGCTGAGAACCCAGCATGCGAGAAAAACCGTGGAGCTGTGATGGCAAGCCTCCCCATTTTCACTTCTTCAGGGCTTCCACTCTTTTCTGTTTCCTCAACACAGAGAAGTTCAACATATCTCTCGTGCCCTTCTTCCTCTTAGCATAACATCTCCTGGGGGAATCTACCTGCACCCCACAGAATAGCACACTGCAAGCCATCTGTCTCAGCTCACGTGTATGCACAATTCTTGTACACCCTTGTCCATCTGCCTCTCAGCTGAGCTACGTGCTGGTTTTGTGAAAACCAGGTGATACACCTGACCTCAGGACTGACAGCAGCAGCTGATCTGTCACTGGTGGGAGTTAAGCCCATCTCCCTTTTTCCAAGAGAAAAGGACAGTTAAAAAGACTATCTAAATATAGAGCAGAAAAAAAAAAATAACCATGTCATTGCATCTAGGACATCATCTAGAGTTACTATGTAGGATTTGGAATCCAGTTCTTGGAGTTATTTAAATATATATCTAAATAAGGGGTTTTCATTTCTTTAATATTCCTTTTATAAGCCTTTTTTTTTAATGTAACAAAAATGCATAAAAAGAAAAGTTTGCAGTTCCTGAGAAAAAACAAACCTTCTAATAAAGCTGGAATTAAATAAATAGAATCTTTATAATAAAATCAGTAAAAGCATTTGGAAATTTAGGCTCAAAATATAGATGTTTGTAACATAATACAGGGCACAGTGGTTTGAAAGAGAGCTGAAGGATGCTCACAACAAAGAGGTATTTCAGACATTATCTATTAGAGGTATATTTCTTGGCAGTCAAAAATGCTGATTTTCATACTCGGGCAAGAGAGGATTTGAATTCATAACTTGCTCTGTAATATAAAAAACACGCAAACCAAAGCTGCTTGCAAAGTTCTTGCCTATGTTTTATACTGTGGAAAAAAGGCAAATTAAATAATATTTGAAACAAAAATGTGCAGTCTTCTATTTTATTTTGGCCTCTTTCCTCATAAAGAAGTGATAAGCAGTCTTAATAGTTTCTGTCGAAGAAAATTTACTTTATCAGGGTTATTATGAAAAAAGAACTTTATCGGGGTTATTATTTCTTTGATTTATCAACTTTATACTGGAAGTATAAAAAGATCTGCAGTTCTCAAGCGAGAAATCAATGTATTTATTTAACACAGATGAAAATCTGCCTCCACAGATGTTTTCTTTAAGTTTAACAAGGTCTGATGTTAAAACATGTACATAAATGTTGATGTAGCTTCATTGCAGAGGGTTAATAATAATTCTCTTCAGAGGAGTATTATATTATTTATCTGTGCAAAATTCACCTTTGAGCCTGCTTGGGTGACTGCCTGAGTCAGAAAAAGCAGCAGGTTCAGAGGGGGCAGGCTGTGCACCGCCCAGCGTTTGCTCTGGCTCTGGGCTGCAGGAGCAGGCAGTGCTGACTCACAGACTGCATAGGGCATGGAAGAGCCGAGGAGATGCCCCAAAGCTGTCAGCAAACTGCCCGGTGCTTCAGGGGAGCTCCACCTTACCTGGATGCTGTTAGTGCCAGGCAGCATTTCTGGCGGGAGGCAGAGGGATTTTTCTCTCTGCAGAATCCCAGGGAGGTGGATACGATGCGGCACTGAGCCGCAGGGGAATTACAGAGAGGCAGATCTCAGCTGGGCAGCAGGACTGGCTGCTTTCTGCTGCTACTGGCACCGGGTCCCTTGTAACTATTCCCTGAAAAATGCAGTAAATCTGGAACAGGAGAGGCCTGACTGTGGTGGTACTAAGTTGATGATGCCGTTCAGGGAGAAATGTTAAGACAGCAGAAGCCTTTAGACCCCCTGCCATGTGGGTCTCCGGAACAAGTCTGTAGTAGAAAGGTGCCTGAATCACCCCTAAATGGAGATTTTACTTTGGCCTGGAGCATTAACTCACTAAGGCAACAACCTTAATTAATGAAAAATGTTTTATTTTGATGTTTTCTCTGGATATAAATGTCACTGTATTTCTAAATATGTGTACACTGAGGCTTATTTATCAAACTATACTTTTGCCTGTCTTTGGCCTAAAATTTAGAAATGCCGAATTTAGCAGTGAGCAATAAGAAGTTTGTCTGGGACTCCAAATGTGTATTTTAGTTTGTTTTTCTACATAATACCACAGGGAGCCCAACCTAATGGAGGCTGATGAAATGGCCCATATAAATTAGCAGCTCTGGTTTGTGGTTTATCACCGGCACAAGTGGTGCAAGCAATTTAAGTACTGAAATGTTGTACTTCTATACATATTTGCCACTTCAAATTGCAGAAACTTGTAATCAAATTTTAATGTTTTTCTTTAATCTCCAGCAACTGTAGATATTTTCTTGTTATTACTCTCTACTTTGCTTTTCCCCATCCAGGCAAATATATATGTATGGACTTTGTTCTAGCTGTAAAACAACAAAAAATAATTATGTGTCTACTGTGCTCTAGGGTAGATGCATAACCTGTTATGTAGCTCTACAGTTCCAAAGTTTGTACACAAATGTAAATAATAAACCATGCTTCAATCCAATCTCCTTCCTGCTTTCAGTGCTCTGAAGGGTTTTCTTTTTGACTGGTTTTGTTCCAAGGCATTGTCCTACATGGTGCCCCATCTGTGTACCACAGGACATTGTTCATGCCTCCTAGCTGGGCTTGGTAGCATCTATATTCTCTGACTGGAGAAATGAGTCAGCAGAAATTACTGTGCATCACTGAGCACAGTCTCAGGGAAAAAAAAAATCCCACCTTGTCACACAATGAAACAATGAAATATTACATCTCATGACCCTGCTTGAATAAAAATAAACCTTTTTAATTGAGGAGGTAATTGGAAGCTATTGAGAGATGAAAGAACAGGCTTTTATTTTAAAAGTGATTGTGAGAGAAAGTAATGAGGTCAGAACAAAATAAATATTTCCCCTTTTTTTCCAACAAAGTATTACTTTTCATTAACTATGGTTTGTTTCTGTAGGCAATAGGAACATAATACAGAAATTTTGCAAAAATATTCTCCTGGGATGCTTACGGACCTGCAGATGTTCCTAGCTGATGAAATCCTGGGTCTGGAGCACAGATGGAAAGTGATAAATGATTAAGATGTTATAGGATATAAATAACAATACTACAATGTTGTGTGTAGAGATATCAGCAAAACAAGGAATGCTTATCTGCTGGCTTGGTAAGCATCTTGTTTATGGCTGATCAATTTTGCAACAGGTCTGGCTCCTGCCCAAAGCACAAGTTGGTATGTTTCTGCCAGCCCAGACTGACCCTTCCTGGTCATCCCTGCTGAGCTGGGGAGATGGGATGGGTCCTGGCTGCCAGGCTCTGCCCTGACAGACACCTGCTGGGGTCTCCCACTGCCACCAGCTCCCTGGGAGCCCTGCAAGATCTGATCCACACAGAGAGCAATGAGGGTGCCAAGGCCAAGGGTGGTTTTTCCTTTCACTCCTACTTGGAAACCACATTTGTCAGGAAGCCTTCCAGAAAAGATTAATCTGGTGAGAAATACCCACATTATCCAGTTTTAACCCAAGTGATTAGAAGTATGGCAGTGCCGTGTGCTGCTGCTGATGGGATCCTAGAAAGAAGAGTCAGGTGAGCTTCTGTGGAGACCCTGGGGGCATTCCCTGGTTTAGGGAGACACAAAAAGCTTCCCTCTAAAAGCTGTTAGACCCCATTTGCTCCTTTCCCTTTTCCTATGTCCCTGAGCCACTCCCTCCCTATTCCCTGATTGGCCCTCATCTTTGTAGTGCCCTGAGACCAGGTTCACCCCCCAGCCCTCGGGACAGAGTGACATAGAGCTCATACATGTGTGTGCCTTGGGAGCTCAGAACATCTCACCGCGCGGCTGAACTGAACATCCGTGGGTATTATGCAAAGGCCCTTCCTGCTTCTTTACCCTGGACTTTACTAGCAGCAATTCAGGTTGTAACAAGCTTCCTGCACTTGCTGCTGCCCTGGGGTTTGTCCTGCTCTGGGCACAGATCAGGCCATTGTTGAGGAGTGGGATGTCAGAAGACCTGAAGACACATCTCTGGTAGTGCAGAAAGGTTAGGTTATTTGCAGAGAACCAGCCACTCACCATTATTTATGAGTTATCCACCAAAAGTAACCCTGGATGCCAAGTTTTGCTCTGCTTTGCTACCCTGGTAACTTCAGAAGAATTATTGCAGCTGCTGGTCTTGTTTCAAAATTTTTGCTCCTTGCTCTCAAGCCAAAAACCCAGCATCATTTGAGAAGGGAAATAGAGGTAGCATCTACACCAAGTAAATCCTCACAGATTTTTTTGTTTTAGCTTCTTGTGACTTGCGAGCTTGCGCAGTTTGGCCTGATTGGACTCAGCCAAAATTTTTCTTTGGGTTGGGTTTGCCTGATGAGAGTTTGGTGTGGTTTGACGTTTTGGTGCCACCTTTCCCAGGCCATATGCCCCTTTCACATCTGCTTCTGCAGAGCCAAGCTGATTGTTTCCCATATATGCCTTGCATTTCTGAAGGGTTCTGGTGATGTTAGTGTTGTTTGGAGCAAGAAAACTTCAATTTGAGTGATCTTTAAGATACATATAAAGTGAAGTAACATAAGAACAACCTGCTCCCAAGCAGTCTTTATTGTTTGTCCTTCAGCTGCAGATACTTCCCCATCTCACAGACCTGAAGTATTATATGCTAAACAAATAGCTTTCTCCTGAATAGCTGACTTCCAGTACACAATTACCGTAATTATTGTAGGTATTGTATGCTTCTGTCTACAGAGTAAGAACTGCATCTAATCAAAATTATCCCATAACCTGTGTAAAGATTTGATACTCTTTACCAGCACTGAATGCAGATTGCCTTCAAATCAAAGGTTTCTGAATACATTATCTACACTACGAAATTAAAAATAGCATCCAACTGAATAACATCTTCCTCTCACCCACATTTCATATCTTGAACCAAGATAGTTAAATCAGAAAAACAGATAAAGCAGTTTAATCTCAGCATTCTAAAAAGTAAAATTTACAACTGTGACATGTTAAGAGGCTTTTTTAACACGCCTTAGAGACCTTCCACACTCTCACACATACCCTGCAGCCTCAAGGAGCTACTGTGAACTCTGGTCTTGCAGCATCAGGTCTTCCTTTGACACCTAATGGGCCAAGATATCTGTTTCTTCAGCTGTGAGGGTTTTGAACTAGAAAGTATTTGCAGAGGTGGAAGGCATAGCTGAAAACAGGTGTGGTCCTCACTTCACAGAATAGTACTTCCTCTGAATTTTTACTGGGTGGACTTATTTTTGGTTTAGTTTTACTGTCATTTTTAGTTTTACTATATTAGAAATGAATGAACAAAACTAAAAATGGAGTACATAACCAAAGCTGAAGGCAGTCTTCTCACCACATATCCCTGGATTCCTCTCCTTACCCTCCTCCTCAATTTCTAAAAAGAAAAACAAGGTCAAAAACTTAAAAGCTATGTTAAATGAGGGTGGAGTCAAGCATAGGTCCAAATATTCTTTGGGATTAAGTCCTATACATGTGTCATCAGTCTATGTACATGTAGTCACAAAACAAAAGCACACAAAGACTTTTCATGTGGGTTTGGGCTGAAGAATCAGATTTTAGGATGATATAGAAAATTAATTGAAAATGTGTTATTTGAGTGGTGCATATTACATTGTCTGGTAAAGGAGTGCAAGAAAAAAGAGTGAGGTACAGATTTGTATCCCCTGTTGACAGTGGTTGGAATTAGAGAAAAATAAAAGCCAGCTAAAGAAAAGATAAACTAAGTGCAGGTACCATTTAGAAATCAGAAACACAATAGGAATTGAGATGCAGCACAAGCTGCAGCACAAGCATTAGTTGAATTTAAATAAAGACATGGAAATCAATAGCTGTCTATTACTGTAGTGACAGCAGCTGCCAAATTGGTTGAGCTGGTTTGGGTTAATTTATTGAGGACTTATGGTTTGCAGCTAAATAAAAAGTGCAGTGATGATGAAAGGAGTCTTTTTAGAAGCTGTTGCTAAGAAAAGAGGAAACAAAACCAAGCATATGCTATGAAAACAAGCACATACTATATTTATTGAGAAAACATCCTCTAGAATAAAAATAAAGACTATGCCATGAAATTAGTATGTGCTTTCTCAACAGGCTTGTACAGAACACTTGAAACCACAAGGACACACTGTTTACATAGAATCATCCTGTATATGTGGGCATTCTCTAAACAATGCAACTAACTGCTATTTAGACATTTTCTCTTTAGTGAGGTCTCTAATTTATTGAAGCAAAGGTTGGTTACCTAGACCATTATTTCCAGTATGGCAATGCAGCTACTCAGCCATGTATTCTTTCTGTCCCTTCATCTGCTCATTGCTAAACAAGTTTCAAGGAGCGCCTTGTGAGTTACAATTAATAATCTACACATGATTTACATACATGAGGAGAATGGGGGTTTCATGAGGACCCCACTTTCCTACACAAACCTTGTAATCAGGCATGATTTTACCCTTGTAATCAGGCCTGTATCATCAGCCTGCCTAATGATTGCTCCGTCCTCCACCCCTGAAAGCCATCTCTTGTGAGGACTCAGTTGTACCTGCCCAGGACAGGGACATCCCATTCTGCAGCTGGCCCAGAGCTGTGCTGCCTGGGCACCTGCTTGCAACTGCTGGTTATTTCATAGAACCATAGTATGGGTTGGGTTGGAAGGGACCTTAAAGACCATCTAGTTCCAAGTCCCCAGCCCTAGGCTGGGACATCTTCCATTAGACCAGCTTGCTCAAAGCCCCATTCAACTATGCCTTAAACATTTCCTGGGATGGGGCATCCACAGCTTCTCTGGACAGCCTATATCTGTGCCTCACTTCCCTCAGAGTGAAGAATTTTACCTGTCTTTCTCCCAGTGTAGGTATTTATGTTGGTCTACTTCTTCTGGTTGACTACTGACATTCAAAAATTTGGACAGATGTATTTACCTTTGAAACCTTTCACATTTCAGTGAATTTTTTCCCTTAATCGGATACTGAATATTTTTGGTATTTTGTCAGGAAGGGCTGTGGAGGCAATAGGCACAGTTAACCTGCTGGCTATATTTCCTTAGACAAAGAGGATAAAAGTGTTCTTTAATTGAGTGAGGCTCTTCTCTGAGGTTTTTGGCCTCCTGGCCTTCCTTTTTGATAATTTTCAATTCAACCCCATGGCTACAAATAGTAAGTAAGATTTTTTAAAGAAACTAATGGTTTTAGGAACATTTTTATTGTCCAATTCAAAGTGTATGAGAGGGTGTGGTATTTCTGAACATTGTTACTTCAATGTTGATAGAAAATCAGAATCTGTTAGTGCCTTGTAAGTGTGTTTTGCTCAGGTAGAGCCAAAAAATTGTAATAGCGGTTAAGGAAGATAATCAGGAGAGCAAACATCCAAGTATGATGTTTGGAACTCTGTGATCCAATCCATGAACCAAATGTGAGCCATTAATCACAAGTGGATGAGAGATATAAATGAAATGTTGCCTACTTTGAGAAAGGATGACAAAAGGCAAACCAGCTGACAGAAATTCAAGATAAAAAGCATTTGAATGTACTTCCTGAGGACAGGCATTCACAGTCAATGAATTCAAGCTGCTGGATCAGCTGGGCTTCAGCCATTTTATCACCCATGGTCGTGTTACATTTGATGTTTGTTTTCCTACCTTAATAAATGCAATTTTTATGATAAATCCAACCAGTTAGGTCAAATAGAGTTGCATTGGTGGGCAAGACTGAGAATGTCTCATTCTGGAGGAACCAGGATGCTGGGATTTGAAGCACCCCAAGGACCAACCAGTTATAGCCAGGCAACCCAGTGTGGATCAAGGTCTTGATATCCCTGCAGTGGCAGGTGGCCAGTGAGACAGTGCAGCTACTTCACCAGAAGGAAGTCACAGAGAAAAAGCAATTAATGTGTCATCAAAGCCACAACAGCATACTGTCAGGGAAATGAGGGGAAAGAAAGCTACAACAATGATTCTAATAGATCCTGAAGTAATGAAATGCTTCCAGAAATGCATTGCTTGGATGGAAATGATAAAGTCTGTGCAATTTCTGTTATCAAGGCAACTCCTTATGATGACTATAAATAAGTATTTAAAGAAACATATGTCATCTGATACTGTTCTTTTTTTTTGTTATAGCACAGAAGATGTCAGAAAATGTGCAAGCACTTAGTGAGAACTATTTTTTTATAATGCTCTGAACTATCGTCTCATTTTGCAGGAAAGGTGCTTTTGTGCATCAAGGCTTTGAACAAATGTATCGAGTAATTTGCAAATAGTTGGAGGTGCGTCGTTTGTACTCCATATCCTCATTCTATTTCTGGGTATCAGATTCTTGTTGTGTATGTCTTGCTTTAAGTAATAGCTATATAATACAAATAAATACAGTGTTACTTGGTATTTTATGAGAAAACTCGTGGGTTAAGATAAAGACAATTTAATAGGGAAAGCAAAAGCCATTCACAGAAGCAAAGCAAAATAAGGAATTAATTCCCTGCTTCTCATGGGCAGATAGGTGTCCAGCCATCCCCAGGAAAGCAGAGCTCCATCACGTATAACAGTCACTTGGGAAGAAAACCACCATTGCTCCAAATGCCCCCTCCTTCCTCCCTCTTCCTCTGGCTCTATATGCTGAGCATGATGTTGCATGGTTTGAATTATCCCTTTGGTCAGTTGGGGTTGGATGTCCCAGCTGTGTCCCTTCCAAAATCCTTGTGCACCACCAGTGTCCTCGCTGGTGGAGTGGGGTGAGAGACAGAAAAGGCCTTGGGTCTGTGTGAGCGCTGCTCAGCAGTGACAAAGACATCTCTGTGTTACCTCTGTGTTATCTCTGCATTGTTTCCAGCACAAATCCAAGCCACAGCCCTGCACCAACTACTGTGAAGAAAATTAACTCTATGCCAGCCAAAACAAGCACAGATTTATGTTATTTTATTGAGGTACTACACAGTGATGTGCTATTCTGTCACATTACCTTCATTTAGAAAAATAATGAAAATAATGATTGTGAAGCTAGAACAATAGGCTGGAAGTTCCCCTAGCTGACATCTCTGAGTTCATTTACAACCAGGTATAGCAAGAAAAAAGTGAATAAATCTGACCAGTCTTCTGGCAGTGATTTTAAGGCATCCTTTCCATCCATCCTGAACAATTGCAAATGCATAAAGGAGATGCAGTGTAGAAAATGAGATCATTTCAGTTAAAGGTCACCACAAAATCCTACTAATCTTTAAGGTATTCCATTCCTCCTTATTTTATTTGCTATTGCAGACTTTAAAAATAGGTATTTAGGGAAGCTAATAAAGTATCCTGTATACAGTGTTACATAAACAGCGACAGACTGCAAAGGGAAAAATTAACATCCAGAGGTTTTCAACATGTTAATTTGGGCTTTTTTTCCTTTTCCTTTTTAATTTTTTTTTAAGCACTGGAAAGGTTCTTCAAAGTATGTCAGGTATTTATCACACATTGTTTACTTGCTAAACTGATATTTGTAAAACTCCCTCTGATTCTTTAGTCATATGTAAAAGATTCTCATTTTGAAAAGACTGCTAGCTTTTTCCATCTCTGATATTTGTGATTTTTAATATTTTTTTCCTTCTTTTTGTTTTAAAAAATGTTTATAAAGGTTCTGTGTGGAGAAATGAAGGGCACAACAGCTGGTAAACACAGAACTGTTTTCTTCAGTGCTTACTGTAGTCATGGGGAAAATTCCAGAAATTACTGGCTGTGTGCAGTTTCTCTCAGAGCAGTGCAGAGATGTGTTGTTACATTGTGCAGTTGGAATAAACTTTCCATCTTCACAAGTTACTGGTGCCGTTTGTAGCTGCAATCTGCAGCATAAGGTCTTTCTTACCCTCAGCTGCAGCCTGCAAGCTGAGATGGCAGGAGAGAGCAGGAACACCTTTCCCTCATTTACACAGCAAGGACTTCCTTTCCATATGTAGGTGTTACCAGTTTTCACTGGTACCAGACTGAATTCCTGCAGACGGCTTTACAAGGAGCTGTCCTTGAAAGTCACTGGAAAATTTGGCTAGCTGATGCTTCAGCTGCCATATTTCCCACAGAGTACCAAATCTGTCTCCATAAGGGATGGTGACTTCTTGTTAAATTCCTTGTCCTGTTAGTTACAATCTAATTAAGCAGACCTGTCTCGTTAATTTGTATTAAATCCCATATATCCAAGGAACTGTCTCTCCTTTCACACTTATATAAGTCCCTGTCTGGTGAGTTCAGCCAGAATGATTCAGACTGACATTTCCAAATTAAATTAGAACTCTGTGGATTTTAAATGGACAGTCTGATGCTCAGGAACTGTGGACCTTTGACTTTGAAATGCACTTTTCTTTTTGGCCTGATGTAGCGTAAGCTTGTTGGAATGCAAGTCCCAGCATAAATTTATCTATTTACTTATGTTGTTTCTCAGGGGATAATTTCAGGGAAATCAGGGGATTTCAGGGCAAGGGAGTTTTATCAAAATTAATCGAACTGGATAGAGTTGATGTAAGTGGACATTGTGCAGCATTTTGGCCTAGGGGGCACCCTAAGTACATTTTTGCAGTTAGAAAATAAATACAGGAATGATTTTAAACATTATCTGGAACTGAACAGTCATGTTGTTTAGCAAAGAAGACATTTAGCTGACTTCTTATTCACTATTTGGGGGCATCCCCATTGCCATGAGACCAAAATTTGTCATTGGGTTTCACAAGAGTGGATGCCCAGGAAACCTTCAAGTTTTGAGACACGTGCCCTCTCTGTAAGGAATGGAAACCAGCTGGATTTGACTGTTGCATGCCACTGCTTGGAGGGCACAGGCTTGTGGCAAGGGAACCATTTGTGAGGTGAGTTTCTGCTGAGGAGAGATCAGGCTCTTTGTTTTCTGGACCAAATTCTTCCAGTCTCTCTCCTTAGCAGATGGCATGAAGCACTTCTGCTGAAAGTTTTTTAATATTGAGTTATAAAAGCAATCGGTTACTTATTTTTAAATGTAGAAAGAATTACTCTAAGCTTATTAATAGTTTTGCTAGCCAGAGATGAAAACTACTGAATGTCTGAATAAAATCTGCTTTATTTATGACTTCATGGAGTCTGTAATCCTCAGAGAGTGTAAAAAATTTACAAGACATCCCTGAATACTGAAATTTGCTTTGATTTGGATCTCACATTTGTTTGAAAGACATCTGAAATCATAACCAGGCAGACACTTTCCTCCTGAGAAAGCCCCAGCAGAGGAACTTTTTAAAAGGATGTAAAATCATCTAAATCTGTAAAATGTGCTGGCAATAGTGTGACTTGAGACAGTGGTCAAGAGGGTGTTGGATGACTACCAATGTTAGCTTTCCAATTTCTGTGAATCCTTGGGTTCAAGGGGTGTCTATTCCTGTCAAAAAAAAAAAAAAAAAAAAAAAAAAAAAAAAAAAAAAAAAAAAAAAAAAAAAAAAAAAAAAAAAAAAAAAAGAAAAGAGAGTAACCCCATACAATCATACAATACAGTCATAGGTTTGTGTAGAAGCTCTTGCGAGTTTCTAAGTATCTCATAAGTGAGTCCTAAATTTAGTGGATTAATCCTATTTAATTTTAATGGATCTACTAGTTCAAGGAACAGCTGAGCAATCAGACCTTTATAAAGCTCCATATATACAGACATCAATCCATTTATGTTCATTTCTTAGCAGTTGCAGCAAATAAGTGTAAGCAATCAAAACTTAAAAATGATGTTGCTTTATTTCTTACTGATAGGGCAACTTGAAAGCCTAAATACAAGAAAGGAGGTAAAAATGTTGCTCTAGCTGGCACATGTTTTAAACAAAAACCTGTGAGAAATGTTTACTTTGCTAAGAGAAAAGCAGAAAATATATTGAATATATTAGTAAGATTAAATCCCTGTTTTATCTGAACAAGCCTGCTAGATGATGATTCCAAATCTTTGGTCACAAGCAAACAATTCAATGTCTGCAACAGTGGGCTACCTATGCATGTTTTGCGTGCACACTGTTTATATATAGCAGGTGACATTTTTAAATCATGAAAGGAAAGCAGCTGAGTGAGTGGAATGAAAAGGACTGGAGACAGTTTATCAGATAGCTGGTATATGTTTCAACTTTTTTCAGACAGGAACACATGAGCTTTCTATTTGTTTCCAAGGCAGAATAAAATTGTATAACTTTAGCAGCATCGATCCTTGCAGAACAGCTTTAAATCTCCCTAATAATTTAGTTCTAGAGTCTGTATAGCTAGCCAGTCAATCTGACTTGTCTCTCTTGGTAGGAAGTAGAGGAGGGAGTAGCCGTGTTAGGGAAACCAAAAGTGGGATTTCAACAAACCAGGTTTCCAGGCTTCAGCCATTGCTACTCCAAACAAACCTCCTTTCAAACCATTTTCTACAATACACTGGCCTTTCTCATTAGACCTGAACAGAACTTTTCCAGTAGAAAATTTTCTGTTAAAAGAGATAATTCTGATGAAATAGTTCGAGTAGAAAAAAAAGAAATTTTTTGGAAGAAATACTGGAACATCCATTTTATGTTAATGATTTACTTTATCTGAAGTAAAAACTGTTCTGCATTGTATAACATGTTTAAAAAGAAAACAGAACAAAACACTTTGGATGCCATCAAAACAGAATATTTCAATCAACCTCCAAGTGATTTTTAAATTGTGTAACATGGGAATATGAAAATTATTCACTTGTCCTTCATTTCACAGAGAAAAAAATATTAAACAGCAGGCAATTTCCCTTGGAAAGCAGTCACTGCTTACAAGACAGCTCCAGCCTTGCTCTGGTTTTGCCCTGATTCCCTGCTTGACGGCAGCTCATATCTCTGCAAAAGAAGCAGTCCAGTGTAGTGCCTCAAGGATGGTTACCAGATGATAAAGGGACTGCGTGTTAAGAAATTTCTGAAGGTGGTAGGACTGGGGACATGGGCTGTTTCTGAGGGGAGAAACACTAGTTCTGTGGGCCACAGCAGGATCAGGATGTGTAGGAGTCAGGGACAAAAGGCAGTGGGATGACTCTGGCATCTTTGTGGGACAAAGACAGCAGTGATAGTGGTGCTGCTTCCCGGTGGGGAAAGCCTTTGCTTCCCCCATGACGGAAGGAAAGATCAAAGCAACCGCAGTCCCAGTGCTGTCTTTCCCTGGCTCTTCCTAAAGATATCCCAGATGTCTTCATAAAAGCCTCAGACTTCTGCCCATTTCCACCTACTCCCACCTGCTGCTGCAGGGGTGGGAGAGGCAGCATTTGCAGCCATGGCTGGGCATCAGGACCCAGTGACCTGCTTTCCAGTCTCAGCAAAACTCAGACCATCACTGAGGGAAAACAGCTCTGTGTGACAGCTCTGCATGAGCCTCAGCACAAAGACCTGCTGTCTTTCTGAGTGCCAAATTAGAGGGGATGAGGGCTACAGGGTGCTATATGTTGGGAAGAACCAGCGGGAGCATTTGCAAATGCTTCCCTTGCCAAAGTCAGAGGAGCAAACCAAAACTTAACCATTGGAATAATTTGCTGGCATGCTGCAGGCTCGTTGTGTCAAGGGCAGAAATTAAAGTTTAATCATTAAAACGTGGGTAAAGGGGAATTTGTTCCCCCTTTTGTGCACATCTGAATGTCTGTCCAGATCTGGCCCTGGCAGATCTGCCCTAGGCTGGCCAGGGGGAAGCTTCATGCCCACAAGCAGAGGACAGGCAGCCCCTCTGACCCTGGTTCCCTCCTTGGGAAACACTACCTGCAGAGAAAGAGGGCACCAGCAACCCTCTGGGCCGGGTCCCCCATAATAAACAGAGCTCGTGGATAAACACAGTGCAGACAAATAACTAGCTGTGTGACAATAAAATCAGCTCAGATATTGACACAAGGAGAAGACACCCCTGAGGCAGCACTCACTGCAAACCCATCTCTGAATGAGCAATAGTTAAATGTTTGTCCTTGCCTCTTTCTTTCAAAAGTAGGGCAAATATCTATAGAGTTCCCAGCGGGGAGGTAATCTAACTTTAACTTTCATACAGTCAAGTAAAACACCCGAGACCTGTGTTAGGGATGCAAGCAGGTCGTCTGAATTATGATTATTCAATCTGGTATTATTTTAATCTGGCATGCCTCTCACGTGCTTCATTTAGGTTCATCTTGACCTGAAAACTGCAATCTCAATGCCTTTTATGCCTTTATCTTTACAGGTGATTTACCTTGTTGCAGTGTATTTTTTCTGTTTTGTTTATTTTCCCCCAAATATAAATATTTATTTAAATAGCGAAGCCCTGCCCGTGAGGCAGAGCGGCACATTTCATTGTGTCGGGTCTCCCGAGCGTGGTCTGGGTCCCCTTCTAGCAGCAGCCTCTTGCTTTAACTCTCGCTCTTGCTAATTGAGGCAGGGAGATAACGAATTAAGAGCCACGAGAGCTGAGAGCCAGCACCTCCCCTGCAGCCGCAGCGTGCTCCGGGTGATGTTCCCTTACAAGACAATAGCCGAAAAAAATTAAGGAGGGGGAGAAAATGACTGAACCTTCTGTATGAGATAATGGATGAGCCCGGGATGACCTGTTTTTTTCCTTGCCGTGGAGCGGTGCTGAAGACAGAGGGCACCCGCGCCCAGCCCACAGCCGTCGCCCCGCCGCCAGCGCGCCAGCTCGGGGCGGCCGGAGAGCCGCCAATGCCCGCTCCCAGCAGGCAGGGAGCCACTGCCTCACCCGGCCAGGTACGTCTCAGGGGTGACCCTCCGAGCGGACCGCGGGGCTCAGCCGTGGGACGCCCGCGGGGCAGGCAGGGCGGGCAGATGGCACCGGGGAGCCGGGGCTGCGGGGCTGCCCGCGGGAGCCTGCTTCGGGCGGCTCTGCCCGCCTGCGGGTGCGGA
>VZRH01001001.1:2040085-2124576 GCA_013397555.1 Urocynchramus pylzowi | reverse complement strand
CCGCGCTCCCGGGCGGCGGCGGCGGCGGCGGCGGCGGCGGCAGCTTCCCTCCCGGCACGGCGTTTGAAGCCGCCGAGCCGGCGAGCCCGTTTCAGCCAGGGCTCGCCGCCGCTCCCCGCCCGAAGCCTGTCTGCACGGCAGGCGTGCTGGTAAGGCACATCGGGGCTTTGCCCGCGGTTGCCTTAGTAACTAATATGTATTTTCTCCTGCTTTCATGTTTGTGTCCCTGACTGGATTACAGTTTTGCCCCCTACACATGAAAAAGTTAATCTAAACTGTAGAGTGCTTTTTTTCCTTCCTCTCTTCGCTGACCTTTAAATGACATTTCCCGTGGCTGGCAGGGCAGACCACTCGCTTTCTCTTTTTACTCACATTACGGATGGAGAAAGGAAATGCCTAAACTGGGAAAGATGCCTTCAGGTAGTCAGAGCACAAAGAAAGAAGTGCTCATCACTCTGCTTTCAGGGCTGGGGCCACTGGGGCCGGGCTAGGGCTCTTCTCCCGACAAGCTGCCTACCTCCCAAAACTTTTAAAACTTCCTGGGGGCAGAGGGGGTGTGTGTGCTGGCTGGAGATGTGGGAAGTAGCCACCTTGGCTTGAAATGCAGACGCAAAAAGGATTGTAGAAACTCAACATATGTGAGTATGCATGATCGTATATGAAGGCAAATAAATACATGACTTAATCCCTCTTGAAACTTCTAGTTGAGCATCTTATTGAGTCACACTGCCCTGGGCTTTTGAGAAAGCACTCATCTCTGACTGTGCAGGGTTGCTTTATCGAGCTCAGGTTTGACATCGATTTCCTGGTTAGCCCATTTCATCCCCTCTTTCTGTGCCACCAGGTTAAAAGTCACTAGGATGACGGCTGTCTTGGCACCTTCGAGAGTGATGCTGTGAGGCTTTGCTGTGATGGTATTTGGAGCAACCTGGCCGTCGCTGGGGAGAAGCCGATGCCATTTCCTACATGTCCTTAAACCATGTGCAGGCAAGGGGAGCCCATGAAATTCGTAACCTGGGTCTGGATGACATCGTGCAACAAAATGATTGGTGTGCTGCTGGTCTTTTTCCCTGCTCTGCTCCTGGAGATGGACGTGCTGCCCAAGAGTGGTGGTCGAAAGGTTCTTCTCTCTGCAGCCTCCTCCCAGCGGTCGGTGGCTCGGATGGACGGGGATGTCATCATCGGGGCCCTCTTCTCTGTCCATCACCAGCCGCCGGCCGAGAAAGTGCCCGAGAGGAAGTGCGGGGAAATCCGGGAGCAATACGGCATCCAGAGAGTCGAAGCCATGTTTCACACTTTGGATAAAATTAACGCAGACCCGGTCCTGCTACCTAATATCACCCTGGGCAGTGAGATCCGAGACTCCTGCTGGCACTCCTCGGTGGCCCTGGAGCAGAGCATCGAGTTCATACGGGACTCTCTCATCTCCATCAGGGACGACAGGGACGGAGGCACCCGCTGCATTTCCGACTCGCAGACCCAGCCCCAGGCCAGAGTGAAAAAGCCCATTGCGGGGGTCATCGGCCCCGGCTCCAGCTCAGTTGCTATCCAAGTCCAAAATCTGCTCCAGCTCTTCGACATCCCTCAGATCGCTTACTCCGCCACCAGCATCGACCTGAGCGACAAAACGCTGTACAAGTACTTCCTCAGGGTGGTCCCCTCCGACACGCTGCAGGCCAGGGCCATGCTTGACATCGTCAAGCGCTACAACTGGACCTACGTCTCCGCCGTGCACACGGAAGGTGGGTATGGGGCAGTCCCCGCCTTCCCGGGCCGGCCCCGGGGCGCTGCGCCCTCCGTGGCGGCTCCGCAAGGACGCGCCTGTGCCGGAGTCACCCGCCGGGACCCGGGCCGGGGGTGCGGCTCCTCCCCGGGGGAGCGCCGGCCACTGGCACCCGCGGGGACCGTGGCGACAACGCGGAGAAGCGGGGGGGTGCGGGGGCGCCGTTCCGGAGGGCAGAGGGACCCCCCGGCTGCGGGGAGCGGGGCTCGGCGGCGCAGGAGCGCCCGCAAGGAATCGGGTGTCCCCACGGCGGTCCCGGCGCTTTCCCCATTCCCACGCAGAGTGGTTCGCGTGTTTGTAAATAAAAGTTAACAGATGTGAGCAGCTGGATGTGGGGCGGGCAGCCGCTCCCCTCCGGCTGGGCCGGACAGGTCCGTGGGGCTGGGGAGCCCGTGGGGCTGATGCGCTCGGTCGCTGCCATCGCCGAGAGTTTGACAAAACGGAATCAGGGCTCGTCAGGGACTCCAGGATTTGCTGCTGGCTTTGCTGCGTGTGAACTGATTTCCTGGGTCTGCGATTAGTGAGGAAAGAAACCTGAAAATCCCTCCCCTGTCCAGGTAGTCCCTGCAAAGCAGGTGCCATGGGAAAGGGCAGGCAGAGGCTCGTGCATCCTTGTCTGCGTCTTGAGCAATAGTCACAGCTATCGCTCTGCACAATCTGTTCACAGTCAACAGGTCTTCTTAATTTTAAATATCAAAAGAAAAATAGCAGTAATAACGTTATTTTAAAGAGGAGACATCGGTTTGTAGCCAGGCTAGGTGGACCAACATAAATTGCAGCAGTAATTGCATTTGATAGAAAATAAACTTATGATATATTAGTGTGATATTTCTGTAGTCCAGTTGTGGTCCTCATAATGAGATTTCTAAGTATAAAATTGCAAATCTGACCATGTTATTGCTATAGCTTTGCAACTATTGTGTTTATCTGAGTGTATCTCTTGTATGGACTTGATTTATGATTCCCTGTGCTTACTGAACTGACTTCACACTTTCATTCTCACAGAGATGACTAAGTAAAATGAGGTAAGAACAGATATTGTGAAAAAAAAAAAATCTCCAGGAAGGGTTATGTATTTACAACATTTAGAAGGGAACTGGATTGATCTGGTCACCAAAACCAGAAAGTGCTGCAATTTGAGGGGGCTGGGGGACAAGTGAGAGCATGAAGCAATGACCTGACATTTGCAGTTCATTTATGCCCTGTTCAGATGAGAAAATGAGCTGCTAGCAAGACTCCAACATAAGCTATTAAGATTCTCTGTTGTTGACAGATATGATTAGATCCTGTGGAAGGCCAGATGACAAATAAACATGTAAGGGCTAAATTCTTTGTCTATCTAAATAGCCATCTCTCCCTTCAAGGCACTCTGGGGTACTCTGCTAGCTCACTGTGCCTGAGGAGTTGCCTCAAGGGACTGGCTGCCTCTCTGTCCCGCTCCTGTTAACATGAGAGGACCTTACCTCTTTTGGAAAAGACAACACCCTTTGAAGGTTCATTTTAAAAAAAAAAGATCATTATAAGCAGCAACTTCAGTCATTGCTTGTGAGAAATTTTAATTAGATACCTATTTTTATGAATGTTACTGACTGATGAAAAATAATTGTTGCAAGATATTTTTAGACTTCTGAAGTGATACTTTTGAAAATAGGGGTAGCCCACTACCCATAAGAGGCAACACTCCTCTTAGGAAAGGTCACAGCAATTTCACAGATCATGCAGCTTGAGATCCAGATTTGCTTTTTTGTTATTAATCTCTGACTACCATTCATTTATTGTCAAATTCCAGCAAAAAATGTCATTGAAATTATGTAACAAGCTTCAACTTTCACATTTCTTTCCAGAAAGACAAGTTATTGACCCCACCTAATTGCTGTTGAGTAGATTCCAAAGACTTTTTTTCCTTCTATTTAAAGTGAAGTTAGTATTCATGAAAATCGGTGTAAATGGTTGCATTTCTGTTGTTTCAAAAGCCATGCATTCACTGCATTGTTGAAGGTGAAATCATTCTTCTCTTCGAAGACAACACAAAGCCACTCTGAATAATAGTCTGAGCAGAGCTGCTCCATCCATGCTATGTTTGGAAATACGGGGATAGATAAAGTGTAGTCAGAAACATTCCTCCTCCACAATTACTCATAGGCCTCTACACAGTCTTTATGGTGGGCTGCAAAATGTGCTGGGAGGAATTCTAGGGTATCACTGGTTGGAGAATCTCTTCAGCAGGAACTGTGAGGAAGGGGCATGTTTCTAGGAAATGCACAGGTTTGACACTGTGAAGAAGTTAATTCCTTTCCCTTCCAAGATCCAGTCTGGCAGGATCCAGAGCAGGAAAGCTGCTTTCTTCCTACCTGATCTCTGGTTCTCATGGGGATGGACAACGTTTAACTCTTGCAGGCGCCCAGCCACAAGGGGATGCAGTGAGACCACTGAGCTGACTGCCTGTGCCAGCGAGTCACACTCCTCAGTCCTCACTGACCCAGGGCAGGGTCATGGAAACTGCCCCGACAGATGAGCCCTTTCCCAGCATGAACCATCCAGCTCCTCTGCTTACCCTTCGTCGGCTCCTGCAGCCTAACTGGAGCTGGCTGAATGCCCAAACCAATGCCTGGGTACACAATTATAGCTCTGATGATAATCAGAAATAAATAGCACACAATTTGTTGCCCAGGTTTCTTAACATGAAGCCTATACATGCCATAAGAATGAGCATAAAGAGGTCATCCATATAGGATGATGTCTTTAAGTAGTTTGCATTTGACACGGAAATTTATCCTTCATGTGCCAATATGATAATAAATTAGTGATGATGATTTTAACTACACTCAATCTCTACTCTCTGCATGGAGATGTGCCAGATTTGTTGGGTTTTTTTACACAGTGGTTTATTAAGAAGTATAAACATTACCTGGGTAAAAACTTCTCAGTTAGTCAATAAAATCTGTTTTCCAAGGTCCACATAGCACATTGCTCCTTTTAGATTAAAATTTACATATAAAACTCCACATAAAATAAGAAAGGGGTTTAGTTATTTTATTATGTATCTCAGTTGGGCATAGTTGCCCATCATGAGAGTCAATTTTTTCCCAGAGTGGGCAACAGTCATTAAATGCTGTAACAAATCTGTGTATTTGTCAGTGTAAGGCTGTATGGCCATTTAGTAGTTGCAAAGCATTTTCAAGGCTATTATTTTTTTAAGTTTTCTTAAAAGATAATTCAATGTTGGAGTTCTTGGCATGTCTATATCTCAGATTTTAGGCTTGAAAGTCATTCTTATCTTGAAATGCACATAAGTGGATGCTTAACTTTGACCCAAAGCTTCCTATGGAAATCAAAGGCATCAAAAAGCACGTGGGTTAAAATTGGGCACAATCCTTATTGTGATAAGGGCAGAAGGAGCAAGCTTGTCAAGGACAACTTTCTAAGTGAGATATTCTGGTCTTTAGCAAGATAACCTCAGAGTCAGGTATCCTCAACTTAGACCAGGCAGCTGCTGGTGATTTGGTAATGCTGTGAAGAGTTACAGAGGACACTTTCATCCTTTCCTGGGGAAGAGCCCCCGGGCTGCCTCCAGAACAAGGCAAGGCAAAGCAAACACCACTGCTGTGCTAATTTCATGCTGAAGGCAAGGAAAATGAATTTTTGAGGTTGCCACCAGAAAATGCAGAGTGGTTATGAGATTGCTGTAGGTTACACTGACTTCCAAAACCCACAAGACAACTGCACCCTGGCTAGTGATCAGCATGAAGTCTCCACCAAATCCCTCACTTTTACCTGTTCCTCTTGTACCTGGAGCAGGAGAGATGACGGTGTAAGTAGTCCGGTTATCACCTCGTATTCTAAGCAGTCCACTTCTGAATAAGCTAATAGAAATACTTAGTGCCTATACCTGGATTCCATTTCAGTCATTGCCCTACCTGTTAGCCTTATAAAATGTATGTGAGCATTCATTTGAATGCTGTTTGCAATTTATGGGCCATGCTTACACTTTATTGTACAAATACCCCTGTATAAACAAGATTTCCATTCCAACAGATTAACATGCAGACTTTGCAGAAGCAACTTTGGAAATGGAATGATTAAGATAATTGCACCAAATTTGGACTGTTTAGAAATTAATTTTAGAGAACAGTGAGATGTTTCTGGTCTTGATTAAATTTTGTCAGATTTGTGTTGCCAGACAGTTCCTTTTTCTTGAGTATAAGGCTTAAAATGAACTATGACGAAGCAGATGGCAGAATTGTAAAGACTTTCACATCAAAGTAGATGGTAAGTATATATTATCTTCACAATGATTTTTGATAACCTGACTGCTGTACACTATCCATCGTACAGGAAACTCATAAACATGGTTATATGTGTTGGAAAGAGGATGGAAAGGAGCAAGTCCCGCACTTTTTTTGCAAATTTCACAAGAAATAAGCTCATTCAGTAGAACCCACTAAAGTAGCTTTAGATATGCTGGAAGATAACACTTCTGTTTGAAGATAAGTGGGGCTATATTGATCAAATAGCTCAAAGGAATGATTTTCATAAAATTGTGTTTAATTTCTCGAAGGTGTTTCTGACAATGTTTTATTATTAATTCTATGGTGTCACTCAATGATTAATACTATTTGATAAAATTATTGTCAGGCAACAGAATAAGGAATTCCAGTTCAAATGTTTGGAATTCTAGAGAGTGCAAATGTTTCTATAGATACCAATAATTACAAAAATGCTCTTATAGGTTAAGCTCATGTAGTGGTATGAATTGTGCTGAGATGTATGTTCATAAATGCATATTTCAATCTATTTTTTTTTTGTGTTTAACTTGTTTCACTAATCATCTTCAGAGACTTTGTGACATGAAAAATAGGAAAGGCATATATCCCAAGGAAAACAGAAATTAGTTTCAAAACAAGTATCCCTACATTGGATGGATCCCATTAATTGTATTAATTAGAAGGTGCTGGGAGAATAATTTTCATAGATTAACATTGGAAAAATTATGGTTGGTGACAAACACTGTAGAGATCAAGAGAAATTCCTTCTTGAAAATACATTGCTTTACTCCTAAATTCACAAATTACTGTGCATTACTCCTAAATTCACAAATAGTATAGCTTTTCAAATACACAACTGCCAGCTGCATGAGTTACATCAGCTCAAAAGGTTCATCGAACTCCTGTGCCTGCCTTCTCAGCAATACTGCTAGAGTTCATATTTATCAGTCAGCACAATGCCTTCATCTGTGCTTTATTTTTTTCTACATTATGTCCTTGCTATGAGATTTTTATGTCCTACAATCCTTGTTAACTACTGCAGGTTTCTTGTCTCACTGAAGACTTTTAAAAATGTTAAATGACCTTAGCTTTCTCAAAAAGCTATGTCTAAATGCCTCTAAAATATACCTTTGAACCTTAGGTTCATTACATGGAATGCTTGCACTAAGGTTTCTTAGACAAAAAACAAAAAGCTAAAAATATGGAGTAAAATGGAGTAAAATCATATAACTAAAGCAGTGTCTGAGAAAGACTCTTTAGGGGCCTGATACAACAATGAGCTGGTAAGTGCAGTGAGAGTCCAGAAGCATTGCACCTGCCACATGCAGCCCAGAAAAATGCTGATCAAAGTCATTGCTAACTGGGGCTCGCTGACCCACGTGAAGCAATACAGGGATTTCAGTTTATCTTCTGGGTGGCAGAAGTGCTTGCTGCATACACCACTGTCACAGATGGCAGTAATTAACATGTGTGCCTGCAGTCTGAACTGGAGGGCCAGGAATCGATTGGACATGATTGCACCTGAAATAACTGTACTTCCACTCGTGGGTATCTAAGGAAGTCTAAGGGTTATCACCAGAGATGGTTGGGGAGAGGTGTGTGAGGGACAAATGCCATCCAGTGAGTAACCAGCTGAGGTTCGCAGTCTGATTTTTCAATAGTGTTTTCTCAAACACTATTATTACTATTATTGCTATTAATGTATATATTAAAGAACAATTTCTAAATCTGGTTTGCCAGCAGAAAGTTGGCTGTTGAGAGAGGCTGAATATGAAAAGAAACAAGAGCAGGACAGAGCACATCTCCACAGTTCCAGTCTGTAGCAAGTTCCCAAGTCCTAGGGCTACCAGCCACCAATGAATGTTTCTTTTAGGAGTTTGTCCAATCCCATTTTGTATCATTTATACTTTGGTCTCAAGAGTATCACAGAGTCACAGAATGGTTAAGGTTGGAACAAACCACTGGAGGTCATCTAATCCAGTCTCCCTGCTCAAGCAGAGTCCACTAAAGCATGTTACTCAGGATATACAAAGTCCAGATGGCCTTTGTATATCTCCTGGAGAGGAGATTCCACAATCTTTCTGGTCAGCCTGTTCCAGTGCTCAGTAACACTCACAGTAAAGAAGTTCTCCCTCAATCTTATAAATTAATTGTATCTTGTGTGAAGAAATTAGTTATATCTTGTGTGAAGAGATGTTTCCTTAAAATATCCTTTGATAACTGCATTACCTTCAGAAGCTCATACAAAACTATTCATCATTTGTTAATTCTGATCATTATTCTGTATTTCTAATTCCAATATGGAATGTGGGCAAGCAGAGCTACATTCAGTATTCAGGTTGGGGGTAAACCATGGTTACCCTTGTTACCCTTGCGAGGTAACAGTTTCAGTATTGCTCTCAGACCTTTCCTGATAAACTTCCAGTTGTCCATTACTTTTTTAATTACCACCATGCACAGAATTAATGTTGTCAGAAAATACCTTAAAATTACCACAAAATCTTCTTTGTAAATGGTAAGGCTTACTTCAGAGGCAGTTATGCACAGGGTTATCCTCATGTGTTACCCTTACATTATTAACACAAATTTTATTTCCTACACTTTGGCTCCTATCTGTTAGCCAATTATTAACCCAGGACCTTCTTTTGTATCCTGTATTACCTCTATTTCTGTCAAAGACTTTAATAAGATACCTCATCAAAAGCTTTCTTAAATCCTAAGTACTCTATAGTAATTCTATTACTCATATGGTTACCTGCTCTAAAAAAGAAGTCTACTTAGCTTCTGAGATATGTGGGGACTTTTCTGAAAAGTTATGTTAGTTTTTCCCTGATATGACATATTTATTTATTTGAACCTTAATACTGTTTTGTCATTGTTCCTACCAATTAGCTTTGTGAAAAAATATCTGAAGTCTGCAGGAATATCATGTCTGTTGTTCACTGGATTACCCTCTATGCCTCTCTACTCTCCATAAATTCAGTTAAAAATGAAAACTGATCTATGAAAATATAAAATTGCTTTTTCTACTTTACTGCTTGCTTCTGTGCTAAGGCCCCTGTAACTGGTATTAACATGCCACAATAGAAAATCAGCTGGTATTGGAAATTTGTTGAAGCCCACCTTATGAATTTGGATTTGTTCTAAAATATGTTCTATTGACACTTCTTAGAAACAATGGTTCATTTCTATCCTACATAAGGAGTGACCATTGTGTGAGAACTGTCCTATCTGCCTTTGCTGGCAGTGCAGACTGAGAGAATTAATTTAACTTTTCTGTTGTGGTTTTATCTTCCCTGAGTGCTCTCTTTATATAATTGGCTATCATTGAATATCAGGCTAGTTTCCCATTTCTTGAATATTTGAAGAATGGTGGGTTATTAGATTCTATGCCTGTATGTCTCAGAATTGTTTCATCTTGTTTTTTTGTGGTTTTGTATTTCAATTGTCAAGGTATACTCTTGTTTTCTTTCCCTCATTAGGACACAACTTAGACTTTTCAAAGTATTTGTTTTAATGTTACTTATTTTGTATTGTTTATTTTAATAGAATTAGGAAATTTACTTTTTTGCTTTATCATGCCAGCTTTTTTGATCCTTTTAGAACTTTGGCTCTGACTATTCCTGATCAGTCTTGATGTGATTTTTTTTAGTATTTCACTCTTTTGGCTACTCCTTTTAATGTCCTTGAAATAAGCTTTCTCATCTTGATATAATTTATTTTGCTTTGAATTAAACATTACTTTTACTGTTTTTTTACTTCACATGCAGCTCTTTTCTGTCCAAATATCACTGAAGTGTAGTCATGATTGCAGACCACTTTTTGGATAGTTAGGTCTTAAGCCAATTTGTATATGGCTTAAGACTAAATCAAGAGTTGCTTCTTCTTTTGTGAGTTCAATGAGCAAATGAATAACACAAGAAACACACGAAAAAGAAATCAATACACAGTATGTAAGATTTGCCTTCATTTTCCATTATCTAACCTAGAGTCTGGCACTGCTACCTACAGAGCCAGAGTGTCTTGATAGCGTTTTGTGACATGGGCATTGTGCATTACAAGTTGTTTCCTCTTTTGTTGAGCCACTGCCTAAGTGGCTTGTGTCTATCAAAAACCACCATGAAAGATATTTCATTTTACTGACAAGTGATACTGTTTGTTCTGTAGTATCACGGTCCTTTGTTCAAATAATTTCCATTCATAATCACTCTTGAATATTTTTATATACAAATTAATTTCTTAAAGGATATTTGAATTATGTTAACAGCCATCAATGATTTGTAAGTCCCTTGAAAATTTGACAGTATTATTTTAAGCATGGGCATTTGGCAGTTCTGGTAGACAAAGCAGAGAAGATCATGTCCCGTGCTGGTGCAGAGAGCAAGTGTAGCCATAAGGCACCTATCAAATGCTCATTGAAGTCAATGGGTGGCCCTCTGTCGAGTCCAGTGGATCCTGAATGGAGCTCAGCACAGCCATCAGATGTTGTCTTTTCAGATTATTGAGCTGACAATACTCAGAAAGCCATAAAAATCCACATCTAGGTGTATCCCATAGTTAATTGGGAGTAGTGTAAAATTGTGCAAAAACAAAACTGTGTTTGTTGGATTTGCACAGATATTAGAGGATATTCAGATACATAACTTTTTCCTTCCAACTAGGAGGCTGAATCTAGTTCTTCCCATTCAAGTTCCCCAGTGAATTTAACTCTTGCTTCTCTTTGCAAAATGTTTGAGGAACGAGCCTTCATTTTCTTAAATGCAGTTGTTTCACCAGCCACATTCATCCTTTATTAATCTGTGGGTACAGATGGGTTTGCACAAGCTAGTAATTTCCCAGACATTTATTCAAACAAAACTCATCTTGGAAAACAGCAATAAGAACCAGACATGAATATTGCTCAAATGACGACTGTTGGGAATCTGAATAAGTGTTCATAAATACTCTCTTAAAATGTTTGGCCATGCTCCATTGAACAGTGAGTATCTTTTCCTTGGTGGAGTAGAATATAAAAGATAAATTTGCAATTAATTGCCAGGAAGTGAGAAAACCTTTGAAGCCTGTTTTTAAGCCTTTCTTACCCATGTAGTGTTGTGGAAAGGCTTCAGCAAATGGAAATTTGACATGTAGAAGTTCGTGCTGGATGTTGAAATTGGTGATCCTCCTAATGAGAATGTATTTCCCTAACTGCAAGTTCCACATGAGTAGATTTCAATCTCTTGCCAAAAAAGCAAATATGTGAAACTGAATATTGGTAGTGCTGTTAAGAAATAATGTGTTATGAGCACTGGAAAGCTGAAGGATTATTTGAGAGACTGGAAAGTAAAAACCCACTCCTATTGAACTATTCATGAAGGGTTACAGTGGCAGGCTGACAGCATTCTTTTGGAGGATTCCCTTATTTTCCAGGCTATATTTCCTGGGAGGATAAACCCATTCAGCATCAGATTAAAAACTCTACAGCTGTCAGCTATATGAAGCAAAGTGCTGAGCTGGGACAGCTGCTCCACTGGAACAAAAGTGTTGAAGATTTTGAGAAGGGGGAATGAGCCAGAGAGCAGCCCTGACAGCTGCCCTGGCAGACTGGGTGTCACTTAGTTCTTTCTTGTTCCCTTCCACCCTCAAGGCACTACAATTTTGGCTCTCAGGTGTCACTGCATTTCCAGTTAAATAGGCTTGACCTTCCTCTTTCACGTGGATACCTGCACAACTCAAACTATTCTTTGTCTCCTGTCAAATTAGACCAGGACATTAACATCTGACAGCTCAGTCTGGGCATGCTAAGTGACATGGTGCCAGTGTGTGTCATCTTGAGGCAGAATTCCTTCCATTCCCACACAGTGCCAACCTGGAAATGTCATTACAACAGGAAGGTTCTCCAGGATTTGTCAGGAAGGTTCTTATGGATTTGTCACCAAACTCAGAAAGAGATAAACAATACTCTATTAAACATATGCCACTAACCATGCCCTAGTTGTGTCCTTCAATGATGGCATCCTGAAAAAGGGTAGGATAAGGATGTAGTAAAAGTGGCATTGAGACACTAATGTGCAAAACCGATGCTATGAAGCTGAGTGAGTCAACAAATATTGATTTCAATATATTATAGAGCAGCCAAAAATGGACAGTATTGAGTTATACCAAAAATCCAAACACAAAAGACAAATGAGTTATGCCAGAGAGTTTTGGCTACCAAGATAGCAATCCTCAGAATAATAGTAAGATGGTGATGCAGACTTCAGCTGACAAAAAACTGTAATTAAATTAAAACAAATCAGTGTGATGCTATGAAGAATAGCTCTTCTCAAACAAACCTGATTTTATTCCCTGATGAAAATGCAAACTTGGTAGTTACAGATTGAAAGTGCAGATCAAGAATCTTAGATTTCTTTTCAGGCACTGAATCAGTATTACAGAATATTTTTATTAAAAAAGCACTGTGCAGTGTCAGAAAAACAGATGTCCCATAAATTTAAACTCAGCACACTGATCTCAGCAAGTCAAGGGTGACCATCAAGTGCAGCTTACATAGGAGAACTGTGTCCTTGAAAGAAGTCCTAATACACTTTATGATTATAGAGGAACTATGTATAAAAAAATTCCCAACCCAAAAGCTAATGCCATCCTTGAGAATGTGGGTACTTCACCTCAATCTAAGGATTATTACTTTTAATTTTGGTACTTGTTCAATTCTGTTGTCAACTTTTAAAAATCAATATTAAAATATTGAGAAGAGATAGGGATAAAACTCGGAATGATTTGAGAGCTGGAAAAAAGTGCTTAATAGCAGGAATCTAAACCAGCTTAATCTGTCTGGTTTTTCAAAAGGAGATGCAGTTTTACGTGTCAAAAATACTTCCTTTCCCCCAGGCAAACAAAGCCAGTGGGAACTACAGGGCTCTGCATCCTAATGGTTAAATGCAAAACGAGCACTGATTGCTGGTAAACCAGTTAGGAAAAAAGACCAATGTTTTCACTTGTGCTAGTGATTAATCACTGAGATAAATGACTCAGGAAAGTTCAAACTTTTGATGTTGTTTAATAAAAAAATTAACTGCAGATGTTCCAGAACAGTTTTATTTGAAATGCATCTCTCTGGACACAGCACAGCTGGATCTGGAGCTGGAATTTGATGGGTGGTAGTGGTCAGATAATAAGAGCTGACAATTCTTTTGGCATTAAATCTTGTTAATTTGTGAATAGTTTTAGTTATGTAAGGAGGTGAGAAAAATGTTTTATGTGAAGAGTATCTTAATATTTTGTTTATTCAGCTGCCTAGAAACTTCCAAAGTATCCTGTGCTGTGGATACTGATTGTAGAGGAAGAGAAACTCAGGACAAAATAATCCCATCAGTCAAATTCAGCCCACATTTTCAGTTTACATGCAGTATTTTAAGTCAGTATTTCTACTCTCAACAGCAGTTGGTGCCTGTAATGCATTTTGCCCTTAGACTACAGACCCCCAGTTCCTACTGGTTTTGTTTGCTCGGGGGAAATTTCCATTTGCATTTGTGGAATTTAAATTTCACTTATTATTATTTATATATTCACTTATATTATTTATTCACTCATTATTATTACTTGTGACACAGATGTTGGCCCCTGTGACTGAAGAAAACCTTAAGTTTTCTAAAAAGATGCAATGACATTTCCCAGTGGTCTCACTAGTTAGAATACTGCTGTGTAACTAAAATGATTTAATTCATGTGACAGCTCATGCAAAGTAGATGAATTGAAAAACACTATGAAAGAAAGCTAGAACTTGATAGCTAGATTAATTAACATTCTTACCCAGAAATTTTTCTAGAAATTAATTTAGTGATGAATTTCTGATCATCTGTTTTAATTTTAACATATATAATGTAGACATCAATATGTTCTTGTTGTTTGAGATCCCAACCAACATGTTATAACACAATGCCTTCATGCAATGAACATCTTAATGTCCTTTTACAAGGCAACTTAGAGTATAGCCATGTTTGTAGAATCCTTTGTCCTTGTCACATCCACTCCTGACTTTTCTACTGAGTCCAAATATATGTGAAATTATGCATTCCACCTTTGTCATAGATGTGTTGTTGTCTGTGAAGTGAGAAACAGGAATGCACTGGTACCGTGAATATCTAGAGTCACAAAACTGCTTTTTATAGTTCATATCCTGAGGACATATGAATAATAACATTATCTTCAAAGTTCTGGTAAAACATCTGTATTCAGAACTATGGTTTGACTGTAATGGATTCAATAGGAGCTATTGACTGAAATTTAGCCATGATGATGCTGTGTGATGATCCTGTAAGGTGCAGAATGCTCTTGCTTGATCCCAAATGGCAAGTGAATGCTATCTTAACTTTATGCACTTGGATTAAGGAGGGCAAGAACTAACCACACACTTAGACAATACAGTTTCTGGGGGTAGATGGCATCACAGCAGTGTCCAGTGCCTTATAGGATGAGGCCAGATGTTCTTATCTCACATTAAAGACAGGCTTTCCACTGATAAAGCAGACATTTATAAACCCTTGTGAGGGACTCTGCAGTGGGTTAGTCTAAGGGGAGAGAAAAGAGCCTTAGAACTGTGGATATCAAGGGATTATGAAAATTGATGAGTGGGTTACATGAAGACAGGCTGCAACCCACTGGAGAAAAAAGGCAGGATTTTGGATGTGATGTTTTGAAGTGACAGGAAAAGTTAGTTGCTGCTGTCTTTCTTAATTTAAAGTGGAGTGCTGAAATAACTGATTAGGTTGGCTTTCTAATTTCTAAATATTTTCTAATTTTATGAATAGAAGATCAAGGTAATTAGGCAGCTAACTGAACGTTGAAACTTAATTGTATTTACCCATGTAAAAGCTATGATTTATTTTTAAGTATTTTGTTTGTTTTACTTTAATTACTCATTTTCTATACTGGATTACACTATGGTAAACGTCACCTGGATTCTTTTCCTCTCTCTGTTATAATGAATAATCTTAGAGTGCTACTTTGTATGTGCTTAAATTCTCAAGCTTAGGCAGCTCTTTTATCATAATACATGCAGGAAAATAACACACAAAGCAGAAAATGAAAGAAACTACTTCTGTGTCTCTGCCACACCAAGATTTCTGATGTAAAAGGCTTTTTTGGTGTTGCCAGGCTTCTCATACTTCTACAAATTTTAACTCCCAAGGATGCTATCTTAAATTGTCTTGCCTCTAACAAATACTAGTTTGAAATTTGGAACACACAATGTTTTGTGAAACTGAAATTAAAAAAAGATATAGATCACATTTGGAATAAGCCCTATCTGTGCTGCATTTCTTAGTAGGCAGGTTTTATTTTCTAACAGCAGCATGCAGAAGGTGACTGGAAGTGACCATGAAAGGGCACTGGGCTGCCTCAATTTGGGGGGAGATTTGTTGATATTATAGGATTTTTGTTGAATCGTTGGCTTTTGCTGAATCATCACCTTAGAAAAAGGAAAATATCCTATAGGAATCTTCTAATTGTCTCTGCCTCTGACTCCAGGTCTCATCATTCCATCCCATAATAATTGTAGCCTGTACCTTTCTGTTGCCTCCTAGTTTTTCCTACAACTCCCTCTCCCAGGCTTGCATCTCAGAATCCATATTGATACTTAGAACAATCTCTCAAAAGCTCAGTTGGCTTTTTATTGTTTTTAGAAGGTAGTGCCTTCTGGAAAAGCACATAAGTACTGCAAAATCACTCATCTTCAATGCTGTTCTTTTCATGTTTTCAACATAATCCACCAGATTTTTGTAGCTTGGAAAACAAGGCATAAGCATCTCTGAACCACACAAAATGTATGATCATGCCCTCAGTCAATAGCAAGTGCATTTTCTTTAGACTGAAAAAACTAAATGCCTGAGTTGTCCTGCAAGCTGAGTTTTCAGATGGGCAAAGAATTTGAAAAAAAGCTTTGTAGTCATTACAATTAGATCATAATTGGCTTTTTTCCCCCTTTAGATTATTTTAATATAAGACTAACTTTCTATTTGATTTAATTGATGTCCATCAATTAGTTTGGTTTTAATTATTATACAATAGAAAAAAATTATATTTATATTATATATTACAATTTCAAGGCAAATACACATGCATATAAGCAAACTGTACAGGTATATGAGGAAAGAGTGTTATAAAACATGGAAACTGAGGGAAAGCCTGTACATCTTACAAATAGAAACAATATTTTTTCAGTTTGCCTTATTTTTGTGTAGGAAGATTTCAGGGATACATTTTAAAAGTGTCAATCTCTACAAAGAATTGTTCCATGGTAATGTAAATTTGAATTTTGACCTCAGGGAAACTTTATGATGCTACTAATGATCTTTGTGGTGACAAAGTCCATTGTTACTTAGAATAAAGGGAAAATGGTTGTCTCTATATTGTAGTCAGGAGCACCAATAGGCAAAAGCATACATTTTAATAAAAAGAGGGATGGGGTAGAGCACACCTGCAAGCACAGGTGCTTTACCCTTAATTTCTGCAACTTTGATTTTACTCAGAGCATTTAAGTTCTGTATGTAGCAAGAAGTTCTGCTCACTGCCAATTAGGAGTAGACCCAGTAGAAAAGAGGGATCTAAATATGTGTCACAATTAAATGAAGAGAACACAACAAAACAAGAAATGTTTTACCTTAAGCCTAACACACCTTGAAATAGTGATTTGTTGCACCTTGGCTTTAGAGATGAGTGATTCATTCATATATTTATTATGGAAAAGTGCTTAGGACAACTGAAACTATTTCAACATTAAGAAAATGTTTTATCCTGGGGGACTCTTAAGAGCCAAGAAAGGACACATGATAGGGGTTCTTGTTGTAAATGTTATCTCCCTGATCACACTAACTGAAGAGGTTATGGATCAACTTTTCCCTGAGAAGAGGAGAATACAATTTTTTGAAGCACTACTGTCAAATGTGGCACTATGGTATTTTGCAAGAACTATTTATGTGTTTGTTATTCCATGTGGAGGGTTGGCCCTGACCAGCAGCCAACACACCCACTCACTCACTCCTCCCCACTCTGTACCGAGGGGATAAGGAGAGAAAACAGGTAGAACAAGAGTGAGTCCAAACAGCTGCAAATCCAAAACATGACCCATAGGCTGCTATGAGGAAAGTTGACTCCATTGTAGCCAGATCCAGTAGAATCCAGCTCAAGAAGCACCTTATTCAGTGATTAAGCCACTCTCCTATGTGAAAGATGTATTTTCTTATTCTCTCAGATTGAAATGGAAGCTATACTGCCCACTTCTCTGATGAGTGCTTTAAATGCAGAACTGCTTGATTGGAACTTTCATGTATGCAGAGGCCTCATTGAGTTTGTAACATCACACTGAAACTTTCACAACTAATACCTTAGAGATAATGGCATTAGCATTTCAAACTCTAGCCATGCAAGGACTTAGAAGTGTAAAATCATTTAATCTTGATTTACAGACTAGAGCACTCTTATGGACAATTCCTACATTGCATGCTTTGTGCTTAAGTGGCCTGGATACCTGTGTGACCAACTGTACTTATGAGATATAGGAATATATTACAGATAAATGACATTTCATGCACTTCAGTTAGAAAGTTTTTTCCATTCTTTAGATGTTCCCAAGGGTTGTAGAAGTTGTGGTGTTATGAGAACTTTAACTGTTTTGAAATAGGAGATATATTTTAGGAATACAGAATAGAGACAGAGGTCTAGCCTTAGTGCCACTTGAGCTGAAGTTTCATGAGACAAAATTCAACTTAAAAATCACACAATTCACCAGATATTTTCTTGAAGGATGCCTTACATTGTGTAATTGTATGTGTGCACTTAAATCACTTTGAAATCCAGCTGGTAAGTTCCTTAATACCAATGGTTGTCTTGAAATGTTATTCTAGAATAAAATTCTTTCTACAATTAAAACCCACTGAATGCTTTACTTTTGGATGTTGCTTTGGAGTTTGTTTGTTTGTTTATTTGTTTTTGATCTGAGAAGGATACTCTGCCTTTGTATAGTTCACTCAAAATCACATCTTTCTGTCTTTCATGATCTTCATGGCTACTCTTTGAGATTTCACCATTTTTCCGTTATATTGTAATGCTGGATATCAGTGCAGAAGCAGTCATAATACTGTGAATAAGAGGTAAGGTGGTATAATCTCTGTTACCACAGTACCACATTTACTAAACCCCAATCATATTTTTTTAGCCACAGCATTACCTTCAGGGATTATCTGTTATAATTACCATGCCAGTAATTGCATCCCGTGATGGGCTCCAATATCCCTTAAGTGCAGAGTTCTTAGTTCTTAGAAGTTTAAATTTATGTGTGTATTTAACTGCATATTTCTTTTTCTATGTCCAGTTTACTGACTAACCTAGATCAGACTGCATTGGTAACTTGTCTCCCAATCTTTCTGTCATTTGCAAATATTATTGGCACTGCTTTTGTATTTTTGTTTTTCCAGGTCACTGCTTAATGTTAACTTGTAAAATCTAAGGACAGATCCTTATGGGACACAATAAAGAGACACCCAATCAATTAGTGTTCCTTTACAGCAAGTGTATGTTGAAACCTACCAGCCAGACCTTAATCTATTTTATGTCTGCAGTACTGATTCTTATCATTCCAGGTTCATAGCCAAAGTATCAGGCAAAATGAAGGTAGATGTCCTGTGGAAATTGAATAGCATTGCATTGACTATATTACTCTCAAACCAAAATTATAAATTCAGTTATAAGAGAGGATTTGGATAGCTGAATTGGAAACACTTAGTTTCCACATACACGTAATGATTGGCAACCCTTACATTGCCCTGTTCCCTTAATTTTTTTTTTTTTGTACACAAATTCCATATCAGCTGACAAAATAACCTATTATTTTTTCCAAAATTGATGTCAGGCTGACAGACCTCTAATTACTCAGGTTAATTCACTTATCCTTTTACATATTGCACAACACTGCCTTTGTTGCAGACCTCTGGCACTTCACAACTTCCAACAGCTATCAAAAATAGTTTCTAGTAGTTAAAAGGCTCGTCAGCAACTTCTGTCAGGAGTTATCTGAACACATCCTTTTAAAAATGCCTGACCTTTTGGAGCTGCCACTTGATTTCATTCTGAGTTGGGAAGGGACATCACCATTCATCATCACCATCAACACCGTCACCATCTTCTGGTATGTATACATTATCTGTTTCTTTCCCAAAATACATAAAATAAAACTTATTAAAAGATTCTTTATGTTCTGCAGCATCCTTTCTGGCACTGACCCATCGTCATTGTCCTTTTTTTTTCTTTCTTTTCCAAAGTTCCCAGCTTTGAAATCTTCTCTCTTACCTTTTGGACTGCAATATCACCAGCCAAATGGCATAATTTAATTTTTTTCTGTAAGAGGAAGGCCAGTGCAGATCTAAGCAAAGAAAGTAGCTGAGAGGGATTACTGGGAGAAGCAAAGGAAGGCCCAACTTTGCTACCCAGTTTTAGGATCCACATTTTAGGATCTGGCAAGAGCAACCAACCTGCTGCCCCAGAGTTTTCACCTGTCCCCAAATCCTAGGGCCCTTCCTGCCATCTGCTAGTGCTTTTGACTAACTTTGAGTCAGCTCCAGCTACAGAGCCCCCTGTGTAGCAGATGGCTGGTGGTGCTGCGTGCTCCAGAAGATGGAAAATCTCTAATGGTGTCACTCAAAGATTGCCCAGTCAACATTTGGCATTTGAGTCATTGTTGTGCCTGCAGTTGTGCCTGCAGCTGGGTTTTGCATCGAAGGAGCAATGGTATTTTGTTTCTCAAGGGTGGTAAACACAGCAGTGTTCTCAGGGGAAGTGTCTATTCCAAGTGTCGTGTTCTGACATAACTCTATGAGAAAAGAAAGAAAAATGCTCATTTGTGGTTAAGAAAAAGACTTCACAGCACCTCACTGGTAAGAGACAAAACCAGCTCATCTGTCTCTTGCTCTGTATACATACATGAATATATAGAAGTGCTTCAGATGTTTTTCATTGACATTGTGTTTTATGTTCATCAACCTCTTTAATATGAATACTCATTCAGAATAAAACATTGCTGGGGGGGTGGGTGAGAGAAAAACCCCTATTAATCCACTCATATTAAGTTGTCAAGACAAAAACAGTTTGCAGAAATCTCAAGAAATGTTAAGAAAACCAGAAAGTTTTCTGCCTTTGCATTTTCTTCAGATTTGTTAAATTAAGATTGCAGGCATCATGTCAGATGAGCAGCAGTGCTTGTGAGAGTGCATTTATCAAGTGCTAACAAGAGGATGAAGGAAAATTGAAATGCCATTACAATCTTATTTTTTGTTAAAAATGAAGTACTAAATTTTGCATTAATTCATTCGGACAGATGATATTCTGACAGAACTGACATCTATAACAAAATGTGACTAAAGTGGATGCAATTCAGGAAGTGATGTTTCATCTTTTTTTCCTAGCACTATGATGTAAATATAATAGGTAATTCAGATTTGAATTTCTTTTTTCTTAAATCCATTTATCTTTGATCATCAATACTTTTTGTTATAGGCAGACATGTACTTTAAAAAATAGCAAAATCATTACCTTCTTAGATTATAAGAAAAATGAAGCAATTAGTCTGATTAATATTTCCAAGGAAAACTGTCCCATCTAACTTCTATTCCCAAGCAATGTGTGTGATAACATTTTAAAGTACGATGTTGTTAACAGCCTTTTTTGTCTCAGGTTGGAATTTTTCATTGGAAATGCAAACACTATTATAGCTGCTGATGAAACTTAACAGAAGATCAATTGCTGTGGGGGGAACTCCTGCAAGTCACTATTTCCTATTACTTTCCTTCAGTTGCAGCTTTCTTTGGGTTGTAGGGTTGACAGCAAGGCTGGTAGTGAGTGTTCCAACAAGATATTGAAGAGGTTTTTCAGATATCATTTTTACTCTTGGTTGTTTGCTGGTTATTGAGATAAACTCTAATCTTTGGCTGAGAAATGCCAAGTGAAAATCATCACACCAGGGTTTTAGTCCAGATAAAAGCTCTGCCTTTCCTGAATTTTTCTTTTGATTTTACAATGAGGCTTCTCTAATGCTCACTGGGTGGAAGTGGTTACAAGGAAAGCATCAACCACAACTATTTTTAGAAGCAGTACAGGGCACAAAGCTGCCAGACCACTGCACTACTTCAGAGGTCAATTGAGGCTTACATGAAGAGAGGTGGTTCTCTTTGGGCAGGGGTACTTGAAGTGTGCTACCAAACTTGGTCCCAGCACCACTGAGAACCTAGCTGCTACTCAGTTGCCTTTCTGAGAGTGTTTGTTTCCCCCCAAAACTGAACAATGAAAAAATCTTAGTGAACAAAAAGGGTAATCATATACAGTTTCTTTGGTTGCAAACTGCTATGCAATAGATTATTTCAGGAGATTCCTGTATATTAATTCAGTAAATAAAGTTTGCCTGTTTTTCCTTTTTTTATAATTGCAGTAAAGTGTCAGGCAATTCATTAAAAGTACTGTCTTCAAATATCATCTTTAAATAAGAAGTTAAACTTATCCCTAGCAGAGTGTGGTGCTTTACATTTTTTTAATCAGATTCTATTTTGTTTCCCCTCTAATCTCTTCATTTTGTTTTTAGCATATCTTATTAGTTTTGATATGTTCACTTTGTTAGCTAAGGAAGATGCAATAAGACAGTTTGGAAATGCTGTCATTCTATATTGTTAGAATTCTCAGAGGTATTGTATAAGCCTGAAACCCTCATTTTTTTCAGCAGTCATTTGCTTAAGCCTCTGTTTTTGAAAAAAAAAATCAGTAGATATTCAGTCCAGATAAATTTAGACTTCTTTTAAAGAGGCACCATGGAAATGTTTGTTTTCAACTTAATAAGAGCTTGAAATTTCTCAGAAAGCACTAACCTAAGATTAGGGCAGACAAACTGTTTAAGTAAAAATGAAAATCCTTATGCAAAAAGCCAGTAGTCGTCAGCCTTTATTATTGTTATAGAGTAAAGCCTTTTCACAGAATCACAGAATATTCAGCGTTGGAGGGCACCCACAAGGATTGTGTCCAGCTCCTAAGTGAATGGTCCATACAGGGGTCAGAAAAATGAACACATTTCATTTTTAGATATATCTTGATGAAGTGGAAGATATATCTTTCACTTCAGCTGACCTTTAGCAGACTTCAAAAGCTTTTTTACAGGGGCCATTTGTCTTTTCTGATTCTTTGGTAATTTTGCCTTGGATCTTCCACTTATAAATAAGACGTATTTGATGGTTTTCCAGAGTTCTGTAGCAATTTATGGGGTTTTCTTATACTGTTAGATTTTTCCACTCTGCACACTGAGGGTTCTTTTAATTAATCTCAAAAGATAATTGGTTTATCTCTTAGATTCCCAAAAGCCTATGAGTGGGTTTTGTCAACTATGCCTTTGTGCTTTTAAACGTGGCCCTGCTGTACTGCTGTATCTGCTGGAAATACAGTCCCCTTGCATCTCTACAGGCAACAGGCACCCAAGGAATAGATAGAGGAATGTTGGAACCAAGAGAGGCAAATGTGAGAAGATGAGGGCTGCTGATATTTATTAAAATCTCCAAACTTACAAGGCCATCATCCTTTGGCCTCCCTCTGCATCAAGTTTCAACAGCATTTTTAAAATTGTCAGAAATACAAGCCCCAACCCCTTCTTTTGTTTTTGCATTTGTATATGCATGTAACCCCAGATTCAATAAGTTAAATCTGCATCCTCAAAGCAGTAGATTTTTTGTCCTCACTCTGTCATTTAACGTTCTTTCCAACAGCTTATAAATAGTCAGGTTATCAAAGCTGAAAATTGAGGTCTGCCTAACGCATCTCCTTCTCATAGTATGTTAATATGCATAACCATATGCTTTTCTGATTATATTAAAACCTGGACAGATGTATAGGATAAGATTGTAGTTCATTTGGAAATACCATAGCAATGTGAGATATGTTTTTGAGGAAAAGCTAATCTTAGACACAAGATCTCGTACACATAAAATATGAAACCCAATTGTTGTTATGTATGAGGGAGGACTGTAGAAAAGTCCAACAAATGTACTTTAAGCTAATACAAATTCTGTCCATAATTTTGAAGTTTGTTGTTACCAATGATTTTGGAGGAAAGGGCTTGTTCATGGCTGTGCCAGTAATTCCTGTTGTCAGGCTGACATTTCAAGAGCAGCCTTCTGCATTTGTATTCACCCTCCCAGACACATCAAAATCACATTCACATCCTCCCTTCAGCCCTGCACCTGGGAAGGGGCCGCAGTGACAGTGGGAGAGAGGCCACTGTGTTACCCAAACAGTCAGCCCAGACAGCCTTTGGGGGCATCTCTTGCTCTCCATGTGGGAGAGCAACAGCTTGGAATGAGTTGCAATGCATTGCTCATAGAATTGGTTCATGCTGCATATGTGAAGGGGTTTCTTATGTCCTTATGTGGGTAACCATCCTAGAGGGGTTTAAACTGAATCCATGAGGGAAATAGGCTGAGATCTGTGACAACAATTTGTGTATGGTTTTAGATTGACAGTCTTTTCTCTCTCCCTTCCCCACTGATGTTTTATCTGTGCAATCAGGAAGTCTTGAGCTGGATCCTGATGTTACCAAAGGAAATGAACAGTGGCTAATTTCAATACTACCTTCTGGGGCTCAAGCAGTCTCAAAGAAGACAGAGAAAAATTTGCATTCAGACCATATTTTAAACAAAAACACTGTTCACTAATTTTAAACACATAGATGGTGAAAATATACCAGCATTTTAGAAACAGAGAAACACTACTGAAAAGAAAACTGCTTAATGTATTCTGCACCTTCTGAGGGAATCCCTGTCATGTAAGTGGGATCTACCCAGTCCTTGAGCATCTCTGCTCTCATGTAGTGCACACTCACAGATGCCCCGAAATTCCCTATTCCAAGCAGCTGTGGGTTTGTTTTTTTATACTATTACATACAGAAACATCACTCTTTCAATCCAATTTAGAGTCTAACAGGAGAGTGCTTTTCAAAATAGAGCAAGACAAACCTCATTTCACTAAAGGTGTCCTGTAAGATCACAGTAGCATTATCAGCTCCTCAAAAGACAAGTGCAAACCATACAAACAAACTATTCAATTGCATGTAAAAGAAAGAAAACATTTACAATCAATAAAAGGGATGTATCAGTACCACTCAAAGTACCATGTGACTTGTATATCTCTTAGTTACATCTTAAGAAGAATCATTCTTTTCTTTCCACAATAGCAGGAGAAGCATCAGTATTTTCTATGCTGTTTTGATGAAATCTGGGTTTTGTACTAACAGTCATCAAATATAAAAAATATTATGGAGGAGAGGAGATTATGTGAGACTTTTATAAAGGACTAACAGATCTTCTTTTAAGTTCCAGAAATGCTTTGTTGGAGAGAGAAAGTGTTTGTGTAAAACCTCAGTGGTACACAGAATTTGCAATGGTTTTTTCACTTCTGATTTTTTTTTCTCTAAGAAGACCTATTTTCCCTCTCCATCTATTTAACATTTTAATGAAACTTTTATGAGCTTGCTGTCATAAAGACCCTTTCTTTTCTTTTGGTTTTCTTTTCTTTTAACACTTGGCCAACCTAACACCTCTGCTTAATACCAATTTGTGTTACTGAAGGTTAATGGTAATTTAATTTGAAAAGAAAGTGAACTTTTTTTTCATGAAAAATAAAAGAATAAAAGGAACAAAGAAAGAAATTATAAAGTGTCCAATATAATAGAAACTGAAAAATTGTTTATTTTTTGATCTCACATGTGTTTTCTAACAGCACCATATCACTCATTTTTATTTGGATTAGATACAAGAAATCTATGATATTTGGCCCGCAAACATTCTATACATCTGAAAGATTCAGTATCTTCTCACTCATTCTTGCTTACATCCTGTCACAGAACATCATGCTATTTCATAGCAGAGGCATGTTAGTGATGTCAGGTTATACAATGCCAAAATGGAATTCGTAGTGTCTGGTGCTTTTGGATCAGAGAGAGAGAGAGAGAAAGAAATAGGAAAAGCAGAAGGAAGGTGGGGGAGAGAAAGAAAAAAAAATGTGGCAGAGAGAAAATTAAGTAGAAAGATATTTACCACCCTTGTGGATCCAGCAGTCTCCCATTTGTCTTCTTCTTCTGGTCCTCTTGGTGGTAGAGGGTCCCACAAAACATACAGTGCATTTAGATATCTGTGGGAACATGCCAATCACCTCCTCTGCACCAGAGAGTTTTACACTGCCTTTTGCAACACACTCTGGATCTGTGGAAGGCCTTAGGAATGAGTCTAGGGAGTGCTTCTGGGGTCTTTGATGGTTTATGACTCTTCTTAAAAGAAGACACTTGCCTCTCATGTCAATGTCCTGTGTGAATGTGACATTCCCAGTGGTTGGAGGAGTTTTACAACTGAGCCAGTTTGTATGAGGGAAGACTCTCTGCAGGGTCTGCTTCTTATCTGGCTTGTAGCCTCTGGTGACAGGTGTTCAACCCCTCTGTACCAGAGGTTCTGCCATCATACACACAAAAACTCTTCACCTCCCCCTTGGCTGGCAGGGAGAGTGGGCAAATCTGGCCTCAGCAAACGAGCCTGTGGAATATGGCCTGCCTGCCCCAAACCCAGCCAGAGTTGATTTTTAGCACAGCTGCTGGATTTGGCTTTCCTTGTGGACACATTCTTCTCCTTCAGTCTTGTTTACTTCTACTCAGACCTGAGATAATTGAACAATAGTGCCACCTTTATTCTATCTAGAGTTCCCATCAGGTAAATTCACAGTCCAAATTCCCCAAATCCAGGAGGCATATTTGGAGTGGGATGGTGGTGACAGTGATGGTGAGAATGTGGGCTTTGATGGTAGCAGCCTCGTAATATAGTTTGCCTAAAGTCCTTTGGTGATCTTAATAGTATTTAAGGCAATTATTATTTTTAAGTCTCTTATACATCCCCATGGTGCCCAGTCAGAGCTTTAGGGCTGGATTTTCTGGCACTCCTGGTGGTAGAAGTACATCTGTTGCACTGCTATATACTTTGTTGTCAAAAATAGATTTGTAGCTGTTGAGAAATATATGAAATATCTATAACCATATGGAATGGCTGAGGAGCCTTCCATAATGTTTTTGCCAAGAAGCTTACATCTGCACAGCTGCAAATGTGTTTTTCCTGGCTCTGAGATGGGAGATCAGAGCCAGCCATGTCAACGCTGCCCTGTGGCCACTGTCAAGGCCAAAAGCTTTGCCTCTTCACCATCAGCAGGGTGCCAAAGCTGAGGCCAGCAGGCCACCCAAATCTGCCTTGCACTGTGCCACCTCACAGCCTGCTTTGGCAGTGGCTGTCACCGTGCTCCTGGAGAGCTTGCACACAGCCAGCTGTGCAGGCACGGCTGCCTCGCCCTCAGTAGCTGCTGCTTTTGGATGTGCTCCACGCACGCACGGCCTCCGCCTCTCTCCTCCATGTCACACCTGCCACTGCTCCACCTGAGGTCATGCCTTCCCTTGCCCTCCTTCTCCTTATCTTCTCCTTCTCCTTCTCCTTCTCCTTCTCCTTCTCCTTCTCCTTCTCCTTCTCCTTCTCCTTCTCCTTCTCCTTCTCCTTCTCCTTCTCCTTCTCCTTCTCCTTCTCCTTCTCCTTCTCCTTCTCCTTCTCCTTCTCCTTCTCCTTCTCCTCCTGGCTTCCCCTCCCAATAACCAGGACCTGGAGTGGCAGAGGAGCCTGCCCTGCCATCAGCAGGGAGTTAGGGCTGCTCAGCTGCCAGGCTGCCACAGCCCCATCCCGGGCCAGTGTGGCTGCTCTGCCAGCTCTGCCAGCTCTGCCCTGGGATGCCTTCTCCATTTGGCCACTTTGCTGGTCCCCAGTTTCTCTGCAAGCTTTGGCCCTCAGAGGGACAATTTGGGAAAAGACAAGGAGGTGGGAGCAAGCAGGGCTTGTCCAGCTTCCCTGGTATATGCAGGGGCCTGCAGGTATTTTGTGGACCTTTGACTGAGGGCCACTCCTTGCCCTCAGTGCATTTTACCAGGAACATTTATTTGAGGGCAGAGCAGCTGAAGCCATCACGGAATGGCATGCCTGGGTTCAGGTTGTTTTGAGCTGAGAGCAGAAGGGTGCTGGGACCTTCTGGATGGCAGTACAGCTTGTGAGTACCCAGAAGCCATTACTCAGGATCTATCTGTAAGCCCTGGCTGTAGAGGAGGCAAAACTTCAAAGTCTGCAATGTTTGGGAAAAAACCCCAATATTTTCATCTTTCTCCATGATTTGTCTTTTTTTCCTATTTCTTAGCCTGGCAAAAGGTCCTTCTGTTTTCCCTCCATTGAGCAATTTTATGGGTCTGTGTAGCAGCACTGACCTCATCTTCTCAAGGATGCCTTAAGAACTGTATCAGGAGTGCTGCAAGGGCTTCCTGCCAGTCCTAAGCCTCCCCCATTAGGTCCTGGAGCACAGGAGGTGACCTGAGAGCATTCCTGAATGTGAACAGGGGTGGGGCTGTGGGAGGACTCAGCCTGTCCAAGGTGTCATCCCTGGGGTGCAGCTTCACAGAGCTGCATAGGTGCAGACCTGCGGGCAGCATCTCACTATCTCACATGTTCAGGCTTATCACTTATTCCTCCTTGCATTTGGCCATTTTTTTTCTAGCTCTCAAGACTGCCCTTCCAGAGTTCATTCTTTCATATTACTTCTGTGGGAGCTGTGTAAAGTAAACTACTAATTTGTTCTTTATTTGTGGTAATTCAGCTTTTACATTAATTTCCTGTACTAGCTCTGCCTGTATTCCCAACATTCAACCACCTTTTCATATGCAGATACTATGATAGCCTTTGGGAAAAGGTATTTCAAATGTTTCACCATTCAGCAGCAGACATGACATTTAACACAGTGTAACTCAAACATTTATATTGTGTCAATCCTTGCAGTTATGAACTCAATTAGAAATGCTGGTATGAGTATCTCTTCTCAACTTTATTACTGAGAGTACCTTTCAAACTCAGGATTTGAATTTGGTTTTTGTTTTGAATTTATTTCACATGTACATCAAGGCAGTCACTGTTTTTCTTAAACATATTTAAATTAAACCACAATTATTTCTAAAATAACACAATATTCTTCTGAATAATAAGTCTACAGTATTCAGGGATTTGATAAAGCATACATCAAAAATTTTATCTACTGGTTTGTAAAAAACTGCAGGATTCTATTCCAATTAGATAACACAGTTTCTCTTGTGATGGATGAGATAGGATTAGGTATAGTTTTTTAGACAAAAGACTAAGATTTATTAGTTATATGTTATTCCAGATGCAATATAATTCACAGCTAGAGCTGTGACTCACATGAACAGAATGTATCAGTGTCTAACAATTATATATAAGCTAAAATTGCCTTAAAGGTCATGAACTTTTACCTTTGGGGTTGTAATTTAGTAGATTTTTAGACTTTTTTTTCAATGACGTGTGTTAACAGCCAGTGAAGAATAAAATTTAATAATTCATTTGTCTCTCTTAAAAGTTAATAAACTGTTAACTTAATCTGTTAGTTTTTCCACTGAAATCTCACTTCAGTGGGAGTTGGTACAAACACTAACTTCTCTTTCATAAGAAAATGAGTACAAAATACTCCTCAGAAAATAACTCTATTTCTAACATCCTTTCCAGATACCTCCTGAAGTCATTGATAGTGCAGGTTATTGGGAAGTGGTCATAGTATTGCTGACTCTTTATGGAGCATTTCATGATGTTTGGCCTTCTAAGTGCCAGCCCATGAATATATATAATTTTTGAGTATCTTGAGTCACTAAAATAAAATAGCCATCTTTAACTCCCAAAATTACAAGGAAAAGTCAGAAATTGATTGCTATGTGTCCTAAGGTTCAGAAAGCAGATAACCAGTAGAAATATGATTTTAAATTTTCATTAATTCCTTTTTGTTCAAACCCTCATAGTAGGGTACTTGTATGTATGATTTTTGGTTGCTCAAGGTTTTAAATCTTGTGCTTGAATGTGAGCTAACCTAATTGCAAAACTGCCAAAGCATGAGCAGAACTGTGGCTATGCTTCTTTCCTTCTTGAAATTTCTGTTCATATTAAAAAAAGGGAATACTGTTCTCCTACTTTGATGTCACTTCTGGGTATCCTTGCTATAACTACTTTTGTAAATGATTTTACTAAGTGTAATATTCACAGCAAGCTTGAACCAAAAATAGATTATTATAAGAGTTGAAACTTTATTCTTACGTTTACTTTCCTGAGACTCATCAAGAAACACACATAAAAGAGTGTGAGAATTTTTTCTACCAATGCCAACCAAGAGAACCAACCAGCAGTTAATGCCAGGATTTACTAGATTAATTTTAATATTTTCTGAAGAAAACTGGAAGCCCCTTGCTGATAAGTCATGAACAAAAAGATGAAGTTCAGCAAGCAGATTTGTTACAAGTAGTGTGTGTCAGCTAGGCTTGGAGCTGAAACAGCTTCATTAGAATATAAACCTCTCAAACTCCTTGATAGATACATAATAAATAATCACTGGGTGTATGCTTTGAATACATTTAGGGAAAAAACAGCATGATACCACATTTTGGCATTTGTCTTATTAGGGAAGTGTCATTTAGCATTAGTAGTCTCATTACTTCAGGCTAACTTCACCTGTGGCTGTATTTCTGACAAGAATATCAAGTAGTTGTTCAAGATATTGCACCTGCTGCTTTCAGGATGAAGGCTTAAACATAACCACTTTACTGAGTGGCAGAATTGTGCACACCTTTTTCTGTGTCTTCTTTACCAAGGTAACACATCACTGTGAGCTATTGGCAAAGTGTACTTTGTAATTAATGACAAAAAGTAACCTAGCATTTAATAAAATTATGTGAGTTTTCTTATTTGAAACACAATCTCATTTCTTTAATTATGTTAGGCATAGTGTATTGTTTAATGGATGTAACAATCATCTAATTCAGCATTTCAGCTTTTTTTTTAAACAAAATCCCTTGTACTCAATTTTGGCTGACATTAGGAAATGAAAAAAAAAGACAGTCTGGCCTTAACAGCTCACTTTCTGCATTTCTAGAAAGGCCTGAAGAAAACAGGCTGTAAGCACAGATGGCTGAGATCTGTAGTTTTCAAAGATGACTCAGTTCATTCATTTAACATATCCTTCTGGCCTTTGTAAGGCTAGAGTGCAGTTGCTTGGAAAGAATCCAGAAAACTTTCCTAAGCTTAAATGAAGACAGAGTGCTTGCAGTGGAGTTTCAATTTCTAATAATGAGTTTTCTTCTCCATAGCTAAAGGATGGTAAAGTCTCCATCCAGTACAAAGTCGTTTTGACGATGTCAAAGATAAATAGGTAAGGCAATGTAAGGGAAAGACTGACTTCCAGAGAGCTGTGGGTTGGTCTGGAAGGCAAGATGATGGTGGTAAGGAGGACTTTGATACTGATGCATGGTAGCAAGCTAAAAGCAACTTTAGAACTATGAAGATGGGTAGCTGGACCCACTCCAAGGGGTAGGAAGCAGTAACCAATCCAGCTGGTCTTCAGGAGAGGAGAAAACCTCTAGTGAGTAGCATTGATGTCCAACCTGTATTAAACTGTCCTTAGGGGACAATGTTTGCGGGACTTGTTTCTCTCTTTAAAGCCACTGTACCTAGAGAAATTGAAATAGCCACTTCAGCATTCTTTATAAAGCAGTTTTTGGGTTGTTCCTTCCTCTGTAAACCACTTTGAATGAAATAAGTAGTAGAGGTTTTCCTTTTAAGCTTTGCAGTTTGACTGAGATTTTAGGTTGAGTGAAGTTTGTAATTTTGATGTTTTCTCTGCTGTTTTGTCCTGACTGGTAATAGAATCAGAGCCCACATCCCCACATAATTTTACTTATTGTAAAATAGCCAGTACTTTAGGGTTTGTGAAGTACTCTCATGGGCTACCTTCTTTGAAGTTCTCCCTTAAAAATACCTGAGGTGAAATTCACTGAGCAAAGGAAGATTTCTCAATGTAATTTTCTATCTGAACTCTGAAAAGAAATTGTGTGGTAAAGGGCTTTAGGTAACAAAGTCAACATTCGGTATAGAGAGTTCACTGAAAAAGAAAAAACAAATCCTACTTGGAATAACATATAACTGGTAAAATGTAGCCCCTCCTGACATCAGTGGGATAGCCTTGAAAAAGATATTCTGGGGAAACATGGCAGAGTTAAATCCTTGCCCTTTTCCCAGTGACAAAGTCTGGCAGAGGCTGCATGGTGTCAGTTCAATGGCCTGGGAAGCTGTGTGCCAGCAGGGCTGCTTTCTATGAACATAGCATTTGTGTTTGGGATAGACCACAATAACATACACTGACAGATCCATTTCTACAGCTTTTCTGGTTTTCTTGTCACTCCAATAAATATGGGCTTTGACTTTTATTTGTAACTCTCCCAATTGAAGGTATGGACAAATTAATGTGAGTGGTTGAACTATTACAGCTTAGAAAGTGCCTACTTGTCATTTCAGATTCATTAGCTGATTCTGTACATGCTCACAACTTGTTACTAACATACTAGCTTAAATCTGATGGCTGAAATTTTTTAGTTTGTAATCAACTAACAGTATACACATGATTATTTAATATGGTACTTGTAACAAGTACATTAAAAGTAGAGAACTCAATTTTTTTCTTGTTTACTGACCCAACTCAAAGATGCTCCTGTGGCATAGAGAGGTATACCATATTATAGGAGAGAAAACTGATGCTCTTTTTCCTTTTTTCTGTTCAGTGGTGTCCTATCGGCTGCCTGTCTCTGTCGGACACGCGTAGGGTGGTCCGCAGACAGCCTGCGGTGAACAGATGAGTCTGGACTCTTCTTTTGATCTTTTTCTCGGGTTGTTTATTTTATCTTATCTAAAAAGTTTTTCTTCTGCCCAGCTGAGATCCGACCACCAAGACAGCCACACGCAAACTCCCCGCCCCTGGGGCGGTAGAACATTCTTATACTGATAATTACGTGTATGATATTTACAATTTTTCTCCAATTCCCATCACCTTTGTTGAACAGTGCACCTTTAGCATAAGCCAATCCAAAGTGCATACATCACACAGAAGATGGATGACAAGAAGAAGAAGAAGAACCACGAGGTCGGGCCTAAATCCTCCATCTTGTCTCCATCATACCCCCTTGCACCAGAATCCTAAAACCTATGTTCTAGTCTAAAAAAGTATTTGTCCTTCACCATTTACACCTCAGAAACCTGTGAATCCTCATGTTGAGATAGCACGACTCTCGAAGGGTCAAAGTCAAGCCACCAGGTACTTTTGGCTACATTCCAGGACTTCTGAGCCCCCCAGGGGCTCTCCCTGGGACTCAGAGCATCCGAGGTGATGCGCTGAGTTCCCACACAGTGGTCTCAAACTTTCCTGTCTTTTCAGACTTGTATTTGACAACTGTATAGTTACTGTCTTATCTAGTATTATCACTAGTTTTTACGTATTACTTACTGCAATATGTCAGGGACTAACTTGACAATCAGATCATGTCCTTGCTCTGCTCTTCCCAGATAATTTGCCTTTGCAGCAGTGAAGATTTTAAAAAGTTATTACTTGCTGGTATGTCATGCAGTCCTCTTGTTCTCATCTTATTTTCTCTGCCAAAAAGTAGTTAATTAGTTGAGTAAACGAGATGTCTTGCAGTGAATCAATACTGAGCAATGAAACAGACTTCATACCTCCAGCGAGGTATTTACAAACTTGGGAGAGGTGAAAAAACAGATCATAACATTAAGAGAGGAAAGAGGACAAAAAATAGTTTCTTATTTGTTAATTTGAAAAGGGGAACTTTCTTGCAATATGACTTGCCTCTGTAGCACCCTGCAGTGAACCTCGAGTTTGTGGTTTTCTTATTTGATGCATTACCTTTGTTGTGTGTTTGCAGGGTATATAGGAGTTTTTGCGTGCTCACTTTTGATCCAGGTTGTGGTTGCCATGGTTTAGAGGAATAAATGCAGCAAATAAGCCCATAGTGGTGAGCAACAGGTGACCTCACCTGAAGAGATTACTCATGGCTGAGGTGGGTGAAGTAACTCTTGCCCCCTACCTTTTGTCATTTTAAGTGCATTGGAGCATTCTTCCAGGCAGAGTTCTCTGCTGAGGGTTTTGTGGGTTTTGTAGATGTTTTTCTAAATGGGTCTTGAAAATATAGTTGGTATTTCCTAATGACACACAGAGCAAGAAAGAACAGTCTCAGTCTTTCTCTTAAGCATTATGGTCTTTAAGAGTTTCTTTTTTTTAATGGTGATTAGCCTATATTTCAAGGAAATGTTCTGTTCAGCTCAAATATGAATGATTCATATTTCCTTATGTTATTGCCCAAATAAATCAAAGGCTGATTTCATTCAAAAATAGAGATTAGATGGGACACATTGTTTTGTTCTTAAGCCCCCTGAAAACACAACACACTGTTATATGGCTTGGGAAGACTCACACAGATGTTCTATGCATCCCTTAAGAAAGCAGTCTCCAGGATTCTCAGAAGCACCTCACTGCTGAGCTGTTTCTACTCCATTTCATAAATGAAAAACAAATGGTTCTCCTGATAAAGAGAATGGGGACAAATTTGCCAAACAGCTGTAATAAAAAAAAAAGAACATAAAACTTTTAGATGGAGCTCATGGGTTCTGCTCCCCCCACTACTAAAGTGCTAATACAACCAAATAGTGCTAGTTTCAATATAGCTATGGCACAAATGTAATACTTACTGGCTCACAGGAGCAATTTATGAAGATGAATTTTTTGTTAGTCTCTTCTTTTGTATGTCTTCTGTTGATCAAGAAAACACCTCTGATTTTTACTACAGCATCCTAATATTTTTATTAAGCTATTTAAGGCATGTAATGCAACGAGTGAGAATAATTACCACTATGTGTAACTCTCAACAGTATCTTTAGATATGCAGATCCCTCTCAGAAATGGCCTTATCTTGAATTTTCTCAGTGGTGAAGCAAAGCTTCCTTCAGCACTGAAAGAAAAGCATTATAAAAATCCTCTTGGTAAAATTGCAGTCATAATAACTTCAGAATTTACCTTTATACTGCTGTACAGAATCTGAATGAAGCATATAAGGAAAATATGTGGGTTTTTTTATTAGGGTGCAAGTTGAACAGACCTTAAAAAAGGTTAAAAAACGGCAAGGGCTGTTTGAGCCCCAGTTGTAGGGCTCAAAGTATGTTACTGTCTCACCTAGTTTTGGGTAGAGGTCAGAAAGAAAATCACAATAATAATTATTTTGCCTTTCACAGCTGATCCTGGTAGCAAAAGGCAGTTTTAGATAAGATTAGATCTTTTATTCAATGGCTCTTTCAAAGGAAGAAAGGTCTTAGCCTGGGGCCCTGATGTAACTCTTCACTGACTACAATCAGGAAGAGATTTCTTTCATTACAGGTTTCCCCTCTCAGCTGTCTGAGTGTGGATTGAAATGGATGTACCCACCAAGCTGGTACAGATGGCTGTGTTCTTGGCTATTGCACAGAATTAATTGGTATTTTCTATTCCATATATGCCCTTACATTGTCCATACCTCAGTAGCTGAGTGCACTGAACAATCTATGTAACATATGTCTCACGTTCTTTTTCTCTCTGATCTTTTTCCCTGGAGGGGAAAGATGTGCAGCATGTTGTCTTGCTCTGGGAACATGGCAAACAGATTTTAAGAGAACCTCCAGGGTCACCAAGTCTCATCTCTGGCTGTTGCAGAAACCTACTTTACATAATGCTCTTGTGAGCTGAGCGAGCTCCAGTCAAACATCAGACTTCTCTGTGCTGCTAGTGGGCAGCTGTTATGCTACTTTCATGTAAGGACTGGAAATCTTTCCTTTAGAGCTGCAGATTTTCTGCCTTGTTTTTTGCCTATTCCATCCTGTGCTCATGTTGTTCTTGATCTTAATTAGCTTTTTCCTTTCTAGCCTCTCTGTCACACTTACTGAATTTATAGACACCAATCTTTCTCTTAGCATATGTTTTGGTAGGCTGTTGTACTGTTAGTACGGGTTTGACTATGTTTGAGATAATTGTTATTTCATCAAAATTAAAGCTGAGAAAAATCATTCCAAATGGATTTAATTTTTCATTTCTTGCAACAATTAATTTGAACTACGGCAGAATTAGTGCTTTACTGATGTATGACAAAACCCTTCCTTAAAGTTTGGGTAAGACACTTGCTATATATTTTTTTTAATATGCACTGCCTAAACATCTAATAGGATTCAGTTTAGTCTCCTGTCCCTCCTTAGCTAAGACTTTAAGAATAACCCTACTGGTTTCAAAGGAGTCTCTGTTGAACAAAGTTCCACATGAAATTAGGAAATATATCCTTTTGAAGCATAAAGTTCTTGCAAATGGCAAGTCAGGGGTGAGGTTGTCCTGCCTCAGTCTGGGACTTGAGGCAAATCATGCCTCAAAGCAGCATGGCTCAAACTGTACTGCCTTGGAGTAAGTCCCTTGGTGACTGCAGGTCCTGGCCTATAAATACCTGGAAATGCCTCCATCTGGGTCCTTCTCAGCATATGACAAGGCCACAGTGTTTACCCAAGTACAGGGTTGTGGGATTGGGCTGCTTGGTGGTGAGTTCCCACCGGGCACAGATCTTCCTCTCCTCCCCACACCCATGCAGGACTGCTGCTCTGGAGTACCTCTGGCTCACAGAAGGAAAAGCAGAATTGACCTGGTTGCTGAATATGATGTTGAGTCACAGGCTAGAAAAGAGGCCATTCTGCTGCACTTCAAATTTATGAGAAACTAGGGCAGTTCAGTGCAAAGGGCTGGGGAACTTCAGTTTTGTGTTTGACACTAGACCTGTCAGGTTTGTCTGCAACCTAGTATGACAATGACTGTCATAGTGTGTCTGCATAGTGTTGATCTGTGGCAAATGAGCCATGTTTTTGGAAAAAATACACGTATTTCTACTGGGTTTATACAGAGTGCCTGAACTGTCTCTTGCTGTATTTTCTTTCTGGTGGCTATACTTTTGAGGAGTTTTAATTTTTGGTTTGTTTTTTTTTTTGTTTGTTTGTTTGTTTTGGTTTTTTTTTTAAGTTTTTTTTTTTGTTTTGTTTTTTTTTTAAGAAATTTAGGCTTATTCAGAAGTCCTCTTTGCAATTTGCTGTTTCAAACAGTTGCTGGAAACAGGGAGGTGGGACCTCTTTGATCACCCCTTGCTTGAAAAGGTCTGGGTCTATAAGTGATCAGCATATCTGATTTTACTCTCTCATTAAATGAAAGAAACATTATGTATATGGATAGCACCAAATTAATGATTCTCTTTTTGAACCATTTTTTGTTACTGTTAATAGATATGGGTTTTTTAATCCATCTGTTCCTCTTATGTGATGGGTGTTCATCATAAGTCCTGTGCTCATGTCAGGCATAAAATATTCAAAGAAAACTTGGGGTTTCACCTGTTTCCATAGCAGAAGGCACTCTGAGTTTTGTGAAACTGTTGTTTTGGTTTGCTGAATGTATAAATAAAAGTGAATTTGAAAATCAGTTTTTATATGTAGTTTGGACCACACAGTTCAAATATTTGTCTTGGAAAGGCAAAAATTTTAGCTGTCATGAACATTGCTTGTTCAAATTAGTATGACTTTGAAAATGTTGCCAGATCAGTTTGTTTTAAAAGTGCATCCATCTTTCATTCACTTTTGTGAACATGGACTGTATGCTATACAGACAGCATGGAATTAAATCATTTTTTCCCTTTCCTATTACTGTCTTCCTAAATTAACTTGGCTGTGAGTTTTGCCATAGAAACGTTTATAAAACTTCACTCTTACTGTCTGATCTGTTCCCTTTTCTGCCTATCTATTCCTTGTTTAATGTGCTGTTTACTATCTGTTGTTAAGTCAACATAAGAAAAGAAACTTGCAGTCTCCAGTTCTGTTAAGACCTACAGATAAATGGATATCCTGTTGCTCCACTGAACTCTGAGCACGTTCACGTCTATGGAGCTCTTTTGCTCTTCCTTCTGCTAATGCTGCTTGATTTTGGAGGAGGGAACGATCACTTTCCCATCACAATCCAATTGGTTAAATGCGTGATATAATATTTTTTTTTTCCTAACAGGAAATTATGGGGAAAGTGGAATGGAAGCCTTCAAAGAGTTGGCTGCCCAAGAGGGACTCTGCATTGCTCACTCTGACAAGATCTACAGCAACGCCGGCGAGAAGAGCTTTGACCGGCTGCTCCGCAAGCTGCGAGAGAGGTTGCCCAAGGCGAGAGTGGTGGTGTGCTTCTGCGAGGGAATGACAGTCAGGGGCATCCTCATCGCCATGCGGCGCCTGGGGGTGCTCGGGGAGTTCCTGCTGATTGGAAGGTGAGGCTCTGAGTGTGCTTTCTCTGCCTTCCCTCTCCCTCTCGTCCTGCAGGCAGGCCTTTCATTTCAGAACTGTGCAGCTTAGGCTACCGGTGGTTTCCATATTGAATCGTCTAGGGCATGAAAAGAAGTGGCAAGATGGTAGGACAGATTCTCAGGAAGGAGATGTGAAGATGTATGCCAACCTGATCAGTGGTGATAGCTTTTGCTGAACTAAATGTTAATTACTCTTTTATATGGATATATGACATTACTATTTTTGTGCTTTTGCACACTCTAGACGAATGTTTCATGGACAAATGTTTAGACATGAAGTAGGGAGTGAAGAATTCTGGTCTCAGTATGTGATCTGTGACATGTGACAAAATTTTATGTGTTTAAGTAAGGATGACCCCTCATAATTTGAAACTCCAATTACTAAATGTTTTTGATTACTGGAACTTTTTTCCAGTCTCATGACTGTGATCTTTGCTGTTGAAAGCTGGGGCACTGATATTATGCAGGCTGGTTTGGGTTTTAAAACGTCAGACTTGCTGATGGCTAAATGAGTATGTATGTGTGTTTTTATATCACCAGAGTAACAGTGCAGGTGTGTGTTGGACAGAAAAAGGCTGTTTTGATCAAAATGAGAATGGTTGCTTTGCTCTACTAGAGTTTATCTTTGTAGGTATTCACTGAAATATGGTAAATTTAGTTCTATCACATACTTTATCCTCAATTCCATTTTTGTGATAATTCTTATTTTGAGGTTTCTTTGACTTTCACCTTGATTTCTGCAATGTTTTGTCCATTTTTCTGTCTTGATGAACATTGCTCAAATGATGAGGATGGATATTTTCTGTCTTCTATGTTGAATTGATAATATCTGCTTTAATCCTTTCATTTACTCTCTGTTTCTTTATTTGCAATTTTAACATTCCTTGAAGGAATGTTTAAATTAATTCCTTCAAGGCCTTTGTCAGTTGTTTCCATGCCTACTTAGCTTCTGCTGTCACCTGATCTTATCAGACTTCTTTTTGTCCCATTTTCCCCCTAAAGTCTTTGTGTCTGTGCTTGTGACTGAGTTCCTCTCCTTTTGCTCTGTGCTGTGGTATTGTCTTCCCCTGACTGTATTGCTCCTCAAAACCCACAGTTATGATGTCTACAAGTCAGATACCTACTCTGGCCTAAGTGACTCTCATCAACTTTTTGTTGCAGTCCTTGTTTGCTATCTATTTGAAGCTGAAGTTCTTGAGTATCTCCAGAAGGTTGTGAAGATAAGATGTAGCACATTTGGACAACCATCAGAACTAAAATGGAAAAAAGAGAAAGGCTATATTGAAAATGGTGTGTTCCAGATTGTGCACGTGTGGTTCAAATGCATAATTTAGTTTGCATCAGTTGAAATGAACAATGGGAGTGACACAGTTTATGTATGGGTTTTCAGTGAATAGAAGAAACTGAATATAATAAAATTAGTCTCAGTGACAGCATCCCTGGTCTTTTAGTAAACACCCTGAAGCTTTGGGCAATGCTGTGCTTTCTTTGTGTATTGTCACTGTAGCAGTGTCTCATTGTTCACTGATTTTGGTGCTCCTTCTTGGTGCTGATCACACTGAGAACCAAATAAATTAAACCTTCTACATTAAGCCACAAACCTTGGTTTCCTATTAGACCACTCAATTGCCTACTCCTTGGATATGTGGAATATTTAAGCTTTAAATTTTGACTTTAAGCCCTTACCAAACATAACACTGGTCCATAAATTTCAGTTGTTTTTCTTAGAATTGGTTCAACAGTGTGGTTCTGAGCTTTTTGTCAGAAATACCCACCTACTAAATGGAATAATGGAATTTCTTTAAAAATCACTATATATTTTTCAGGTAGAATCACTAGGTATTTTTCACATACCCTTCCTTCATGCTGGTAGTATGGGAGACTCCTTTTTGGGGCTGAGTAGGTTCTGTCGATGTAGAACAGTCTGGTTATTGCTTTGCATAGTCTGGATTGTGCATGACAGCTGGCTGAGATAAAAAGTATTATAGGGTTTGCACATGTTCTTATGTGCTTGCAGAACTAAAAGAAAAGAAATTTTCTTTGAATTGTCCTAATTAAGTGATTTTTAAAAACGGCAAATTAGCAAACTTGTGAATAAGTAAGTTGCAGTGGAACTGCAGTGCTATGAATTTGGTCATCTATATACAAACAGGAACCAAGGCACATATTAACGTTACTTTGATGTGCTATTCAGTCTTTTTTATTCAAGTACTCAGCTAAGCAAAAAACTGAGAGCCTTTTAAGAACATTCTTTTAATTGAGGGAAGTGGGAGTGAATGTGAAATCAAGTTTTTTTTTTTTTTTTGGTTTTTTTTTTTTTTTTTCAGTAATAAGCTAAACAAAGCCTTTAGTTTACCCACAGGTTTATTATCAGCCACATTTTATCAAACCCATACACTGCTCTGACTCACTGTAAAGAGGGAGCCTTTGCAAAGGAACACCTGGCTAAATAGCTCTCTTCCTGCTACATCTTCAATATTGCTATTTGTCAAAGTAGACAGGAACAGCTTAGCTTAACTAAATTCATGCTATCAGAAAGAAAGCTGGGAAATAAATTTGACTTCTGTTTAATCCTAAGTTCAGTCTCCTTTACTACTGGAAGTGGGAGTCTGTTATTTTAGTGAGAAAGGAATTCCTCTCTCTGAATCTGGAGGGAGCTGGAAGTAAAACAGTGCAATAGATGAGGTTACAATCCTGCCTGAGGCAGAATGGCAGATATTCTGAAATCAATAGTGTTGAAATGTAGCAGAGAATGAGTGAGAAAATTCATTAAACAAAATGATGATGATAATTTTTAAAGGGACTGATAATGAAAGGGAAAGAAGGCAAAACTTGGTCATGACTTTTTGTATAAAAAAGAAATATTAGAATAGAATTGGAGTAAGCAAAGGCAAAAAATTATGCTAAGAATTTAACTGTACTCTTAAGAGAGTTCAGGTGATAGCTCTTTTAGCAGAAATTAGTTTTGTTGTGAAGAGATGATGTAGGAAGATGCTCAACCTCATGTGTCTAATCATGTTTATGCAGGCCACTGGGTTTTATATTACTTAATAAGCATCAATTAGATTTTGTGAGAATTTTGCAAGATTGATGAATCTCCTATACATCCTCGGAGATCATGCATCAAGAAAAGGCGTGTAACTGACTTTTCAGCATCTGTATGGGTAATGCAAGGCAGATGAAAAACAAATCAAATAACCAGTTTTAAGAGATGCTCTGAGGTCATTGGAGAAGAGAAATTTTTAGATGAATAGTTGGAAATTGAAATGCTCTTTCACGATCTGTTCTCAAACTCCTACACTCAATGGTTTGTGTAAAAGTATGAGGAACTTTACAAAGGAAGGGTTATATTAATGCACATGCTGTTTTTCAGTACAGTCCTTTGTAAAGGATAGGTACTGCTTTACTTCTGTAGGCTTTCTGGTGCTTTACAGTCTCCATTAATGTTGCTGTATGGGCTGTTTTAGAACTATAAATTTTATGTCAGTAGAGTGATCTCTCAAAGTTTGAATGCTTAGCAGTGAGGGTATGGTTGGATTCTCTGCTGTCAGCCCATTTTGAAGGGCAAGTCTGCTCTTTCTATGTATCTAATAAAAGTCATTCAGCATAGGATGACAGAGCCTTCAGAGTACATACTGTGGCAAAATTTTTTCTGACTGCTCCCCCTTCAAAAGCCAGTATAAATAATGGTTTTGGCATTTAAATTCACACTTTCTAAAATATTGACAAGGCATTATCACTGTAAACTGTTTGGTCCTATTATCTGGTATTTCTGCATAGGTGGAACTTGACTGCATCCAAGTGCAAGAATAAACAAGTTGTTGGTGAGTTGACAGAGAAATGTGACCTGATGTGGTCAATCTCTGGGTAGCAGGGTGTGTGGGAGGATTTTGGCAGACACCTAGGGCAGTTATTACCTTCCAAGGCCTGGGACTTTATGGCAGAACACACACGTAATCCCACTGAATTGGTACAGCATTTGACAGAGGAATGCTTTGCCTACCCCTATCAGACCCGTCGGTTCCTTAGCACTGAGACTGTTGAGCCTTTTTCAGCTCCATCACAGCAGAGGAAGGAGGACCTCTGCACTTGAGGACACCATGGCTAAGGCAGGCACCCAAACCCTATGCACAATAATCACCCCAGCTGTCAAAAAGTGGTAGCAGAGATTGACAGGTCCATAACAACATTTAGTGAGGGAGGAGGAAAAATCTAGTCAGGAAGCTGGCCTTTCCACAAGGAAGCAGGAGTAGGAAGTGACAGAAGTTTCTCTCTGTTTGAATATATTTTAATCGGCAAGAAATTGTTTTAATTTGCCCCAGGTTGAGTCTCCTGCCTGTAATGGTAACCTCCCTTTCTGTATTTTAACTTGTGAGATTTTTTTCTCTCTGTTTTTTACCTTTGTTCTGTACAGTAGGGTAGCTGGCAAGTGGCTGGGTGAGCATTTGGCTGCTGACCAAGGTTACAGACGACATAGCTTGCACTGCCAGAAGCATGATGTTATGTATTTCTCTTTCATTCAGTTCTGACATCACAAATAACTTAACTATCACAAATACCACCTCACATATGTGGCTAAGAAGACTGCCTGCCCCTTGCTCCCTGATGAGTCCTTGGTGCCAGTGGCTCATGCATTATTTCTAAAATGACTGAGAAGATTCAACTGTTGATGGAGTATTCTTCATAAGGGAGATGACCATCAGAGGACATGACTGTTCTTTTAAGTTTGATGAGCTGAAAGAAAGATGCTGTATTCTGCTCTCCAATGCACCATATCTTCGTCACATGGGCTGCCCCTTATTTATGAAAAATCAGTGACAAATGTCCACATTCTCCTAAAGCAGATGAAATGTTTTGCAGGTCCAATGTGTTTAATTCCATTAAGAAAAAAATTTATATTTTTAGATACTTAAGGGATTACAAGGAAATCAGTAGGGGCCAACAATATGTTGTCAATGGGGGGAAAACCCTGCCTTGTGCTAGCACAGATTATCTAAGATAGCTTTGGGCCTTATAAAACTGACAAAAATAGTAGATATAGTAGAGTTTTGCTCATGATACTGTTTTATGCAAACTTGTTATGAATGGGAACGTGTTAAGAAAACTGGTAGTTATTCAGCATTGTCAAATACATATGATTTAACCCAAACCATTCATATTCCATGTGCTTTGGGCAGTCTGGGTGGTAAAACTCGGTGGTTTGAAAGTACAAAGTAAAGATGAGAAGACAAGTGGCTGAAAATAAAAAGAAAATTAGTAATTTAAGACCCAAAGGTTTACTTTCCGTGCATTTTGCTGCAGAAAGAGGTTTGGTTTTTCTTCATGGTACCTCCATGACCAAAGATGTTTAGAATGACCATTTTTAATGTTTCTGTTGTTGTTGACACTCCAAGTTAATGGAAGACTGTGTTTAAATAAGAGTTTAGATATAATCAGAGGTTTAGCTGGGTTTGGATTCAAATTCCTGGATAAATTGAGGTAGATTCTGTGAAATGCTGAAATAAGTCATTATCATTTTTCAAATCCTTTCAGAGTCTAACTGAAATTGACATTTAAGCCAAGTATTGTCAATTAAGATTGTCCCACCTGGCAACATCAGACCATTTATTGAACATTATCAAGGTTTGTAATGGGATCCACCACTAACTTTAAAGTCTGAAACCTCAGAACAGGTCCCTAGAAAATTTTATACTTATTCATGGTTCATTTAGTAGTTGCAGTCTATCTCCTGTTTACTATGACAAGAATTTATAATCTGTGTGGATGAAAGACTGAGCAAGCATATTTTGTTTACCCTCTAAACTATGATAACATCAATCCATGTTGAAATGGGATTGCTCATTAAAAACCAATTAAATAGCAGTATATTTGAGCAGAACTGCATTTTGAGTCTTAATAAAAAAAGCAATGTTCACTTTTACAGAGATTAGAAAACACAAGAAATATACATATTTTTTATGGTAAGTGGGATTTATGTATTGCAGTGGGCAATTTTTTTTAAAATATGGGGGTGTTCTTTTGTCTTTTCACTTCTTGTTTCTATGTGATGTGAGTTAAACTAGGTTTTGAATGTAATTAAATCTCTTTCTTTTGGGCATCCAGAATTAGTTTTAAAAACATGTATTAACCCTCAGCTATTTCTGTGTATGCACTCAGTGCTTTAAATGAGGATGAAATGTATAGAAGTTGTAGATGAGATACTGGTGCTTTTGTAAATGATTATTAAAATACCAATTTATAAGTTAAGATATTTTAATAAAGTAAATACTTACTCAGTTTTTTTAAATGATATGAAAGCTTCCTGGTTAGGCAAACAGGAGGGGAAAACATTTGTTAAAGCAATACACACTGTTTAATGGTAGCCATAAACGTACCTTTTCCATAAATGAGAGAAAGTAAAGGACTAGTGGTTTTTTGCTTCTGAAGATGTAATGCAATTGATTATCAAAGCAAAGGAATTCTATCTTTTACTTGCTTAAGTCACTGAAATAGGAGAGGAAACAAAAATGTACAACTAAATGTCTTAATAAAATTACCAAATGTTATGCTTGAATTTTATGATGGTAAACTTGTGGGAAAAAACCCATTAAATTTCTAGATTTCTTAAAACTTCTGGGATTTTAGTGCAGTTTATGCTTCTTACTTAGCAAAGGAAAGCTAAGACTTGGTTCAGTGTTTTCAAATTATCTTGGAATGGGTTCTACAGGAAGAGTTACCAGTTACCTAAGCTAGCAATGTCCAAGTGAATGCAAGGAAGTACCAGCCTTGACAGAAACAATTTACCTTGAAGTTTTCTGCAAAGTTTACCAACCCTGAAAATGTGCAAAAGTTCAAGATCTGCTTGTTGTCTATGAACTACTATGGATGTGAGATAATTGAGTTATTAAGGAGTGCTGTGTGTTAAGTGTTTATTTATTAGGCAGTATATGTTATCATGCCCCTGCAGAAAACAGGAGCTGGATGGCTGCTGCTCACCTGGAAAATGATGTTGTACTATTATGTGAAGGAATCATATTGAATGTTGTTACTTCAAGGGTCTTTGCATAATTTATGTAGGGCCAGACTTTGTCAGGCACATCTCTGTGAGACTGAGGTTCTTTATAAATGGTTAAGAACCAAAGCAAAGTTTGTTTTTCTCACAACAGTTAAAATAAGACCCTAATACTGTAACCTTTCAAATTTCTACAGTTTACTTTCAGTTCCTTTTAGTGTGCAAATAGAAATGAAACTTGATAAAAACCATGAGCAAAACCCTCAAAACTCAAAATATAAAACTCTTATCATTTTTTGTAAGGTTTATTTTCTTAATTCTAAGCAGCAAATTATTCACCTTTTTTTTAAGAGGAAAAACAGAAATTGAAGATTAACCTTACCTGGAATAATAATAATTATTATTATGAATTATTATTTAAGAATCATTATTTTCTTGTTTCTTGACATGTCTTGGTATAAAGATAGATTTTCCTCTTGCAATATTGGAATATATATCATCAATTCTCAGTGACAGCTCCAGTCTTTGGATCACTAGAAAAACATTGATAATAGGGTTAAGTTATTGACTGAAGATGATGATAATTTCCTGAGCTGTACCCTTATTTTGACAGGCACCAGCACACCAAGGGGAAAATAATTTATGTTGCAATTTAAGCACCTTTCTCCTGCATCCTGGAAAGGAGGGAATGAAAAGCTTTAGAGCTCCTTTGAATAATCAGTTGGCTGCTCTTTCAGTGCAGAAACTAAGTGCTTGTTTAAACCTTTGGCTTATTAAGCAGAGAAGGTAAAATAAAGAGCAGGGTATAATGCTGTGGAAAAAGGCCATATATTTTTATATATTGCCTGTTTTTCATTATTTTTTTTCTTCCTTTTACAAATGCCCTCAACCTAATGGCCTTTGCTGGAGAACCCTGGTACATTTCCAAAGCTGGAAAATGTACACAACTTTCAGCAGTCTGAGGAGCTGAATTCATCTGAAGAGAGGCTAGCCCTGAAACATCTGTATGAACATACACTGAAAATTTTAGGTCATGCAAATTTTGTAATCTGGCACCCAAATACATAATGTCTCAAAAGCAGAAATTAAAGCGGACTAAAGGCAGTTGGCCCATGTTGATAGATTTTTAGTCTGTTGGTTTTCTGGCTAAATTTTTCAGCCAAGAAAAATCCTTTCAGTTTCTGAGGCATAGTAGGGCTTTAGGACCCAATGATGTCAAGAAGTCTTTCACAAGGATGTGAAAGCTGGCTCTTTCATGTTTCACTATTGCCTTTTCAGCACCACCAGTCTGTTCTGCTATAGGACTAAAAGACTGTGGACTAAGACTGGCCAGCCCTTGACCACATTTCACTCCAGTCTTTACTTACCTGCATCTTAGATTGGTTATTTGTACCTCAGAGAGGGAGAATCAAAAGAAGAATTTTCCTTCAAGGTCTTGCAAATTCACTGCTGCCTGATAAGTGACCTGGCACTTATTTTAACTGACTTTAAACCACATGCATTATTCACTATGAGCTATTTGTGGGTAAGCTTTGATACCTAGGGCTCATACAGTTATTTTCCATGCTGGTGATTTGGTTGTATTTATTCATTCTGTGGGGAGTCAGTTTTAAGGGTTTTTTTCCTCCTGGCCCTCTTTGAGGGTAATACTGGAAGGGTGTAATGCAAGTCAGAGCTAGAAAGAAAAATACACTACTGTTGTTTTGCCTAATAGAAATGGAGTGAGCTATTTTCTTCTGCTTTGCAGAATCAAACTCAATTCCTTCTTTTCATTGCTAAGATGAGGCTTAAAATCATCTCTTGCATGTCAACATGAGGATCAGAAAGCTGCATAATAGGTCAGATTTAAGCAATTCTTTATGCAGAAATAAGAATGTGAATGTGACTCCAGTTATGATTTCTGCTTATTTCTCACAGCAGGGTGAATCATTATGAGTTGCCATTTATAATATATACATTTTCTCTATTCTTCCTTTGGTGTATCTCTGAATATTCACTTTTAACTGCTTCCTTATTGTTATATGTTACTTGCATTCTTCAGTTCCTTGCATACTGCATTTTGTTCCTTGCATCTTCATCCATCCTTTCCTGGTCTTTCTGCCCCATTTACCTGAGTCTGGACTTTCTTGCATTGGTTTACACCTGCTATTTTGTGTAGTAAAAAGTCTGTAGTGCTTTCCTTTCTGTAGTCTAAAATTCTAAAAAGTCTGTAGAAAATTCCTTTCTGTTAAGTCATTAAGAGTTTTAGCATTTCCTTAATCACAAATGGAGATTGAAAATCTTGAAAATCTTGCTTTTGAAAATCTTGCTCATATAAAGGAGATGCTTCAGGAACAGGTTAATTTCATGGCTCTTTTGCATTATCTGTTTGTTTCTTTTGTGTTAGGCAGATGAGCACCCTACACCTAAAGCCATAATTAAATAAACCTACCGATTTAGGAGCTATGTATCCTGTTTTTGTTTGCAGACATGCAACAAGCAGTTAAAAAAAAGAGGCCCTCTCCCTCAAAAGTAGCTATGCAGCTGTGTAAGACTGGTCCTTTTGTTGTTTTCAACTGTTCTTGATGGGACTCTGCATTATTATTGCCATTAAAAATACAAGATGGAGTATTTGTTATCATGTTAATCACTGTTGCATTTACAGACCTGAAATACTGTAATTAACTTGAATCTGGACTCATATGCTACCCCTGGTATTTCAAAACTAAGTTCTGAGGAGAGGCAATGGTATAAGGGAGAGGAAGTAGGCCAGTGCTCTGACTTTGGAGGTTGACAGCTGATTGTTCTCAGAGTTGCAAACTGAGTGCATGAGGGGACTCACCAAGAGGTAGCCTAATGTAAGCAAACAAACCAAAAGCCAAAGTCTGTTGAAAGCACCACTGCTAAGGCCAGTGCCCAGACTGGTTTCCAGTGGAACACCTAGAGTACAAGACTAGAGGTGTTAATGTGCTTGCATCTCAAAGGAATTGTCTCAGCAGGGTGATTACATCCTATTTTAAATGAACCTTGAATGGCAATGGGGATTTGCAGAATTTACAAGACACTCTCCATTGTCTCTAAGTTTAATAAAAATAGAAGATGATAGAGCACAATGTTTCTCGAGAGGTCTATGTCCAAGTATGACTGATTTCTTTTATCTGTTTGCCATTATGTTTATGGGAAAACTTTTTAGATGGGGAGACTTAAGTAATTGTACAACCAGCTATTCCAGCAGAGTAACAATTGCAGTTTTAGAGAAATATAGGCAGAATTAAGACAGAGGAAAGATAAAAGGCTAAGAAAGGAGAAGATTCTCTAAAATGTGAGAAAAAAACCCATCCTTTATAGGAAGGCAAATAGAATGTGGAAGTGGGGGAGGATGAGTTATGAAAGTCTATACATAAGACAGAGATGAAGAGTGATGGAGGTTTGGTTACAGGCAACGATTATTTTTTTCTGATCTAGACTGAGGTATGTTAAGATACATGAAAAAGCAGAATCTTGATTCTGAACTGAAAAAGTGGTGGACAGCTAGCCCATCAGGCTTCCATACGAGAATGCTTCTGCCAAACTGAACTTCTCCAGTGAAATATTAGGGGCTGAATTCTGTTTTCATGCTGCTGTGAATCATGAGTGACACTCTGGGCTCTTAAAGCAAGTGTGAAATAAAAATATCTTCCTGATCTGAAGATCTTACCTGTAAAAAAGAGAAATATCCATAGGTTCTAGGATTGTGTTTCTCAGTGTTGAATATTCAGTGCCTGTGATTCAAATTCAGATTTTTTACTTCCACTCTTTTTTCTCCTCTGTGAAGCAATAAATCTCCTAGAATGTTGTCTGACTATTTTATTTTCAAGCCAGATGATTCACATATCTTGTAATTTTCATCCTTGGTATAGAAATTCCAGGTGTTGTTGTTTAGAAATTCCTGCTATTAACTAAGTGGTGCCTGTGAGTTCCCAATATTAGTCTGAATATAAGAGAATGTCTTTGTACTTTACATCTGCTGGCTTTTAATTAAATCAAGTTTTTTTAATGGAATAGGGAATATGAGTCTACTTGGCTTCATTTTCATCATTTATGTTAGACATAGCATCATGTTTGTCCTCATGTCATTTTCTAACTAAATGCACTGTTTTTAAAGTCCTCCATGCTACAAACGTAGTGCATTTTTAAAAAGAGTGCCCATTTCCTTTGGGGAAAGGACAATATTTTAGGTCAGTGAAATGACATACAAAGAGGGGTCACCTTGGCTCATAATTGAGCTTGCTAATCACTCATGCAACTCATGCAAATAGTAATATTTAAAGTTGAATAAAAATATTTTAGGAAAGAATGTACAGAAAAGACCAAACACCAAGCAGAAGAGGGAGATAAATTATGTGTGCTTACAAAAATGTTATTTTGATGTTGCATGACAGTCATGGCCCCACTGCTTAAGTTTTTTTGGGTTTTTTTTGCATCAGCAGGAGCAGCTGTTCCTCAAGTCCTGATAACAATGGAAAGAGGTTGACTGGGAGCCTGGGGAAGAAAGTGATTATTAAAGTGCTGTGGTTCTTTCAGACTGTATAGGCACATTGATGAAAGCTTCCATTTCTCCAACAGACCTCCAGAAACTGATTCTGCAAGGTGATGGAGACCTACCTAAAGTCTCCTTTTCCTGGCTTAAGGCAATGAAAGTTGTGCTATCAAATCAACTCTAATCTTTTAAAAATTGAAGCTTTCCTTAAGCCAGAGTCCTTAGATTAGAGAAAACTGGATTTGTGATCCCCATGTAATATTCAGAGTTCTTGTAATCAATGATTTTGAGATTGCAGTTTCCACTAAAGAATGTGGCTGTTTCCTTGCAAGGTCTTCTACCAGATTAAAATTTACTTTTCCTGTTAACCTCAAATCCCTTTGAGTCCCTAGACAAATAGATCTTCATATACCTGCTCCTTACCTATCCAAATTCTCCAACTCTCTGCTCCTGGCAGCCTCTAAAATAAACTTCATACATTGTTAATGCCTAAATCTGCAGCGCAGTGAAAGCTGAAATAGTGGAGACACTCCAAATATAAATTGAATTTAACATAAAAATAAGACATCAACTGTTGTATTTTCTGTGTTATTACATGTTGTATGTAACTTAATATGAATCTCTGGGATCCATTTAAATGAAACTGCCAGAAATTTTCAGACTGAGAAGCAGAAGGAGCCTTGCTGTGTAACTGAAGTCTCCCCTTGAGGTAGGGAGTGATTTGCATCCCTCTTAAAGGAGTCAGCTCTACTGATCATTATGGAGTATATGGAGAGCTAAATGATAGGGGCAGATGTACAGACAGAAAAACAGCTGTGCAGAGCTCCAATTTATATGTATCTGTTTTCTTGGGTTTATTGCATATGAAGTCAATTTATGCTGCAGTAGGTGGTAGCAAAGGAAAAACAAACCTCAGGGCCTTGGTCTTTGAAAGGTATGCATCTCCAGTTGCTTTTCTCCCTGCTGTTTTTTCAAAGATCTGTACAAATTATCGATTTTATAATATTTTTGAAAGTTTAGCGGCTGAACTAAACATTCTGGAGGCGATGCATATAACAACCTGAAACAACTTTTAATGACTTTAATAGTTTGTTTTCTTTTTTCAGCAGGAAGAAGAATTTTATTCTTTGCCAACCCAAACATTTTTTCTTAAATCCAGAGCAATCTTGTGTCAATTTCAAAACAAATATGCTATTTCAAAATAGAAAGTCAGAATGCTCCTATTTTGAAAATGTTGAAACTATTTCTTCTAGAAAATGTCAAAATAAATTGTCATAACATTTAACCCTCCATCATTTCCAAATTGGTAAGTAATTTTGATCTCCCCACAAGTGTAATTTCCAGCAGATGTATTATTCATCCATTTTTTTAGTTTTACTTATGCTTTAGAAATCCTGGCTGATAGTGACTCCACAGATCAAAATCTACTGCTATTTTTACTAGTCTGAGACTCCATCCTGTTCTTATGGATAATGATAATAATACAAGCCTCCACTTTTTTTCTTCTGTGACCTACACAAATGCAATATAAGTTATGTACACTCAAGTCCTTAGGAGTATGGGACAGTGCTACATGCCTTCTCAGCATCATGGAATATTCTGTTCCTGATTATCATCATCTGTTTTTTTGGCTCCCCATAGAATTACTTAGCTTCAAAATCCTTATGTAATGTCAGCTTTCCTTTTGTCCTTAAGGAAAGTGTTGATCTTTGGCAAAGCTATCTAGAATATATCTATTTTAGAGAGAAAACAGGGCTTAGATTTATGATTGGGTTTTTATCTGTGCTGAAGTTATGGACTGTATCATATTTGTGATAATAGAACAGCAATTTGGTTTTACATCCACAATCAGTTTGGTATAAATACATATTGCAAATTAAGCAGAAGAGAGTTCTAACTTTTCAACTTCAAATATGTCTGATTTCCTGAATCTATTGTTTGTATTGCAAAATTAGATTATGTACATTTCATTTACACCAGCGCTCAGACTAGGCATACTTAATGCAATTGATACAGCTGGCTGAACGGGGGATATATTTTAAAACAAAGACAGATGTGAATTAGTGATTTTCTTTCATAGAAGTATGTAATTAAATAATCTTCTGCTCTGACATATGGGAGAAACGGAACCTTGGCTCCAACTAGCATTTAAATAGCAGCCCTGTGTTTTGAGGAACAAAGGGTGATATTTCCAACAAAGACAGCATGTTATCATTGTCATCATCTCTCTGTAGTTAACAGCACCTGCTTCTGAAGGATCCCTCAATGCTACAAATTTTCCCATTAAAGATCTGTAGAACACTGAACATTTGCTTTTTTATAGAAAAATTCTCTCAATGGTCAGTTGTGCATTCCAGGCTGCCATCTGTATAAAATCTGCTAATGCCATTTTAAGTGTCAGTGGCTGAGCTGCCAGGTAGAGTCTTTCCAGGTCCCACATCTTGCAGGCAAGGTCTCCTGTCCCAGTTTTGGGTTTCTCTGCAGGATACAATGCACAGTCCCCTTTGCACTGCTAGAGCCAAAAGAAGTGTTTGGTGGTTACATATGGCTGGCTTACAAGTACTTCTGAATAACTCTCTCCTACCTTGAGAAGGGAAGCCAGCACTTCTCATTCCTTCTTTTACCATTAATCAGTGTCACACTAGTCTGGATTTTAGTGGTGCAGGAGAGTTTTCTGAACTGCTCAACATCCCTAGGGACAAGTTTTTTCTCTAGGTTCTCATCTACTAAATTTCCTTTCTTCCATCTTCCTCCTTCTCGGTCTCTCATCAGGTATCTTCTGTCTTTCTTGGAATTCAAGGTGAATAAGAAAATCTTGCTAAGCACTTTCTTGATTACCTACTGACATGCACCACAGTTATATAAAAATTAAAAACTCTGTTCATCAACACATTACAATTGGTATTTGATACAAGATCCTTATTGGTTGATTATTTAACACAGCTATGAGGCTAGACTAAGGTTTATGTATTATGAAGTTACTCGACCCAAAAATATTCAAACAATGCCTTTCCCACTGGGTACATGTTAATTTATTAGGTGAATTAACACTTATTTTCATGTTCTTTTTGCTATGTGCCAAGAAGAGGAGCAGAGAGAAAATCAGAGAGCATATGCTAATTAACATGTTCTAATAATGGAGTGAGCCTGTCAGAGTCTCAGGCACCGAGGTTTACGTAACTATCAGTTTCTTTTGCAGCTGCAATCATTCTGCATCAGTTGTTCCCTAGCTTTCCCTTTTCACCAGACCATCAGGTAGAAGCAGGATCTGATGCAAGGCTTGCTGAGCCTAGAGAATCTGTTTGGTGTCTCAGTGTATGTGGTGAGGGAGGGATTGCAATGCTGTGCTGGAGATACAGACACAGACTCATCATAGTAGGCTATGGTGAAGTTATGACTATTTAGCATGCTTTGCTGACCAGATCTTGGAAACAGCTGCTGGCAATGATCAGACCTGCCTAAATGTATGTTAAATTCATAAAGAAAGTACATTTATATCTTGCAGTGAGGCAAGATATATTGTTTATGGCAGGGTAGAGCACTTAGATGGTGGACAAAATATGCAATCAAATGACTTTTTTTTTAACCTTTTAATGTATCAGAATACACATTCTTTAGAGACTCTTTTTTGGGGTATGGTCACACTCTGTGGCTTGTACTTGCTTAAAAGATTAAAAGTCTGTGGCACCTATGATTTTTATTATTTCAGATCAGACTGAGAACTGAGACAAACTATCTGAATCCTGAATTTTGTGTTTGTGGTCAGCTGCTGCTGAATTAATGCTGAATGATTTTGAAGCACTGCTTGACATTTCTAATACAGCTGAATTTTGGAAGATCTAGAGTCAATTAAGATTGATCACCAAAAATCATGAAGTAGGAGTTACTATGAGAACAGAAACAAGTGTTGTATTTCATCCTTATTCCCATCAGCACAAATACCTGTTCTTTGTTTTTTCCAGCATGCTTTGAAACAATAATGTTCAATGACTTGAGTTATATCAGGCCATGGGCTACATTATTGGCCTATTTTAACTCAGAGTTGTACAGATTGTGCTGCCACTTCTCTTTGACTAATTTTTCTGAGTGCAAACTGGGGAGTGCATGTTGTTTTCAGCTTGAAGAAAGGAAATTGCAATCTTTATCTAGAGCTTGATAGCAAGAAAGTGCTGGTTTATCACTATTATTTCTTTGTTGCTCTGAACAGATGACCCCTGCAAATAGCTGGTCTTTTTGTAGTCTGTGAAATGGACACTGTAATGCTTTCTTGTCTTTGTTTCTCTGCAGGAGAGTTTTGAGAATTAATGTGTTGACACTCTGCTGTTGTTCTATAGATTAGACCTATATATCCAGGTATTATCTAGGAATACTAATTGTGACTGTATATTTCCCTCCATTGTCCTGAAGTAAAAATATGCTGAAAGTCAAATGGTACTCTGGTTACATAAGGAAGATCACAAGGGACAAATGTGTGCTATCTAATTGGAATATATTACTAATTTTTTAAAAATTATTTCAGGGGGAAAAAAGGGACCTTAGTTTCTGTATAATATACTAGAGGGAAATTGGCAGAAATCTACATCCTTTACAGGCTGAGCAGATCTGGTGCAACACCCAAAACCACAACACTTCAATGAAAGAAGACAAGTGTCTTTGTCTCCTGGATAGTGATACCAAACATATGTCAGCTACATTTGTATTCCAATGGGACTGCTTTTTTCCATTGTCATTTAATACCAGACACTCATTGGTATAATGATCTCAGTAATTTTTTATTTTGAGCTGTATGGCTGGACCTAAATACTGGTAGAAGTCTTCACATCTCATTACTTTTCCTAAAAATGATCCAGTTCTTCTGGATATTGATTTTTTGAAAAAGAAGTTATTTAAAAGCACTGAGATGACTGTATCTAACATAAATGTTTAAGTGTTTCTGAGTCATTATATGGGTATTGTTTGTTTGTTTGTTTTAATTAAGAACTCCCTCTCATCAAAAGAAAAATGTGTAGCTTTAAAGAAAAAAATATAGATATGAAATTTGGTTCTGAATTGAAGTATTTGGTATTGGCAAGAAATGTACCATCAGTCAGTAATAAGAAATACCATGTAAAAAAATTCTAATAACAGCTACAATTCTGGATAATGGTGAGAGATGCAAAAAGAAAAGATGTCTATCATCCAGTTGTCTTTAAATATTATCACTAATAATAATATTAATAGGAGTTGGCTGTGTCCTGGGGAGGCTTAGGAATCTGGGACATTTCATTAGCAAGAATGATTGCATTTTTAAGGTTGCTGAATTTCTTATCACAGTCTTGCTGGAATGCTTTTAAATGTAACACACAATTCTCTTTCACAAGGGAAAAAAATAAGAGGGGGGAAAAAGAAGAAAACTTCTGAGTGCACTCTTTAATAATGTAGTATAACTTTTACTGTATGGACAATCACACTTTCTACTGGCAAGGCTAAATCTGGAAGAGCTGAACATCTGAATTCTTAGCTATTAAAATTTTAGTTCTGAAAATGAATATGAAAGGGAAGGAATCTGGTCAAAATTCACTTTCCCTTACCTTGGCCTCTCCAAGAAAAAAGAGTATAAGAAAGAATAAGTATTAAGACTTTTGACAAATTTCAAACAGTTTGGCAGACAAGTAAAGTTCTTCAGAATTAAAGTTTGTATCAGTCTTACCACAAGTGACATCTTTGCAGAGGAGAAACCCCAAAGCAGTGTTCTTTAACTCCACAAGAAAAGTTACCTTTCCTGCTTCTTGGGTAGGCAGTCAGCATGGATGGGGCCAGAGGGACTCCTGCTGAGTCTGAGGTCAGAGAAAGGAAGCACCAGGTTGAGGGTCTGTGGCTGTTCACTGGGGGTCTGTGTAGAAATGCAGAAACCAACTAGAGAGTGAATAAGTGCTTTGTTAGTTGTGGTGCTTCTGGAATTCATTTGTTACTGAAACAAATTCTTATAAATAACTTAGTACAGAATATCTATTAGGAAAAGTTTTCATTACAGTGATCTGAAAAATACAGTGAGTTCTGGTGTAAGGAGGTTGTAAGAAAAGATAAAAGTGATATTGTCCTTTAATGTTACACAATTAGCATTTCACATGGAGTTTAATATTCCTTCAGCTTTCCAGCTTTGTATTTGCACTCAAACAAATAAACTCTGTTGAAAACACTTTTAACTCTTACAAAAAAAGCTAGCTTTTTCTTTCTTTTTTACAGTTAGTATTTAAGGACCTTAGTAAGACTTCTGAAATCTGAAGAAGACTGGTTGCTTTATATACAGACTGATACAAAGTGAAGTCAAATACAGTAATAGACTTGGCCAAAGTAAATTTGGTTCAAAATAAAGTATATATGACCTTTGCTGGCTGCTCAGAAATTGTATCCACACACTATGACATTAAAAAGTTAAAATGTGATTTAAGAAAAGAGATCTTGTATCAGAGAATTTTAATTAAGCTTTTATCTGAATTGCAGAGTGTAGCACCAAGTGAATCTACCAGAAAGCTGGTGGAACCCATACATACATGCACACATTCTGCCTGTACAGGAATTGAAATTAAATGCCTTTGAGCTAATGAATTCTGAAAGTGATGAAATGGCAGTTGTTGATTTGTTTGTTTTCTCTAAAGATGCATTGCCTTCACACACTGTGTTATCTTGCCAACAAATTACATCTTTTGCCAGTTTTCTTGGAGTGTTTCCATTAGTAGAGTAACCTACGAAGCAAATTCACACTGCCTGCTTGGTCTACTGTGCCTTAGTAACTTAGCTGTGAAGGCATCACATTGCACAAATACAAGCTGGAGAGGGCATAGTGTGATGCATGGTTTGCATGAGGTTACCTTTTATGCCTCTAATAATACAAATGTAAAAAGTAAAAGTAGCTTCCAGTAAGGAAAAAAAAACCAGTGCATGAGTATTTAGTTGCTTCAGTAAAGGGTGTAGTTGACAATTCTGGGATTCTTTTTAACCAGCATACATGATCAGTGCTCCTCACAGATTTAAATGTCTGGCCATTCTGTTAGCAGAATTCAGATGTTGTATTTGGTATTTCATATTTCCAACTGCTCTCATACATCAACAAGAAAAGATAGGGACCTTTGTAGTACCAACCTTTTGGAAAATTATTAAAGATGGGACAGTATAGTTCCAGCCAAGAAGGGTGATGGGTGTCCTCTGCTCAGGACTGATGGGTGCTGTGGGCTAAGATCAACATGTGAAGCACATCAGAGATGTGCTTTTAATTTGTATGGTGAAAATGAGCCCAATTTCCTAGCATCTGTCAGTATGTGCTCTTGGTCCAGCTATAAGTAATAAAATCCTCAATGTTCTTCAATGTCAGAGGCCTAAATGATGCCTTGATGACATTTTTTGACATCTTGTTGTTCAGCGTTTTTAAGACAGAATGACTAAGCTAGATAGATGAATGGAGCCTGAAGATGACTGCCCTATGTATCATTTCTCTCAGAACATCTAGATGAGCCTCTTGCTTTATTATATGAAAAGGATTTTGGATGTCAGGCTATAACAGATACTATTTTGAGGTAAGGGTTATTTTTCATTAATACCATTCTTGTTTTTGAAATTATTGAAAGTTATGTACTTGCAATAACTTGAAATTATATACTTGCACTTATAAGGTATCAGTGTTTTTGTTGTACCTGATATGTTGTTACTTTAATGTCAGAATCCCCCGCAGTGAAATTTCAGAAACTGTGCCAGACAGAGAAGCAGAAAAAGATATAAATTCTGTTCACAAATATGAGCAACTTAAATTATGTGGGACTGATCAGTAAACTATGTCTTTTCCTACTGCTTTTGAGGGAGTGGTAATTATTTATAATAAATTTTGGAAGAATTTTATCAGATCTATTTGACTTGGAAAATATATGCCAAAGAGGATCTGCCTTTAAAACTAATCAAATGACAGAGGCTTCAAAACGTATTTTTGAAAGTGAATACACAATATATCTCACATTATCAATTCTGTCTTTGAACTATGAATGTCTTTTGTTGCCATACCAACACTTTGGTTGGAAGCTGAAACCTGCTAGACATGTCTGTCTGTCTCCTTTGAATATGAAGGACTTTTCCTTTCAATAATTTTGGCTTCCTATTAACTTTTTATAAGATCAACTCATGTGAAATTCTATATTATGAAGGGCAATACCACATGTGAAAATTAACTGATTCTTTCATGTGGTGTGAATAAAGTAAGGAGCAATATGATCTAATAAGTTGGGGGTTTTGCAGTTTTGCAGTGGATGATTGCTTTTTTTTTTTTTTTACCCAGACCTCCCCTATTTTCAAACAGAAAGCTTTCAGGAAACTTATTTTAAGTTATTCTTACTTGATGACCTGTGGGTTTCCTTTCTACAAGGATTGCATCTTCCCTAAATCTCCTACAGTCCTCCAGTCTGTAAAGGAAAAGATGCTTCTTTGCTTAGCAACCTGGTAGATTTACAAATCACAGCTTCCTTTTTTGGTTCCCATGACACCTATGCAACATCCATAAATATTTTAATCACAGACCTAGCATAGTGTGAGCTTGTTTTAAAATTTTATAAGTAAACAATGAAAATAGATATGGATGTGAGATGCAAAGTAGTTACAACAGCAGGAAGGAAGTTCTTGTATAAGGAAGAAATCACATGATGGTGTCAATGTGAAGCCATCAAGATAAGCTTTGCATGAAAAATTTTGCTACAGAATCCCAAATCACAGACTGAGCTGAGCTGGAAAGGACCCACAAGGATCATTGAGTCCGAATTCTTGGCCTGCACAGCACCATCCCAATGAAATCTTATACGTCATTCAAGTGGCAGTGAAATGAATTGCTCTGGGTTTGTGGTGACTGGATGGGACCAAATAGAAGACTAAAAGAGCAAGTTGTCTTTGAGACTTCTGAAGCCAAGGTTCAAAATCCTTTTTCAGGTTTTTCCTTTGGGATTTGGTCTGTTATATTTTTCAGCTAAGCAGATGGGTCAAAAAGGCTAGGGCAAGACTCGGATGGGCTTGAATATATTATACATGTGCATCTTGTTACTCCAAAGTATAATATAGTCAACTAGACTTACAAATACATCCTCATGTGTATCAGTATGTAGGTGATTTACATAATTTCCTGGATCTTACACGGATGCATAATTCAACCACAATGGACTTAACTTCAAGCGTGTTACTGTCAGCTTTCTCTCGCATATGGTGTTCAGAGGTAGATTCCAAATGCACTTTTGCTGCAGAAATCTGTCACTGATTTTTTTTTTTTTTCTGTCCTAGAAACCATCAGCTAAGTTTATTTTTGTCTTTTCAAACGACATATGTAACCTTGTAGCCCAGTAAATTTGAGGACGTTTTTGCTTGTAATAGGCCACAGATTTTCCCTTAGGCTCTATTTTGGCCTACCTGGAGATTTGTTTTAGCTTGCAGCTCTATTTGTCTAATGACCAGGTGACTATCACCTACTTTTTTTGGTGTTTAGCTCTCTATGATTGTGTGGTTGTGATGATTACTGCTTTTCTGCAAGTAGCACACAATAAAAACTGTTAATTGTGTGTGGAATGAATGACCTATAAGGCTACAATGAACTGCAGTACAGAGAAGTAAAGGCACAGGGTGACAGACACAGATCTTAAGAACACAGGCATAGACTTATGCTGGGGACTCTGGGCTGCAAGCAGCTCTCCAGTGACCAGCAAAGGAATGAGACCTTGGCAAGTTTGTTATACAAGAAACAGATTTACCAAGAGTAGTTAAAAGAAAAACAAAACAAAACAAAACAAAACAAAAACAAACAGCAATTTGACTTGCTCTGTGGTCTCACTGAACAATGAAGAAAAAACAATGTCTGCAGAATATGTTATCAAACCCAAAAATTACTCTAAGTGAGGGGGAAGGAACCATCCAAATTGCTATCCTCCTGGAAAAATTCTCTGGTTTCTGCAGGTTCCCCTTCTTTTCTTCTCTTCCCTGCATCCCTTCATTTCCCCCCACTCTGCCCCCCACCAAGTTTTGACCTTAAGAAGGTCAACAAAACATCAAAGATAGGAACATTTGGATATATATAATTTTAATTGTGCATAATTATATGTGTGCCATACATCATACTACATTTTATACCATATTATATGTGTAGTAAAATTTTAGTATCTTTGCAACTAGGTTAAAAATAATGAATCAGGTTGAGACTAATTAAGCTGCCAATAAATTCTTGGGTTTGCATGTAAGGTGTGTTCCTTTTGGCCTTGACAAAATTTTTAGCGTAAGTGATGAGAGTTAACACCTGTAACTTGCAAACAACAAATGGGCAACACACATCTAGAGAACATGGTATAAGTGGTGGCATCTTCTGCACTGGAACCCTCTTAACCCTTTACAAAAAGGAAAGTCTAAGTGCCATGACTAAGGTCACAGCTCAAAGGCTGATTGCATTTTGATGGGATTTGAATCACTGCAGTTGAGTTCTCTATGGACACAGGTGATCTCATGCACAATTCACTGCTAGTCCAGTTAAATGATGTCTGTTATAAATAAATTACCTGCACAACCCGTATAAATAAAATATTTCAGCATTAAATAAATCATGTGAACAAATAAAAAGGAAAGACTGACATTTATATGGCTTTAATTAGACTAGAGAGGAAGTATGTTTTGCAAAAGGTTTTTTAAAGGAGAATGAATTATTTTTCACTGTGTCCTGTAAGCCATTCAGTGCTATTCATTTTGGGAGATAGCATTGCTTAAATGCCATAATAAATGCATGGTTGCACAGAGATGGTACCACTGCAATTACATGTGAGTTGGCATTTTCTCTAAATCCTCCTTTGGTAGTCACTTAGGATTTCCAAAAATGTTTTAATTTGACAAAATTTATCCTTTTTGGTGTCTAACCAAAACTGCTTATATTGTTAATTTTCATCATAGGAGAGTTTGCTAGACAATTAGCCAACAGGTTTTACTTGTATTAATGTAAAAAAAGAAAGGAAAATTGAAGTACAAAAAATTTTGTCTCAAAGTGGAGTGGCTAAAAAGTACAACAAAAGGAAATGTAGCCTTTCAACACTGCTGAACTAAAAAAAGATAGTGCAGATGTGTTAGGTTGGTTATTGTTTGTAATTAATGAATATTTCCTGTGGGTTTTTGATCCATTTCTGATAAAAAGAGATAAAAACAGGGATGAAAAAGCACTGTCTGCTTTGGAACTGTGTTTCTTCCTCAAAACCAAAAAATGCTCTTGGAAACTGGTTAACATTTGTTCTAGGAAAAAGTGAATTTGGATGTTGTTATGGTAAAGTTTAAAACGCACTGTGCTTGGTTTTCCACTGTTGCTTCTTTTCTAACTGAATTAAGCTGTGGAACTGCATGAAATTTAACAAGGGCAAGTGCCTGATTCTGCACCTGGGGTGAAGCAAGCCTGGTTACATGTGTAGACCAGGGAATGAGAGGCTGGAGAGAGCACTGTGGAAAGGGACCTGGGGGTCCTGGTCCATGGCAAGTGGAATCTGAGTCAGCTCTGCCCTGGAAGCCAGGAGGGCCAAACCTGTCCTGGTGTGCATCAGGCACAGAATCACAGCTGGGCAAGGGAGGGGATTGTGCTGCTCTGCTCTGCACTGGGGCAGCCTCACCTCGAATGCTGGGGGCAGTTTTGGGTGCCACAACATAAAAAAGACATTCAGCTACTAGAGAGGGTCCAGAGAAGGCCCATGAGGATGGTGAAGGATTGGAGGTGAAGCCAGATGAGGAGCTGCTGAGGTCACTTGGTCTGTTCAGCCTGGAGGAGACTGAGGGGAGAGCTCACTGCAGTCTGCAGCTTCCTTGTGAGGGGAAGAGGAGGGGCAGGCACTGATCTCTTCTCTGTGGTGACCAGTGACAGGACCCAAGGAAATGGCATGAAGCTGTCAGGGGAGGTTTAGGTTGGATATCAGGAAAAGGCTTTTAACCCAGAGGTGTTTGGGCACTGGAACTGGCTCCCCAGGGAAGTGGTCACAGCACCAAGCCTGACAGGGTTCAAGAAGCATTTGGACACCATTCTTGGGCATCAGGTGTGATTCTTGGCGTGTCTTACATAGGGTCAGGAGTTGGACTCCATGATCCTGATGGCCCCCTTCCAACTCACCATATTCTATGATCCTGTGTTTCTATTTTATGAATATGCTTGAGGTTGAACTAAGCTGGTCAGTGCTGTTAGAGAGGTGTGTAAGGACAGGAAGTCTCTCCAGTAGCTCATTTATCACATGACAAAAATTTCTTTAATAGCATAGTTGTGTTAGATACTTTGCCTAGTAAAACCACCCCTGAAAAAAGGTACATGCCTTTGTAGGAGACCACACCAAGACTTTTTTATCTCAATTTCTGCATGAGACTGGAGTTTCATGTACTCAAAGCAAAGCTTTGTGTTTCCAGATGAAAGCATACTGCATTACCATGGAAGAGAGGAATGGCACCCAAACACAGCACCTGTTTTTGCTCCTACTGCCTTTATAACTGCCCCCTTTATTGTGTTATTCTAATATGTGTATGATTATACCCTTTATTTCAGATATGTGGTTAGATCTGTCTACAAATTAAGACATCTTAACTGAAGTGTCTCAGTTAGGTGTCCAAGTGTATCATACAACTGAGATCTCACTACAGTTACTGCAGAGCAGGTCAAGACAGCCTGTAAACCAGTCCAGTCCCCTAAAACAGACATATGCTACCTGAAACATCATCTAGTCTCTGTTGCCTGCATTTGATTAAATTTTCTTTATAATTGCAACTTTGGGACCTAACTCACTTATAGGCATGTAAGCAAACACGTACACACATAAATTAAGGTTTCGTGCTGTGACACTGAATCACAACCAGCACATCTCTTTTAAGATTGTGTAGCATCTTGTACAATGCATGGAGTATAGGTTGCATTGATTTGAATAAAAGTATTTCTGAAAGATATTTTTGACTCTTGCAACGGTGAAGTCACACTTTCAGACCTTCTAGGAAAGCATGGAATCTTAGTTTCTCCTTTCAAAACAACTTTAAAATAACTGCTTTCTATGAAATAACAAACTAAAACCCACACAACAAATTTTTTACAGCACTGTTTTCCTTGAAAGAGAACTTTTGTGTTTCTAAATTTGAAACCTACATAAGTCAAAACTAAATTCTGAAATCTGTACAATTGCCTTCTTTTACAACTGTGATGAAAATTTCTACACCCAATCACAAAAATATAAAGTGTGATTTCATTTATGATGATATTTTGGAAGGGGTTGACCCTGGTCTTGTAGTATCTTTGAGTTTTCTCTCCGAACAGCAAATATCAAATGTTGCACACTCAGAAAATGTGGCATGCTTAGGGAATATAACCCCAGAGATTATGCAATGTGAGTTTTATAGAAATGCAGGGTCTAGGGCAGACTCAAAGATCTCTTCAGTATTTTCACTTTCGTGTGAAATTTAAACAGAAGTCTATCTGCCCTTAATGCTCACTTAGGCTTTTGTAAGCAATTGGAAAATATGTGTGTGGTTGGTAGCATATAAATGTACATGTGATGGAGAGGTATAAACACCACAATTTGGACTTGCTTTTTTATGCCAGTGTGAGGATACCCACATGTACTCAGTTCACTTCAGAGTACATCCTTCCCTAGCTGGCATCATGATCTGTTTAATATGGATTGAACTGCAGGAAAAACTGTAGTGACTTTACTAAATCCACCCTTCTTAGGACATAGATGACCTTTGATACTCCTGTTTCCCATCAGGTACACAATGATAGGATCTTATACTTTGGCTGACAAGTCATGTATCAAAACTAGAAACCAGCAAATCTCTACAGCTTTTCTGTTGCATGGCCTGTAAAAAGCCCAGTTGTGTTTCTATAGCAACTGCAATGGGACAGCAATGATGTCATCACCCAGCAACCAGCTAAAATGCATATTACCTTATTGCAAATACTGGGTAAAGATAAACATTGAGTCATCTAATTGCTAGTATGAATAATTTTGCCACCTTCTTTAACAATTTGCTACAAAGAAGAAAAGAACTCATACCTGACTGGTCAAAACAGGTACCACACTCATTAATTTGAAAGAGGGAGAAGGAATAAAGAAAAGTCTTTGTTGCCAAACTCTGTTCTTTTCAAGCATGTACAATGTAGAAAATTACTGAAAATATTTTTTTGTGTTTGTAGTCAACTTATAAAACTTTGTGATATTAGTTATAAACTTTGGGAGATACTGGTACGTCTTTTTCTGAAAATAATTAATCAAACTGAGTCATTGGCATACCTGTACCTGTCTGACACTGTAGAGTGGAACTCTTGAATGATGTATAAGACATATACAGGATACAATAGTTACTGCTTGATATTCTTCTCTACTGGCTTGGCTTGAAAGAAATACTTGGTGCGTCTCTAAATTTTGGAAGGAACTATAATTTTTCTCCAAAAGTCAATGGACAAATGAAATGAGCCAATCAAACTTCAAGCAAAGTTTATCATGCTTTATTAATTTATCATCAAGCTGATTGAATATTTTTCTGCTGAATTTATATAGAAGATCTGAGTGATACTTTTGGTAGAAATTCTACCTCTCCCGAAGTCATGGGTGTCACCATTTTACTTTGCTGCCAGGTACGGCTTCCACTGGACTGGATATCTGCAAGCCCCCATTTTCAAGCAGAGACTTAGACAAAGTTTCAGTCCTGCTGGTAGGAATTGCTCACTGTTGTATGCCTACACTTTTGTATCTGAAAAATTAGTATCTTTTTATCAGATATTTCCATAAATCTATTATGAAAAATCTTGGTGTTTATGATCAAAGTCTGTTTGAACCTTCCAGATCCACCCTTTATTTGTATATTCATTTCTAGAAAATTAATTTGCTAACTAATCATTGGTACTCTTTGCTTTCTTGGTAACTGTAAGTGATGTTTGGCCCCTATTTGGACAAATGTTCTGTCCCCATTGTTCAAAGAACTCTGTTTTCTTTCATGGTGGGAAGAGAAGGAGTGTGAGTCCTTCTCTGGTGTTTTTGTATTTCTGTTGACTCTCCAAAAGAAGGAGATTTGAGCACCTCTGATACCAGGTGGTACACAAACCTTCCACTGACCACTGCAGTGTATCTGCCCTCCTTCCTTGCTTCCATTTTTTGGCCTTAACTTCCTGATATTGCCTGTTCTGCCTTTGATCTCTGCTTTGCACTTGCCTCATTTCCACAGTTTTGGTTTTTTTTTTCTGCTCTAATCCTGGGTCTAAGTCACCAGTTTTCTCCAGCTTAGCTTTTCAGTATCAGTCTCTAGCCTTGCCTTGGCTCTCCAGCTGCCTTGTCTAGTTCTGCCTTCGTTTCTTTCTCTTAATATGCAGGAACTAATGCCCTCTATACCCTGCCATTATGATTTAGAGCTTTTCTTTATTATTATCTCAGCACTCCCATTATTGCATAAGTCTGAGGAAAAAAAAAAAAAAAACAAGCAGGAATGGCAAAGTGCAAATATAATGACATGATCTTCAATATAAAGGGCTTATTAAAAAACCCCAGCCATTAGGTTGCAGGTACCTAAAAGAAAGGGGATGACACACAGAGAAGATGTTCTGTAAAATTACAGAGATATCTGCAAAATTAGTTTGTTTATCTAACTCACAGAACAGGGAGAGAACTGCCTTATTTTCTGTATCCTGAGAATGCTGTGATTTGACCTGTGCAATTACCAAGCCAAGGGCTTTTGTGAAAACAGACCCAAATGAAAGAGTTAAGCAGCAGGTGGATCAGGACTTTAGCTTTGTCAGCAGATGTGGAGTGCGTCCTTAGATATGGTGTGTGAGTAGAAAAATAAAAGTGAGGGTTGAAAATAAACATAGACTGGGGACTAGGGCAGCAAAGAAATGTTGAAATTACAAATAGTTTTTGTTCTCAAAGTCTGAATTATAACATTGCTTTGGCCTCTCAAAGTCCCAAGAACTGCTGTGTACAGCATGTTCTTGACCAAAACACAAAATAAAATGTAATCATAGAATGGTTTGGGCTGGAAGGGAAACCTAAAGATTATCTTGTCCAGTCTCTCCTGCTACTTCCTCCCGATGCCTTCCACTAGACCAGGCTGCTCAAATTCCATTAGTATTTCATCTCTTACAGTACATTTCAAGCCTTCTGCTTTCTTCCACATAGTTTTTATTTGAAGCTGGTTTTCCCTAGATAAAATCCAGTGCAGCTGCTCTTACCTTAAGAAGAAAATAGATAAGAGGCATATTATTCCTAGTACTGATGTTTTAATCTGGTCTTCATAATTGCTTCAGCAAGCTAAACATTTCTCTGCATAAGCACCAGAGCCAGTTGTTAGGAGAACTGTGACTTTGAGGATAAAGGTAAACATGTCTTCAGTGCTAGACAGCCAAAGCATATATAATTTTTTGTCTTGTTCTAACTTGGAGCAGAGTTAACCCAATTGGTAAATTGAGAATAATTATACCAATGTTAATTGCTTCAGCTTATAAGTGTTTCAGAATTTTGAGTTACAACGCTTACAACAACACTGATACATCATTTTATTCTTATGGTCTGTATTGTGTGAAGATTTTGGTTTTTTCAGGTAAACTTTCTTATTTTGCTCTCTTGTAATGATCTAAAGTAATGAAAAACCATGCACATCAAATGTCCATAATATGTGCCACTTCCCAAAAGGAAAAGAAAATGGAAATTATGCATCTGGTAATTAATAACTACCAGCAGGATCCTGTAATTCCTACTTTTTCCAGAAATTCTCTTGACTTAGAATGCTTAATGACATAAAGTGAAAGGTCTTTGCTTAGAGAGACCTCTCTCTTGGTCTTCTGTCCAGAACAATTTATAGCGGAAACACAATTTTCATCAAAAATTGGACAGAAAGGTGGGGAGAGGCAATATGTATCTACAATATTTGCAACTGGACAAGAGAAGTAAGGATGAAGGACATTTAAAAAAAACCCCATACCCAGTTTGTGGGTTTTCCTCGATCCCTCCAATTCTCCCCATCGTCCTCCAGTACTTCAGTCTTTCATGGGGTCTTCAAGACAACTCTTAATGGTGCAGGGACTGCCTCCATACATTTATTAGTACTAAAGAGTCATTTCATCACACTGGTAAAAGGGATACCCACAGTTATCTTTCAGCTCCAGAGGTTTCTCTCCTTTTTTCCTGTTGTTTAAAAATTGTGGTCAGCACTGATTAATCCTTTACTGAAGGCAGAGGCCAGAAAAGTATTAGGTGCCACATCATTTATTTGTTGTCTTTTGCTGTTTAAATAATGGTCTTAATCTTCATTCAAACAAATCTGTATAACTTTTATGATTTTATGATCCTTTTTTTTATTTTATTTCTTTTTTTCCCCCTTCATCTCTGTACTCCTCTTTGTATTTCTATATTTGACACCTGCCATTTGTCTGGTTTTCACCAGTTTCCACAGTGCCAGAAGGTAGTGTCATTCAGCGTTTGATGCTGTCTCTCTCAGTAAAGGACACTTTTCACACACATCTGTGCATTACATCCCCTTACTGATATACCCACCTGTTCCCTGAATTGATTGGGGCTCACTGGATGAGAGAGGCAGCTCTCATTCCTTCTTTGTGTTATTAGAGTGCTCTGTATCAGTTCATGAATGCTTGGTCCTAAATTTATATCCCTGCATTCCCAAAAAAAGTCTTCATGTTTAGCCGGAAACAACTTTAAAATGTCATTTGCTGAGACTTTATCCACTTTCTCCAGGAATGAATACTACTGGTACCTGTGCCTTCATCCTCCAAGAGTGCCTCAGCCACTTCAAATGGTTTGTGGTCAGTAGGCTGTATCTGTATTGTTCCAGTTCCTTTTACATCTATGCAAAATATTGGACAAGCCTTTCTCTCACTCATCTTGAATTTTACATACCATTCTCAGCCTGGCCTGAAATAGGAATTGTTTGTTGCTGTGAGATTTGCAGATCATTCTTGTAAGAGGTTTTGAGATTCAGCCATGCTACATCTTGAACTGTAAGTAGTTTTAAAAAAGTTGAGATTTTTATTAGCATTTGATCCATTATTTTTGTTTGACTCACATCATAATGTCCATATACATAAGTGTATTTATTCACATGATGAAATGACACAGAATGGGAAATAACTCCCTCATCACTGGAATACATTTTTCAGCTTAATCTCAAACCTGTCTTCATTATAAATGTGAGGTGTGGCAAAACTAATCATGTACCACCTGTCATAGTAGTTTAATTAAATTGTAGTTTCCCTTTCTCTACACAAAAACCCCAAACCAAACTCCCTAATTTTGAACAGACTGTTATACTATCTTTAATTAGTTTTAAGTAAATATTCAACTTAATAATGCAGAAACATTAGTGAGCATGCTATGTTCCTGTATGCCAATGACATTTATTCTAACCTAAGATCATTTGATAGTTTTATGAGGTTCAACACAGTGTCAATCAGTGCCTGTTCTGTATTTTCATGTAAATGTTCCTGTCATCAGGAGAAATCCTTGAAAAGAGAAAGAGAAGTACAAAATTTTCTAATGGCTCATCCTGAAAAGGCAAAAAGTACAGTAAAGAAAAACTAGTACAGTCCTTTTGCTGTGTCATCTAACAGTATTTCAAGCAATTAGCTTTACATTGGGGGCCTGAAACAGGAGAAATTCTGTTTCTCTGAGCACTTCAGCAACTACCTTTTCCAGGCAAGGATAAAAAAATTGCATTAACTGTTTTCTGTGAAGGATGCTTCAGGCTGATCAAAGGCATGTAGTTTGCCAAGTTTAAAATTTTAATTTCAATATCTTTAAAAATGCTTTCCAAAACTAGGTGCTTCTACTCAATCATGCTGTTGTCCACTTTACTCTAGGAAGGCTGGAGAGGGTTCACACAGCTTATTTCATGTTAGAAAACCAGTGGAAGTTTCTGATGTAGAAAGGAGTACTGCAGAAAAGAAAAAAAAAACATTCATGAAAGAGATAGGGAGACTGAAAATTTCCTCTAGGAGTGTTGCCCAATCTGGTCCAGCACTTAGAAGTCCTAGCTGTTGTGGAGGCAGTGTTCCTGTGCCAGTATTCTTCTGTGGTCTGATGAAACACAAGCCTGGCAGGCTGGAAACAGCTTATTTTGGGTTATATTCTCAAGACAAACATAGCTGGCCCATTTCAATGGGTCAGATCAGCTCAGGTCTCTCCCTCCCTACTGCATTACTCATTCATTCTGTTGGCTCAAGAATCTTTATTCAGCACATGTATTTTTTCATTATCAAGAGATAATGCTAATTCCTACTTTTCAGTTTGTACTGAAGTACAAACCTGTGTTCAGTATAGGCTGTTACTGGAAAGATAAATTTAACTGCCAGCTTACAGGCAAGGATGGCACTTCACTAAAAACTCTAATATAAAGTCTGAATGTTATCCAAATATCAAAAGAGTATGAAAACACAGGTTCTTTATTTAAACCTCAGATGGAATTGCTGAGCTAATGCAGAGTGTGTTTGCTAATAGATGTGCCTCTGGTTGTAAGAAGGCTAAGTTAAATGAAAGTAATTAATATTTTTATATAAATGTTAATGTTTCCACATGTAGTGTACGTTGATGTCATATTACAATGTCAAAAATGGTCTTTTGTAATTTTGTGCTGCAATTTAGCTGCAATGCTTAGAACAATGGAAGCCCCAAATGTTGATTGGGGATGCTATTTGAGAGATGACTGTAGTTTTTTTAAGCAGACAAAAAACACTCCCTCAATGAGAATGCAAAAAGCACCAAACCAGAGTTCACACCTATGTTATGGAACATCAAGTGACCATCATTCTGTAATTTTTTTTTTGTTAAAGTTCTGACAAAAAATAAATTTTACATCCAGATTTTCTACCTCCTAAAAAGGTGTCTCATGATACAGAGAGTTCCATAATTTTCCTGATTTTTTTGTGCCACTTTAGTGAATATGCAATTGGAATGTACCGTGCTGAACAGTTCTAAGAATTTCCTGGCTTGTTTCGTTCTTTTTCTGGGAAAAAAAAATAGAAAAATAAAGAAAAAAGATCCTTGCAAATGTGTAAACAATCCAGGAAACAGTGAGTGAAAGCTACAATCTTCCCCCTGACTTTGTATCCTGCTTCCAAGCAACAGAATTGGCTCCATTGCATGCTCTTCTTTTAGTTTCCTTTCTGTACTTCAGCCTAATTGCTGCTACAAAAATTAGGAGGTCCCTTTAGATTGACCAATGCCTTGAGTCACCTAGGGAGGAATATGGGCCTTTCAAATTGCTTAGACAAAGAATTTGAACCCAAGTTTCTGCCTATGTTAACAGCTTTAGCACTAAGTTAATGTGCAAAGTGAACAATGCCCCTACTTAACCAGGTTCTGCCAACCAAGTGCCTGCTGCCTGCCTTGAGAGGCCCAAAGTAGGTGCCCCCTGAGAAGACCAGATTTTCCATTCCTGGTCTAATGTCTTGGGAACCAAAGACCTTCAACTACCCAATGGAGATGGTTACACCACAGTTGACTATCCTCAGATACTAACTTTAGAACTGAAAATCAGTCTGTTGATGGTTTTCATTCCTTTTGTCTGTTCTTCTGCACTACAGAATTTGAGTGACCACTGTCATTACTCTGAATCTGGCCCTTATGATATTGCACATGGGCTATAAAGGGCTGAGCAGTCTAAAGAGATGCATATTTACTCTAATTCCAGCTCTGGGAAAAAAACTTTAACTTGTTGAAGCTGACTCTGGCAATAGTTGCAGGCTGAAATGAGTCAATAGATAGCTTCCTGAAAAAGTAATCACTGCACATATTACATGCTTCTGAATGGTATTGACAGTTTCATGGGGAAAAGGCATATCTGGGGACTAAGGTGCTCAGCACCCAATTGACTGACACCAGGACCACACTGGAGAAACATTGCGGGCTTTATTGGAGTCAATTCTGACTTCTACAGAAGCAAAACAAGCTCATTACTTCTCACCATATTCCCCTGTATATTGTTTTAGATTAAAAGAAAATTGAATTGAGACATGGTTACAACTTTTCCATTGCTGTGTTGAGAGTCCTGGCAGAGCCCAGTTCCTCAGTTCCCCATCTAAAATGTATCTGCCACTCCATTTTCCTAATGTCTGCTACAATCATTAAGGTTGTACAGTCATGTTCTTGCACAACACCCCAACAAATTAAAAGTTGGCTGAGATGATTACAGATTCTGATCTGTTAACAGTGTCCATGAAAAGTGTTTCGTAGTGCTACTACTGCTGGTTCCACTGCTGGGGAAATCACAAAATTGAATAGGATCACAGCTATGTAACTCCAGTCATTTACCTTTGTTGGTCTCTCTTGTAGTCACATGAGACGTTTGTCTGTAGAGTGAGTTACTAAAAGTAATTTCTGAATGAAAAGCAAAGGAAAAATAATTTCCACCATTTTGGAATAAAGTTGCATGCTTTGCATGTGTTTCTCTTTGGTAGTGCTGTTGTGCATTTTCTATATTCTTTCAGACAAAATATAGATACAGATTCCTAGGGCCATTCATTTAAGAACTGTTTTTATATCAGAAAAGATGTTCCTTCTTTTAGTGTTGGAACCACACCAGGAAAGGGATTTCACTTAATCCATTTTCTGAGGTGAATGTATCTTAGTTCCCCTCTGCAGAAGCAAATTTTATCCTAAAATGTCACCTGAAAATGAGAATACAAGATATTGAAATCAGGCTCTGTTTTGGTGACTATCAAAGAATCTGCAAAATGCTTAAGAAATTATAGCCAGAACTGTATTTTTACACAGGAAAACTACTTAAAAAAATATAAGAAAAGTTAAATCCACATGCAGTCAAAGAGTCTTGTGCTGCTACAGCTCAGATTTGGACTTGAAAGAGATATAGGTCCATCACTTGAATAGAAATTTTTCTGGTGCACCACAATTGGTATACTTGAAGATGTAAACTAATCAGGCCTAATTGGTGAGTTTTGGCCTCTTTAAATAATTTTTTTTTGTTTTTTTTTTTGTTTTTTTTTTTTTTTTTTTTTTTGTTTTGTTTTGTTTTGTGGGGTTTTTTTTTTTCTTTTTTTTTTTGTTTTTTGTTTTTTGCCAACTAGCAGATAATGAAATGCTCTGGGCACAAAGGTTTCCAGGCAAATGAAATGAAACCTGCTAATTCTAGTCTTATAATGGTTTCAGGAGAATTAATCTTTCTGAAGACTAGCTAGCTGTTTTGACTTGGGAACTTTCACCATTTGCAAGGTATTTTTGACAGAAACCAGATTATTTACCTCTATTTTTACCTCTATTCATCTGTCAGTATTAGAAGAATACTGCAGCAAAGTCCATCTTCTTGATAGAGTATTTGATTCATGGCCTACAGTTTTAAAGTTTTCTGCTGTATTTACTCAGATGAATTTCTATTACCAATTCTTCTCCTTTCTATTTGTTCTGCAGAGACATTCATGTAATTGACTCTTACCTCTAAGGCAGTTGACTAACTTGTTTAGAGTGGATAAAATATATATATATATTCTTTAAGCTTAAGGACTGTTGAGGACATATGTGTACCTTAAATGCTTTCTTTTGAAATGTTTAGCCTCTGTAGTCTGAATTGGATCTCTCCCCTGCATAAATTTTCCTCCAAGAGAAGTAAGTATGCTTGTTTTATAAACCACACATTCTGTCATGAGAAGATGCAACCCTAAGTTGCACCTTGGTAAGATGCACATACCAAATAAATTTGATCTACTTTCTGGATTCTTCAGTGTGCCTGGTTTTTGTAAGTTGTCTTTTTGCAGCTAAATAATAGCTGATATTACTGATGCGACATAATGCTCATTGTCTTCACAAAACCAAAATACACAAAATTCAGCAAAAGCGGTTTTAAGATGTTGCATACTCAATAAGGAAGAAAAGGGAGGCTGTTGCAAGTGGTGGAACTTATGGACCCATTGCATTTTTGTCTTGAGCAGCCATTGCTAGCTTGTTTTTCTGGGCTTCAATTCTTGAAAAGGTGTGAAAGCTTTCTAGATAGGGGGTGTCCTCCTCAGGGAGCCCAGTGTCCTGTCTCTTTCAGCTGGGTTTCCCTAATTCTGCTCTGTGAGCTTTGTGGGCTTGGTGCTGCTGTGCCTCTGCCCCTTCACAGCCTCTTCTAAACAGAGAATTAAACAGCTGGGTGGGGGGTTATGCACAGGGGTCCTTACAGTGTTTCCCTAAGAGGCTGCTAGGAAGAACTTCTAAAAAAGAATATTTTGAGCTGCTTTGACCTTGGCCTCTAATAGCTTTTTTCCCCCGCCGTGAGATGCATTGTCTTGCATGTAATTTATTTTTCTGAGTTGGTATGAGATGTCAGTTCCACTTGGCTACACTTCTTGTAGAAAACCACTTCTTTGCTACAGGTTCTTCTTTGCTACATGTTGGAAATCATGTGGTGGGGAGGACGAAGGCCTTGCTTGTCATCACTGTATGCATATAAAGGAGCCATTTACATTAATAGCTGGTGAAGTAATTACCTTTTTTCTTTTTTTTTCTTTTTGTCCCATTTTTTCTTGTTTTATGTTTTTCTTTTAAAAGGCAAGAAATAACAGCTTGTCTCTTGGAGAGCAAATAACACTCTTTAAAAGCAGTTGCCAAGCAACCTACATTTACAGTTTTGCACTAAACTCTGAACGGCAAAGAACCTTCCCTTTCCAGACCCCAAAATAAAATAAAATTGAAATAACAGACATACAGAAGACCCACTACTCTAGTGCTCAAAATGTTTCTGGTACCACAAAATGTCTTTTTTACAGTGATATTCAGAATGGAGCTACCTGCTAGTGTCATGCAACAACACATTCAGGTCTACGAAAGAGGGTTATTTTTTCTTCTGAAATGCACTTGTTTACCACAAGTTTGAGAGGGAATGCCGAAAAACTGTTGATAATTTTCCAGTCAAACACTGAGAAGAAAATTTCACCCTGATCCCCAAGGAATGGTGTGAATCACGACTGTTTCTATAAGGTATAGGTGCACACATTTTTCCTCAAGAGAGAATCTAAACACCTTTCATGTTCTAGGCTACTACCAGGGAGATGGCTGGGAGCAATCTGTGGTAGGAAACTGCTTCTCCCACTGCTTCATGTGCTTGTTTGGCATGTGAAATTATTTAGGTGACGTTTTAGATGTGAATAATGTGTGAAGAGTGTCAGACTGTGGAATTGCCTATGAACCCATGTGCTCTAACACAGAAATTGTTAAGGTAGAGATGCATGTACACACAAAATTCCTGTATCCAGTCTTGTAATTCTAGTGATTCAAATCTATGCATCACTGAGACATCACAATAGGAGCAACAAATGTTAATATGTAGGATTTTGCTTTTCCAAGAGGCAGAAGGACTAAGAGAGTTGTTAAGGTCAATTCTAGGCACTGCCAGAGTCATACTTCAGAGTCAGTCACAAGGAGAACACTCACCTGAGCCCTGGAATGTGAAGATGTTTCAGGATAGAGCTTTGGGTTGAGGCAGAGCTTTAAGTTTCACAGATTATTAACCCGATATACTATTTCTCTGCTATTCCGTGCAGAGTGGAATAATCCTGTACAGAGCCCACAAATCCTTCTTTGACCCTCTGTATAAATCACAACATTTTGTGTAGCTCTCTTGTACCCCTTTGGAATTTTGTCATTAGTTGTGATTTTCCTTTTTAGTTTTCTCTTTTAAAGTGCTGTATAGTGATTTTGTGTACAAAACTGTCACATTCTAGAAATACATTTCAGTTGGGAGGGATTTTATTACAGCTCCTAACAGATTCTTAACCATTCAGGGCTTACTGAGAAGTGAGCTCTCCAAAAATAATGGTTTTGAATGCCTTTTGAGTGCCTACATACTACCAGGAAAAAGACAATTAAATACAAAGATTGTAGGGGACTTTGGCTGCTGAGTGCCAATTGCTTGATTTCATTTTATTATCAATTCTCTTTGCTCCCTTTTTCACAAGAAAAAGACACACAGAACTGCACAGACTTTAGTGCTCTGTTGGATCACTTTTGCCATGTGTCTCAGCATTGAAGCTGAGAGGCTCATGGCCTCCATTTGGCATATTTTAAGATTAACGATACCTTGGGCAAGAAGGACCAGATGGACACAGCTCATTGAACTTCTTTTGAGACAGGTTTTTGTCTGTAGAATACAAGAAGCAAAAGCACATTTCTGTTTTGGTGTCTCCTTGTGTTTCTGTCAGTGACCATGAAGATTGTTGTTTTTGCTGCCACTTCAAGTTGAACTGCGTTTTGCACAAAGCTTTAAGCCTGTCATTGATGCCTTCTCCAAATGACTTTTTCTATGCACAGCAAATAACAATGGGATGGATCAAGACAAGGGCCTGATAAAATATTTGAGCTTACCTGGCAATCTGTCAGTGAGCTCCCTCCAAGCACCCAAAAGTGCTGTGCTTGCTTGCCTCCCAGTGTCAGTAGCACAAAAGCCATTTAAGAGTTTGAGTGTCCCACATTCTTCGTAGTATCTGTAGGCTTATGTTGCCTTCTGCTCAGGGGAAGAAGGGGGACATAAAATAGTACCCCAAGAGTGAATTTGTATTGCATGACTAGGGTTTTGTCCAAGAACTTTTCAGGAAAGTTTAGTGGAATATTCATAGTTAAGGAAGAGAATAGGAAAGGCAATAAATTCAGAGTTAGCACAGAATTGCAGAGTGCCTGAGGATGGAAGGTCTGACTGCTGGAGATCATTTGGTCCAAAAACCCTTACTCAAACAGGGCCACCTAAGGTTGATTGCCCAGGACCATCCAGATGGCTTTTGAGTATCTGCAATGATGGAAACTCCAGGCAATCTGTATTAGTGCTGGTTGAACTCAGTCATGAAGTGGAAAGCTTAGTGATTAAAAACTTTTGAATGTCACCTTTAACAGCTATACAGCCTTGCTAGTGCAAAAGCTTGGAATTAAGGACAGCCTCTCAGAATTTCCTTTATCAAATGTTTATTTTCTTCCTATATATTATAAGAATATTTACAAAAAAATTAAGTGTCTTCTGGGAAGTTATGTGATATAGTTAAGACAAATAAATTAGTATGAATTTTATAAAAATGTATTTCTTCTCTTTCTGTAACATTACTTTTTTCTATAATGATGCATTTACAGAAAGGTCAAAATAAATTTGAATAGTGTTTTGTTTTTTCTTTTTTTTTAAAGGCTTTCAGTGTTGCCAGTTTTGTGTTAAAAATAATTTGAAGTTAGGGAGTCTTTTGAAGAAACGGTCTGTCTTTTTGAGCATTAAACCAAATGTTATTATCAAATTATTCAACCACTGACACCATTTTAATTGTGATTAGTTTTTCTACAGTTCTGATAAGGGTGCCATAAGCACTGGAGCATTCCTATTAGCCTTGGTGGTGCTCACAAACACCTGGCTACTGCTTCAGAGAACAGAGCCTGAACTTCAAACTGCTTTTGCTATTAACATTAGTTAAAGTAAACTCAGGTTTTCTGCTTTTCTGAGAGTACAATATTGGCTACAATACAGATTTCTTCATGCCTTTTCAACTATACCTGCAGACTGCAAAGCTGATTATTAACTCCATTTAAGCTTGCAGAGGTAAGAGGCTAATCATAGGGATTTTATCCTTTGCAGTCTGCATAATGCTTTTTGTTTTGAAAACACTGTGCAAAGTCAGCAGCCGTTATGTGTAAATGCAAGCTACTAACCTAAAAAAAAAGAAAATGGAAAAGGTTTTTGCCAACATCACACTATTTTGTAAATATTTCACCCAAAGTTACCCTTTTGTTCTGTGGAATGTGAAACAGCAAATGTAGATCCCTACAGAGCAGCATACATTGAGATGCTGGTGGGGTTTTCTTCTGGCTGCTGGTAAGAGTGTTCAGTATGACCCTGTGTGTCTCACTCAGATGTGACTGTCACACCAGCTTGTTACACCACTAGCAGTAGACACAAGAATATCAGAACTTCAACCTATTTTAACTAGTTATCTGCCTTAGTTATTTCAAAATGGTTTTCTCCCTAGCTATTTCAACTGTCCCAGATATTTGTGTTAAGGTGTTGTAATAGCATCAGGCAACTTGTAGTTCTGTGTATAATTTACTACTGCAAATACTACTGCAGCTGTCAGACTATCAAAACACAATCCAAACACTAACAATTCTAAATGTACAGAATTTAAAAGAGACATTGAGATGCTGAATTGGATTTTAGGAATGACAACTCTTTCACTGGAAAGGTTTTAGATCAAAGAGAGATGAAATTGGCATTTGGTTTGGGCTGTGACTGACACAACTAATTTTTCTAGAGATTTCAGCTATCTGATTGCATACAAGAGAATAATTACTTATGACATTTATTACGCACAAAGGATGGTTATTTTACTTTCTTCAACAGTCGGTTTTAATTTATATCAGAAATTATGCATTATCTTTCATTTTTAGTGATTTGTGGATTATTTGTTTTGAAAATTTTGCAGTATTTTATGCATCTTCCACTTCCCTTACAAATAGAAACAATGCAGTCTTCTTTCAACCTCTAAATTTGGAGGCACAAGGCTTATTTTAAAGACAATTTGTGGGTAAATTTTTATCTAGCAATCTGTTTAAAAAGGTTCATGAAAAATTAAAATTAAATATTTTACTTTTTAAAAATTCAGTAGCTATCAAGACACAGGAAACACTTTCAGGCTAACAGTCCTAACCATGCTCTTTTTACAGGCCCAGGTATTCTGCAGCTTCCAGAACAATTACTCTAGCTTAAAAAAGTGTAAATTACTATTAAATCAGCTTAAGGCATCTGAGTTTTTATTAATTTTTAATTATTTCCATGTACATTTGTCTCAAAAATGTTTGAGAGTTGGTGTTTGTTTTGAAGTGGGCAGTGAAAATAGGTGGGTTATCTTTCCATCTGTTTCTATCAAATTTGTCCAACACAGCAATGCAATAATAAACTTTATCAAACTTGAGTCCACTGAAAAATATTACAGATTTGGTGTAAAAATAGACTTATGTTTCCAACAAACTTTTTTAAAGGTAAAGATATAAATGTGTTAGGTCAAATGAAATTTGAAAATTTTTTAACCACATCCAGCAATTTAATAGTAGTGTAAATCAAAACAAATATTCCATATTCTTTGCTAGAGAAGAGAAAAAGAGGTGTATATGTGCTGGCACACCCAGCCAGTGTCCCAGTTGAAATACTCATAGTCAGTAAAATATTTAAGTGATATTGATACTGGAGGGGTTTGAGTATGTGCTTATAGTTGAGTGCTCCGATGAGTAAGTATGGATTTAAGTGTGCTCTTAAATATTCTGCTGAGCACAGACGTGAACTTGTAACGTAATAGCGATCTATTGAATAGGTAGCAGAGAAGCCACTGAAATCAGCAAGTTTCTGAAGGGCTGTAAAAGTCTGTCTTTGTGGAGGTTATTTGCAGGATTAGACCAATACCAGGTAGCAATACAAGTGTTCAGCCTCAAATTGAATTCAAATACTCACGGTTTGAAATATGTTTAAAATTTCCTGTAATAATAAAAAACTAGACTTGGAGAAAATTCTGCAACTGGACTCCTTAGAAATATACACATGTTCTAATTTTTTTTTTTACCTCTTAAATTTGTTGATGGATTGATGGATTCCAATTGCAGCTGCGGCACACGACCATTCAGCAGGTCTATTCTTGGGTTTAGTATTCAGCTTTTATTTTTTGCATTCAACAGTTCTTAAAAGACAGAATGTGCTATAAACACATCTATTTTTTAAGCTACAGTTTTTGGTAGCTTATTATATTTTTTCCCAAATTTCCAACTTTCCTTGGTTTTGTTTTCTTTTACTTCATTCCATGCAATTTACCAGTAGCTATGTCATCTGAATATCACTTTCTATTCATTAGTTCTATGTTGTTTCTCAGGCTGATCCAAACCTCTCTCAAGTGAATAGAAAAAGTCACGTGAAATTTGAATCTGATCCAACATCATCATGCTCTTTAACATTTGCTCGTGATTAGATGCTACTATCCAGTTCAGATTTCCTCTACTGTGGGTTATTGCTAATCAATTTTAAAAAATCATGACTTAAATAAAGTAGGGGAGAACATCAGTCCAAAAGAGATATCTAACTTTCTGGCCATGAGATTTGTCCAGAAACTGGCTATTTAAGCCAAATATTTCCTAAATTCTAGCATTTCTATGATGAATGTTTTAAACCAGCTAATAGATTAAGTTCTTTGTGCTCCAGGTAGGTTGGGCAAAATTATTCTCTATAATATAATTATATTGCAGGACTTCACCCAGATGGATGATTTATTTTTTGGTAAATAGCATTTTAAAACCTTGTGTAAGGGGTATTTTGTACCTACTCTAGAGTTTCATTATTGCTCACTATTTTTTTATTGCTTGTGCATTATAGTGTTTGCCAGCATATACAGTGAGAGTATTCCAGGGGAGGAGCAATATGCCTACAGCTGTAGGACCAGATCAGTTTTTGACATGTCCAAATTCAAGCAGAAGCAGATGCTTCAGGATTCTCTCTCTTGCACAAAAAGAAGTGATCTCCAGTTTTCATGTAACAACAGATCGCAAGGCTAACTCCTCCCTGGAAATCACTCTGTAAATGTTCCTGGGACTTTAGTTTCTTCTTTTCCCAGATAAAGAAAAGAATAGCTAGCAATAAATTCCTCTGTACTGAAATCATTTTCATCTGCTAGACAATTCTGTACATTTATCCCATTTGATAAATTGATTCTCGGTCACAAAGACCACTGCAGAGACCACAACATGATTTAGAAATTTGATTGCTGAGTGGCAAGGGCAGTTCATAGAGGAAAGAGTTCATATATTGGGGGTCATCCTGAGAACAAATTTTGTGGGATGGCTATTGCACTGGCTTAACTCTAATTTTGCCCATTCTAATTTAGTGTTGTGAGAACTCATGCTGTCTAAATAACCTTGAAGTCCAGATCCAATGCCAGATACCAGTGCTGCCCAGTCAATTGGTGCTCATCTCAACATTTTTAAATTGTGCCCAAGGTATTAGCTCCTTGACTCCTGCTGAATTTAATTGAAGTACAATTGCTTCATTTCTCTTTACTTTCTATGTGGTTTTTGAAAATCTGTCCCTGTAGACCAAATGGTAAATATAGGATGAACCCTATTTGCTAGAAAATAGGCTACTCAAAGTACTGGATATTGTTACTCTTGTTAGCAGGGGTGGGTTTGTGGTCATTACCATGTGAAAAAGAAAAGATCACTGTGAAAGAACAAAAACTTAAATTCTGTTCTGAGCAAAACTTAAGCATTTCAGCCTAATAATCATATCCTTCCCTGGCTTTTATCCACTTCAAGTGTTTCCTAAACATACATTAAAAATATATGAATATTGTCAGTGTTAGGTATTGAATGTACTGTTGGATAGTGTCAATATTTTTGCTTAGGAAAAAAAGTTCTGAAGCTGAATATCATGCCTGGAAACTGGCATAGTCATAATTTAACTTGCAGAAAGTCCTTGGATTTTTTTTTTGACTGATAACAAACAGAAAAAAACCACATAAATTTGGTGGGTTTTTAATGATTTTACGTACACATCACACCTGAGAATCTCTTTCTTTATCATAGCCATAAGCAAGTCTAAGGTGTGTATTTATCAGTTTTAATTTCCTGTTAGATCCTTTCCCTAAATATCTCCCTATTGAGGAAAGCAGCTGTGGAATTTGATATTCTTTTCACAATATGACTGAGTCAAGCCTAGCAGCTTTAAATTTGTGCTGAGGAGGTGGAAGTACATAGCAACAATGTCATGCTAACAGCCTGTAGCTGTCAATACAAGAAACAGAATATTATTTCTGGACATTGCTAATTATTAATTATCCGGCATGAGTTTTCCAAATTATCATACAAGTTTATCAGCCTAGGCATGATATCAATTTTGCAGTCATTTACTAAAGCAAATATTTTACTCATTCATAGAAAAAAAAATTACACATTAGGGACAAACAAAGCAGTAGAAAATAGGGGTAGGGTGTCAGCAGATGCTGTACAGAAAACTCTGAAAGCAAACTTCCTAATCTCATGGACTTTTCCAATAGATATGTCCTATTAAAAAAAAGAATCTGTTCATTAACATCTGCAGTAGTCAGATTTGATCTCAATGAAATAGGCCCCAATTGCATTGTCATCTCTAAGGTGATTAAAAAACCACTGTAAGCTACATAAAGATTAAAATAGTCTTTCCTTTATTCTCCCTTACTACACTTTGAATAAAACATTTGCTTATTTTTTTTAATGATAATCAAATCTCAGCAATGAAAAAGGAAGTCAAAAGAAGAAAACAAATAAAACCCAATGCAATTCTTTTTTTTGTAATTGCTCTACCCTAAGCAATACTTTCTTTACAATGTATTTCTCATATGGATTATAAGAACCAACATTTTCCTAAACTATGTGGATTTTCAGGAAAAAAAAGCTTCCTTGAGAATTTTGACATCTAGCTTACAACATGAAACCAAATCTCCTGACCTTAAGGCCTGCATTTTGTTTTTGCACGGCACTGTTTTTCCATTTAATTTCACTTATATCTTGCAAGATTATTCTTGTCAACTGTGGCAGTCAGCACTGAACTTTTCTTCCACACTGTGATGTTAAAAGCTTTGAAAGTGTCTCATGCATAGGGAAAGAATTAAAAAAGATGAATAGAACTGAAAATAATAGATGCCCTTCAGCAAGGTGAAACACTGAAGAGGGCACTAGGGGAACCTGCATTTAGGTAGGACCTCTCTTCCTGTAGGGACCTGGAGGCAGGCTTTGTGTGCAAGGCTAGAAAGAACCCTTATGAGGCAGCACACAACAGCATGCTACACAAGACTGAATCAATATGTAAGAATACTTAGTTAATAGTATTAATATAGTATTATTATAGTTAATTATTATTAGAGTTAATAGTGCTAGCATGGAGTGATTTGTCTGCCCAATAAATACCAAAATAAAGTGAAACCAAACCCAAGACCACTTGCTAGTCAGTGGGCAGATGCTATTTGTCTAGGGTAGGGATTAGCCATGCCTTTCACCTTTCCCCAAGCATGTCAGTACCTGTTGGCACTTCTGGAGACATTTCAGTCACACAAAAACTTGAGTAAAGAACAGATATCATCTTTTTTTCCTGATAGACATTTTAATTGTACACAGGCTCTCCATTTTATTTTTCTGATCTCTCAAAACTCATGCTGTTCACCAAATTATTATATGTACAGATCAAATGCTTTTACCATGAAATATGGGACAAAATCTACCTGTTCAATGTTATATACTTATTTATGCTGTCCTGCATGTACTTGGCATAATTTCTTGTTATCTTGGTGTAAAAATAATGATAGCATAAAAAGGATCTGGAACATAACTGTGGAGGAATAGAAAGATGCATTAATCATCAAACCTGTGTTCAGATCCTTAATTTATGTCTTGTCTGATATAATTTCACAAGAGGAGATAACATACAGCTTATATTCTATTGCAAGAGATTGCTGGGAAAATGCAGGAAGAGGGTATTTGTGATATGGATATGCATACACACACAGAGAACTACTTCTTGACTTTATTCCTAAAGTTATGAAGTAAATCACTTGGTATTTAAGAATGCCATGAAACACTCCTTAATTAATTAACTGCAAGATTCCTTCTCCATAAGACACTGCTTTATTCAGTACGTGCTGCAGACCTCCTCTGGGTACAGGCAAGGCTGTGTCAGAAGGCATCTGCCATTTGGAGTAACTCTGCTTCAGGGCATACTGAAACATCACACATGCAATAAATCAGAGAGCAAGAGGACAAGGAGGATCAAGCTGTGGGACCATGACTGCAAGAACGATCAACTTGCACTTGACCCTGAATTTTTCTGGGACCTGCTACTCCAGCTGGATCCCTATAAATTGATGGGGCCTGATAAAATTCATCAGATAATCCTCAAGGACCTAGGTAATGCCATCACAAAGCCTCTCTCAATGATTTTTGAGTGATCTTGGGAACCCAGAGAGGTTCTAGTTGACTGGAAGCTTGTGAATATTGTCCCAGTTTTCAAGAAGGACAAGGAGGACTCCAGAAACTATAGGCCTCATCAGTCACATCTGTCAAAATCATGGAAAGGATTATTGTGGGAAGTACTGAAAAACACCTGGAGAACAACTCCAGTTGTCCTGGAGGACAACTCAGTCAAGAGCCACAACCAGCATAGCTTTATGAGGGGAATGTCCTTGTTGAACCTGATTTCTTCCTCCATCAGGGTAACCTACCTAGTTGATCAAAGGAAGCCAGTTGATGTAATTTATTTGTATTTCAGAAAAGCTTTTGATACAATCTCTCACAGTATCCTTCTGGACAAAATGTCCAGCACACAGCTGGATAACCAGGTTACACAGCAGGTGAACAACTGGCTCATGTCTCAGGTGCAAACGGTTACAGTGAATAGGGTGGCATCAGACTGGTGACCTGTCACCCATTGGGGTTATGCCCAGCTCCATCACTGGCCCTGTGTGCTTTAAAATCTCTTAGGTCCAGTTCTTTTCAGGACTTGAAGGAATGCTAAGTAAGTGTGCCAATGACACTAAATTGGGAGTAGTTAATTCCCTTTAAGGCAGAGAGACCTCAAAAATTGGAGGGCTGGGCAATCACCAGCTATGTGTAGTTTAACAAGAGTGGGTGTCAGATTCTGCACCTGGGATGAAGCAGCCCTGGTTGGTGTACAGACTGGAGAATGAGAGGCTGAAGAGAAGCACCTCATAAAGGAACCTGGGGGTCCTGGTCCATGGCAAGTGGAATCTGAGTCAGCTCTGCCCTGGCCACCAGGAGGGCCAAACCTGTCCTGGGGTGCATCAGGCACAGAATCACAGCTGGGCAAGGGAGGGGATTGTGCTGCTCTGCTCTGCACTGGGGCGGCCTCACCTCGAATGCTGGGGGCAGTTTTGGGTGCCACAACATAAAAAAGACGTTCAGCTACTAGAGAGGGTCCAAAGGAGGGCCACAAGGATTTTGAAGGATTGGAATTGAAGCCACGTGAGAAGCATCTGAGGTCACTTGGTCTGTTCAGCCTGGAGAATAGGACACTGAGGGGAGAGCTCACTGCAGTCTGCAATCTCCTCTTGAGGGGAAGAGGAGGGACAGGCACTGATCTCTTCTCTGTGGTGACCAGTGACCTGAGGGAATGGCTTGGAGTTGTGTCAGTGGGAGGAGGTTGAGGATGAATATCAGGAGAAGTTCTTCACCCAGAGGTTGTTTGGGCACTGGAACTGGCTCCCCAGGGAAGTGGTCACAGCACCAGCCTGTCCTGAGTTCTTGAACTTGAGTACACGGAGTGCTTGGACAATGGTCTCGGACACATGGTGTCACTCTTGGGGATAGTGCTGTATGGGGACAGGAGCTGGACTCCATGATCCTGATGGGTCCCTTTCTAAGGAGAAAGTGTCTGTTATAAAACAATTCAACATCCCCATTTATGATAAAGTTTTTTAAAAAAACCCTGTCTCTGCCATAACATCCCGCTTAAGAAATGCATATTCTGAAGCTATGCAAGCAAATGCATGAGTGGTGGTGAAAATGTTTTCCTAATTTTTAATAATGTAGTTGGAACTTTGAAGGAACCAAAAATATACAGAAATTTGAGAGTGAACACTATTAGATAATGTTTGTTTTGAAGACATGAAAGTAATTATTTTTCTACTTTCCTAGCTGATTTTTTTTCTTTATGAAATACTGAATTATTTTAATTCAGATTCTTGTAAACAAAAATTCTGTCTTCTATCTGAGAGGAATTTGCATTTAAAAAATGAACCATGTTAGAAAGGAAAAAGAATGAAAATGTTAATCTAATACTAAAACAAATTATTTAAATTTTAACAGTATTTTAAGTTGACTTGACACAAGAATTTTGGTCTTTTCAGCAGCCTAAAAAAACCTGAGATCTGAGGGGGGAGGATGACATAGTTTTAAGTTTTAGACACAAAAGAAAAATTTATATTGTTGCCTGTGCTTAACCATTGGAAAATCACCATTCTGTCTTTAGATGCCTTGATTTTGTTGTTCTTGTAGTAGTCATTTTTCTGGGAAAATGAAGTCTAGGTTTCAGGTATCTATATTAGCAATCTCTAGGAGCAACAATACCATCTAGGTAAAAAACAGTAACACTTTTGGAAGTGACTGTTGGGGCAAAGGAGATTTTCAAGCTGCCACAAGAGTCTCTTGTTTGATCTGTTTGATCTCCTTGCTCTGACCCTGATTCCAACACTTTTTACCATGGATCTCGGCCCAGTCTAACCTCAGACCTTATCCTCTTTTGAGCAGGAGCGTGGTGGTTTGACAAGGAAGGAGGCTTCTTGGGAAGGTGGTGGTCAAACCAATCAGTGGCCGGAGGTGAATATTGGCACCTGGGGTGGCCACTAGGAACCTGGACACGCCTTTGAAAACACACAGGGGTTAAAAGCAGAGCATTCCCAGGGGAATTTCCTGTTTGGGTCCAGCGGGGGATCAGACCTGACGTCCCTTGCCCAGCTCCGGCTGGGTGGGGGAGGGGGTGAGCCCTGCGGCCGGCCGGGGCCGAGGCAGGCCAGGCCGGAGCACTGAGGGACCCTGGGGTGCTTTGGGCAGGCCAGGCCGGAGCCCTGAGGGACCCTG
>VZRH01001001.1:1914334-2030535 GCA_013397555.1 Urocynchramus pylzowi | reverse complement strand
TTTTTTTTTTTTTTTTTCCTAGGGACTTGCAGTATAGATTACAAGAACAAGTTTTTCAAAATGTGTATAAACAATGTATATCAATAAGGTGCTGTGCATAAAGAAGAATATGATTTTTTCAGCCTGGCTATTTGAGCATTCCTGTTTTCTGCCAAGTGGAAGGATATAATAGTAAGCCAAACAAGAACCATATGTGAAGAAAAGAAATTACAACCTATATAAAAGGAGATAGCTGGTTTGTTAAGAAAAATTGGAGAGGCTTATACAATAACAATGAGAAAAAATAAATAGCAGGAAGGAAGTAAACTCATGAATAAAGATAGGAAATAATGAGCTTAAAATGACTAAACTAACTGCTGCTTAAATCTTTCTCAAGACAAATGAAGATGAGGCACACAGGCAAAAGTATTTAAGGGCATTGCTCACATAGCTGCTGATATAACAGATTAAAAATTAACAAAGAGGCAAATAATGCCAAGGATGTAAACAGGCAGAAGAAAGATTCAAATTTTTGTTTTGCATGTAAAGAAATTAGTGTAAAAGCATGATGAACAAGATTGTTGTATGCATAAAATTCTGACAAGAACATGTAAAAAGGGGGGATTAAAAGAATTCTGGGTGTATATCTATATAGATATGAAGTCTGAAACTAGAAGCAAATTTTCAAACTTTCCATCATGCAGAAGTGAGCAAGTCCCAGTAGTCTGAAGCGTAAACCCACTCACTAATAATATTTCTATCTCCTTTTATTTTCTTCCATCTTATTTTAGATATGAGATCTCAGATGAACTCTTGGTTCCAAAGACTTTTTGAATCAAGAGAAAATAAACCCTTTATTTTCTTTTCAACTTGGGAAAATAAATAATTTTACTCTTTTTTAACTCAGATATTATACCCATAATTATCCCAGACATTCTTGGGATGTTGTCAGCTGTTTTCTTTTTGTAATGCCAGGATAGCAGTGGCTGTTTCAGATCTATGCCCCAAAAGAGAAGACATTAAGAAGTTAAATAATTAGGGATTTAGTACCACACTAAGGAGTAGCCGGTGTCTGTCTTTCTGGGCTACAAAACTGTCTGTAGGACCAGTCTAAGAGTTCAAGGAGCTTTGTACTATGAAGATGCAAAGTTAAGATGGATTTTGAATTACTTTACATTGTCACTGGAATACTGTGCAGCAGGTATATCTTGCGTGAATATTTTCTGGTATTTGTGAATAGATTTTCTGGGAAATTAACTTGACCAAACTGTGGAATGAAACACCGTGTTTTCTCCTAGCTCTAGTGTTACATGTGCACTTAGCTTACTAACAATGCTTCACTGTCCTTGGAGGGGTGGGACAGAGCAGCCTTTCTTTATTTAAATTTTTAAAAATTATTTTATATTACTGTTCTATTTTATTTACTGGAGGCATGCATCAACACAGAATCTTCATTTGCATTTAATATAAAGCAATTGCTTAATTCTCATGATTTCAAAGAAACCCTCAATGAATTAAATACATACACAATGAAGGCTCTAAATAGTCTCTGAAAATACTGTGTATTGTAATATATTGTAATTTTTACATGTCTTACAATAGTATAGCCTGTGATCATCAGGTATTTGGTTTATTGGTAATGTGAAAATCATAGGGACTACCTACTTGAAGATGTGAACAGTCAATAATAAATGCTTCAACACTGCAACACTTCTGGTTTTGGGTACTGTGTTTTAGTTGGGACACAGAATTAGTTACTGTTGTATGATAGGCAGTTTTCCTCACCTCTTTTTCTGAGGCAGTAAAAAGAGGTAATTTTTCTTGGTATTATTTTTCTCTTTATAAATGATTAAACAGAAGGTTCTTTGCAAAGAAGCTAATGACCAATGTGGGCTAATGTTCGTTGGTTTATGGTGATGAGATGGTATGTGGTAAAGTTGGTGTCAGAGAGGAGAATGTAGCTGCAGTATCTATTTCCATTATTGTTGAATGGGCTCATTGGTTTTAAATGAGCTTCTGTTTCAATATAACAAAAAACTCCAGGCTTGGTAAATTAGACTTGTGATTTCACGAGGAAAAAAAAAGAAAGAAAAAAAAAAGGAGGAAATCAAATCTGTCCTTACCAAGCTTCATGACTTTTATTTTATTTTCTTTAAAGAGAAAAAATATTTTTAAAAGAGAAAGCTGTCAAATGAATACTGGTATGAGCTTCTCTAAGGATTTACAGAATATAGCATTTTAAAAGATTGTCTTATCAAACCAATTCCCATCACACACTTCTCTGTCAAACATGCCCTGAAAAATAATCTTTGCTATTTCTGGACATTGATTAGACAGACACATAACAAAGTCATTCCTCTGCTCTCTTTTGTTATTAGACAACACAGTCCTAATCTGGATTTCATTTATGTCCACAGCTTTTGAGCCCTAAGGTAGAGAGTTTCCCAACAAGGTAGTAAAAACTGACCTAGTAAATATTACTTTTATTGTCTGTTAATTACATTATTTTTTTCCCCAGAATTGTTTATTTCCTTCCTGTTTTCTTGGCTGGCAGAATTATATGGAACACATACATAACACATATAAGGTATATGTATATCTATGACTAGGATATGACAGAATGGTATCTTTTTTGGAAGTGATATTTCACTTCTATCATCAAAATATAGTTTCTGTTTCCCTTCTGTTTTCTATGCAAAAATATAGTTTCCAAGTCATGATTGAATTCACAGTAAGAGTGTTATTGTGTTCCACCACTTACATTTTAGACAGTTCAAGCAGCTCCGTGACAAATACTGGCTCAAGCTCTAATTTTGTAAAACAGATGTATTTATTTTTTTAAATTGTTATTCAGAATACAAACATGCATTTATATTTTAGTGGTGTTTATGTATCCTGTAGCACAGTTAAACTTGATGCTGATGGAAATAAATAACATTTTTGTAGTAATTTCATTTTTTTGTACCGAGTCAGACTTCCAGGGATAGTTCTGTTCTTCCTCTGCCAAAACTGTGTAGTTCCCACTAATACAATGCCAGTCTTTCACAGCTAATTCTTTTTAACTGATGGAGCATCCTTCTACTTAGCATTTCAGTAGGGATTGAAATGTAGTTTTCAGTGTGTAATCACTGGCTGTCCATGCAGAGATACTGCCTCTCATGAACAAAATAGTGGCTGAGAAGTTTAACGTTCCTCTGTCACTTAAATCATGGCAATATCTAGAGGCTTTCACAGAATGAAGTCCTATTATTTAGACAGTGTGAAAGAGTGAAAGTTATGTAGTGTAGAAAGGAAGAATAACTGGGGAAATAAAGGGCATGCAGATGAGAAAGAGAAAAGGGTGGGGTGGCAAAGGATTGCTTGGCTGTACTGGGGGTCACTGCCCATGACAGAGTCCAACATATCACAACAAAGAAGACTTAGAGGAAGGGTGAAAACTGATTGGCAATTAGAGTTCAATCCCATTCATGTACATTCCCTTTTAGCTTTTACCTGTGGTTGCTATATAGATGATACATAGGATTCCCATCTCCTTCTTCTTCCCCCAATAACAACTGCAGATGGAAGTTCACTGCACAAATTTCTTTAAAAAATATTACTTTAATTAATTAGTAAACAGTTTTTGATTTTAAGTCACAGTTAATTTGGTGAATATTTATATTTTTATTCCCTTTTAAGTAAAAACAACGTGTTATGTCATAAAGATACTGTATAATTTTTTTCCCTCTTCTTTCCATTAGTATTGTTTCCTAAATATTGTCAAATGAGGCATTAGGTTAAATATTTTTCCTTTCCTACAACTGGAAATATGATTAATATGTATTGGATAGGTTATGAAGTATTTATATTTCAAATTACATTGACTGTCATGTAGGAATTGACTACATTTCCTTTCCCTCTCTTAGTTTTAATTCACTCAGAAAATTATTTTCGTGGCAATGTTTTTATATATCCGTATTTATAAGATATTATATATATCTTCTTTAAAACCCTCAAAATACTGACATATCTGCATTCTTTCCCAACCATTGTGTCCTCTGCCTGCTATGGACTTTCTGAAAAGCACCATGATCGAAGTGACCTTGATACTGCTCTCATATTCCTTCATTTCTCTGACTGAATAAAGTTTACTATTCCTGAGCAATCTCATTTATTTCCTTTTATATCCATCAGATAAGTTTATATCCATCAGACCACAGTTAGAGGATCCAGAGTCAATCCCATGGTACTCACAAGGGATAAATAATTTGCTCCATGTAGAATTGCTGGGCCCTCAAGGCTCAGACCTCTACAGGACTGTCCTTAGTGTCCATTCCTCCTGACTGGGCACATTAAAATTCCCCATGCTTTAGTTCTTACTGGGATGGGAAAGAAGAAGTTTTAATGCACCAGAAATCAAGTAGAGAGGAAAGTATAGGATTATGCACAGGTGGCCACCCGTAGAAGGCTAAAGGGGACTTGGAAAACTCAAACATTTGTCCTAAGACAGCAGGAAGCAGATGAAAGCACTCTGCCTGTTTGGCTTTTAATCACATCCCAGGTTTCTCCCGAGGTAGTACCAACTGTGCAATCTTCCTTTACTTACAGCTCACAGGACAGAAAATCTAGAGCTCTTTATCTGGCTCTCTCCACTTCCATCAATTTTTCCTGCTTTATCCCTTCTACATTTTTGTGATGAGGAGTCTTTGCATTCAAAGTTTCAGACTGCTGTTCTTATATTTGTCCCACATAAGTATTTTTATTGAAAAGGCTATTTTCTTCTTCTCCCCACATTGTTCTGTTTGGGGTTTTGTTTTTCTTCTTCTTGTTTTGTTTGGATATTTTTTGGTTTCTTTTCTTTTCACTTATATCTGACTTAACCTTAAATTCAATAATGTAGGTTTTGTTGCAGATCAATGGATTAATATATAAAAGTATTTTTTAGTTTTAATGCTTCCCTAGAATTAAATGGTTTTTCTCTCATTTTCCTGTATAAACATGGATTTAAAAATTTGCTTTCAGAACTTGTTTATAGCGGTAGAATAGATTTCTGTGCGTGGTTTCTTTGAGATTGATTCTAAACCTTTTGCGTATTATTCAGCCATTGAGTAAAAGGAAATAACAACACTGGGGACTTGTTACCTTCTCCATGGTTTTGAATTTCCTTTTCTTTCTTACCTTCAGGAAATGACAATGGTCCAGTTTGTTGTCACGAGGGTCATCCTCTCTTCTGCCTGGACATGTTGCATGTTTGTGATGACTGTAGTAGTTGTACTTGTGGGACAGAAGCATTAAGCAGGCAATGTTTCCCATCTCTGTTTAGGAGATTTTAAAAATCATTCAAAAAGCCAAAAGCAGAATGGACACTGATCCTGGCCACAGCACCTGGGTGTCCCTGGCACTCCTGGCCTGGGCACAGCTGGGCTGAGCCCTGGCTGGCACGGCCCTGTCCTGCCCTGCCCCTCAGGGGCTCCCCCTCAGCTCCAGCTCCCCAGTGCTCAAGGAGTAGCTGGCTCATGCAGCATCCTGACAGCAGGCTTTAGTTGATTCCATTTGGCTTTTACCTTTCCTTGTTCATAAACACAGCATTTTTACTCAAGACAAGTCTCTGCACATTGCCTTTCAGATTTTCTTTGCATATCCCAATGCTGCATGAAGCAATTGACAAGTATGTGTTTTCTGTTGGTCCATGCACATTCTTCTTCTCTGTCTAGATGTATGAAAGGAAAAGGAAAGAGTTATCTCTCACTGTATTTTGTAGGAGGAAAGTCAAGTTAATCTTTCACAGCTGTGCCTTTGTTCAAAAGCCAGACAAAATCAGGTACTATTTTTAAAAAGCTTGCTTCAGTTTTCCATTAGTAACTTGTACCATCATCACTAATTAATAGAATTTGATCCTAGGAACACTTTGATTACTCTGGGGTCAATAGATTAATGAAATATAAAAGAAGTTTTATCTTCCTAAGTAAAAGTGTAAAACTTAATTTATAGTAGCAGATTTGTTGTCTCCCAAGTTAAATGACTACAATGATCCAAAGAAAATGACAGGAAAGAGACAAATTACCTAAAGGGAGATTGCATGGACCGTGTATCTTTCTAAGCTATAAGATCTGCAGGGATCTCTTCCAACATATATTATTCCATGTCTGCATAAATAAAGGGTACAAACACAGCTTCTACATCAGAAGCAAAGCCTCCATCTTTTTTTGGGACAGATGGTCATTAAGACAAGTTTCCATCAGGAAAATACCTGATATCAGAAAAGATATCCAAATATATTGCCTGGAAAAAAATCTTCCAATTCACTCACGTACTACTTGGGATTTAGAAGGAAAAAAGATATCTTCTCAATTTCCAGTACAGAACTAACAAGGATTAATATTTGTTTTGTCCATTTTGAAATTAATCTGATTATATTGTGCATCAATTTGGTGATTTGGTAAATTAGGCACTTTGAAGAATGGAGGCCTTCTCAGTTGTGACTTTGATGCATTTTTGGATTTATTTAGTCTAATGAAATGTCAGTAGTTTCCTCAATGTACATTTACTTAATTTCAGTTTGGCTTTACCATATAAAAAGTATATGAAATTCTTACTCCTGTAGTTTTAAGCATGTTTCAAGTACCTGTAAGAATACATCTAGTGTAAGCAAGATTTTGGAAAATCATTCTACTCTTTCTAAATGTACATCTGGTCACAATTTTTATTAATGTTTGTAACCAATAAGTGGGTTTAAAATATTTTTTAATAAAATCTTCAATATAAATTTCTGATTAGCATAACTGAAAATGAAACTTAGCACTTTTAGTAAATCTTCACTTATGTTTATACTTGAGCATATTAATCATTTTTTTTAAAGAAAAAGGCTTTAATAGCTGCTTTTTCTGATCCCTAGATAGTCAGGAGGGTAGGCAGGTATTGCTGCATGCAAATTCAGCATTTAAATATGCATCTCACTATGGCTATTCCATGTCTCACACTCTACCAAATCAAGTTACTGTGGGATGCAATATTGTAGCATCGTTCTGCATGCTAGCAGGAGCCTACATGAACCTTTTCCTTACACCAGTGAGTATCTGCTATCCTAGCTTTTTCAGCGATGCCAGCATGACACCTGGAAGGAATAACACTTGAACAATCTGAATGATAAACTTGTGATCTTTAAGAAGTACATTTAAACAAAATGTACTCCACTCCATTTCAGTGGTTCCTTTGAGAAAGATATCTGATAATTTCCTGTTATATTCAAGACCTTTTTGTTTTAATAGGGACTGGATACCTGAGACCTCAGTGTCTAAAACACTTTTACTGTCCTACTCTAGCTCTGCTTGCTGCATCAGGAACTCTAAGGTATAGAGGTTAGCCAGGTAGTGTTGAACTAAATTTGGTTTAGACAAGCATAGAATTGTTCTTAAATTTCTTTTTTCATAAGTGTATAGCTACAGGAATAGACACTTACAACTTTAAGACATCAGTAATTTCAGAAGGGTAAATCAATAATATTTTTATACATTCTTAAATGCTCTCTAACATTTGCTTCAGGTCAAGTATAATAGAATTGTCTGAACAAAGTGGATTGTAAAAAATTCAAGGTCTTACACGTGTTTAATGTTCGGCAATTGTTCATTAAAAGACTGGTTAATTTGCAGGTGAATTCATTATTTAAATTATTCATTGGTTTCTCAGTCTCCTAGCAGTTCATGAGCTTTTCTTTACTGACACAATACATTGCTGTGCTAGTAGGTTATTGAAGATTAATAATTTTATTTATTCTGTGTTTATTTATTCAAGCTTTAATGTATTACTTGGTTCTCTCACTGGAATGGTTTATGTACTTAGGAGACTCACTAGCATAATATGAATTTGATATTTCCCATATCAATATGTTATTTCAAATGAATGACTTATAAATATTTGAGTGGAAATTATATTATTCATAAACATTCATAGTAATCTGGATGTTCAATTATGCACAGAACCTGAAAAAGAGAGAATAGCAGATGAGGACAAATTTAAAAGAGTTTTGGTAGAAACAATCATTTAGGGAGATATTCTAATATATGATGACTCTGATTATGATCTTCATGAGCTTTGTGACTTTATCATGGGTTCAATCATACTTCTTTTGTTCTTCATTTGATTCAATCTGATTTTCAAAGCCCATTTTAGTACACGTTGGTATGGAATGGATCATGGGCTCTTACCTCCAGCTGCCAGTTCCTCTGCAGACACAGCTTCATTAAAGGGCTAGTAAAGCAGAAAGCAGTCCCTAAACAAAGGTTCCATTTTCAAGCATGAGTGTGGAAAAGGCATTTCAGAAACCTTGTGCAGGTATAAAAAATAGATTATATGCAAACCAGTAATGGCAAGCTAATGCAAGATATGGCATGTACTTTTTAGGTCTTCATATTTGGAATTTGATTTATATTGAGAAAAGGCCTATAAATTCTGTGTATTTCTCTTAACTCTCGTAATATGAGATGGTTACAGTAAGTGATGGCTTCAGGGAATCAGCTGAAACTGTAAACCCTAAAGGGAAACTGTGGATTATCCTGTGAAAGTAAGTAAACATCATGGAGAAATCTAAAGGCTGCAATTCATGCTATTTTTGAAAGTATGGTTTGTAGGGAAATGGAAACGGGATTCTAAGATGTTTCTCTATTTTCCTGTTCTTTGGCAGGACCTCGAAAAACAAAGCAAGGAGGGAAGAAAGGAACTATGTTTCCATTTTTTCTGCTTGTGGTTAGGGAAGACATCTATGATTTATTCTTTTCATGGGTGCAAAAAATTAATATCCAAGTATCCAGCAAGATCTGATGGAGTGACATGGAGCAAAGAGGGATTTGTGTTTACCTATGGCAGCAGCTCTATGGCTACAGAGAGCAGCAGGCACGACTTTCCCAGGCATTTTTCTGGGAAAGGCTGTGAGAAGATCAGAGAAAAGAATGATAAACAATTCTTATCTTCACTTGCTGCACCTGTTGTTGTGAACATGTGGAATGTGCTATGGAGATTTGTTTACCAAAGGGTGGTTTCTTAATTGGCCAATGGTGATGGTGTTTGGATTGAAGGACCAATTGGGTCCACCTGTATTGGGACTGTCTGTAAGGGCGGTGGGTTTCTTATTAAGTATAGAATAATAAAGGGATAGATCAGCCTTCTGAGAAGCATGGAGTCAATGCTAACTATTACCCCTTCGGGGATGCCTGGTTATGACATTTACCTGATCTCTTTCCTCTATTTCTCTCTATATATATCTATATATAGATATCTTTCCATGTATTTCCAGACTGTTTCCCCTCCATATGTTACTTCTCTTTCCAGTCCTTCAGATCCAGCCCCAAGACTGTAACTGGCTGGAGCAGAGGCAGGAATGATTCCATTCCTCTTGATGCCTTTACATGGTTGCACAGAAAAGACTTCAGTCCCTAACTTTCCGACAGGTTGGAAGAACCAGCAGGAATATTTCTTCCTAATTATCCATCCTGAAAAGGGATTACAGTTGGGCTCTTTATAGCAGGAATGATGGTATCCTTACTGTCCATGTTCATTTTTTGGTGGAGTGTTCTTGCAAAGCAGCAGCAAGGGGATACAAAAAATCCCCAAGAACTGGTACGGAGATGCAAGGCTAAATATCTCTGGTTTTATATTTATGTGTATTAATAAGATGGTAAAAATCTTGGATTTCACTGGATGTGGCTGAGGTTGTGTGAGGGGAGGCTTAGATTGGATATCAGGAAAAGGTTCTTCACCCGGAGAGTGTTTGGGCACTGGAACGGCTCCCCAGGGAAGTGGTCACAGCACCAGCTTGACAGAGTTCAAGAAGTATTTGGACAAAGCTCTCAGGCACATGGTGTGGCTCTTGGGGTGTCCTGTGGAGGGTCATGTGTTGGACTTCGATGACCCTTGTGGGTCCCTTCCAATTCAGCTTATTCAGTGATTCTGTATTTCTGTGACATTGGAGCCCAGGAGCACCTTAGATGAGGCACAGTGCTAAGATTAAAGTTTCCTATTTGTGTGAGTTTGTTTAAAATTAGGTATTCTTCCCTACACACATACTTCCATTTGGAAAAGATACTGTGCTTTTGTGATGCCTCATGTTATGAATTTCAAACATACAGAGCAATGATTTAATCCACTTGTCAGTCTGTGGTGAAAGTATGTGCATCCCTTTTGAAAAATCAGTCACTGCCTTAGAGAATACATGAGTGGTTGCTGATTTTCCAAGACATACAGCATTGTGCACCCTTGAGAATGGTAAAACCTTTCCTGCATAAAAGCAGCAACTACATTTAAAAATGCCAAACTTATCAAGAGTCTTCACAGCAAAGACTCTCCAAGACATTGCCTGCATGATAGGCAGTGAAATTACATTATGCAAATTGCATGCAAATATATGCACCACATATGATAATTAAAACCTTTGTAAATACATATTTGCAAAATACAATCCATCATGGTCCACAAGGTTATAATCTACATTTTTAAATGAACAGTGCAAAAACTTTGAACATTCACACGGAAGTGAATGAGGATAATTTGAAACATTGTGAACTGTCATTTACCAACTTTAGGTTCTTTACAGAGTGTCATTCATTCAAAAAAAAAAAAAATCTCTGATTGACTAAATAAAAGATTCAAGCCCTTAGCAACATTTTTTGTTTGTGTGAAATATAATAACTAATGTGCTACTGTGACTGTGAGTTTTCAGTAATCATGAATGGGTAGCAAAAAATGTTGTATGTAATGTCATGAAACAAAACCTGATAAGAACAGAAATTTTACTAAGAAATGTGACAAATCACTTCCAGGAAGTAGCCCTGGAATTATTTTTAAACTTTTTAAACTTCATATCTCAATTTCTCTCATGACACAGCACCTCCTGTAGGACATTAGAATTGAGACAATAATGGGTACACAAAGCTGTCTCAAATGGAGCAGGGTTAACTGGTAAATCATAGCAGTCTCTTCTTCAGTCACTCTGATCCTTGACATGCTCTTCAGTCTACAGTCCATGGGAGGTTTACAGCCCAGAGTGCCATAGTAGAGCTGTGTGAGTTCTCAGTCTAAAATCTGCACAGTCTGGCACCAAATGCTCCTCTTTTGTGTATGCGTGACATTGTCAAAGCAGCAGTCTTCTGTTTACTTTTTGCTTTCTAAAGCTTTTCCAGAAGGAGCTTCAGTGGTTTTCTTCTCATGCTTCCAGTGTGCAGAACTGATATTCCCATGCTTTCAGCTCATTTTAGTCAAGACTGACCTATGGAGGTGAGCAAACTGGAGAAATCTAAAGGCTGGAATTCAGAATACATTTGACCCCAGCACAGTTTGTGGGAAAAGGAAACAGTCACAAATCCTAAAGTACCTTGTGAGTCTGGCTGAAAAAGACAGGGAGCTTGGGAAGGTGATGGCTCCTACCTATCTCCTCCATCCATACATGCAGGAGCCAAACTACTGAATTATATTGAGGCCTATATCAGAGGAGGTGATTTTCCAGCTTTCTGCTTTTGTGAGACCTCACCTGGAGTACTGTGTCCAACTGGGGACCCAGAAGATTTTGGACCTGTTGGACCAACTTCAGAGGAGGCCGCCAAGATGATCAGAGGGATGGAGCTCCTCTCCATCCCATCTCCATCTCCAGGGATGGAGCATCTCTCCAGGTTGAGAGTTATTAAACCTGGAGAAGACTTCGGAGCCTATAGCATCTTTCAGCACCTAAAGAGGGCCTACAAGAAAATGTAGAGAAAATTTTTACTAGGGCTTGTAGTGATGGGACATGAAGGAATGGTTTTAAACTGAAAAAGGGTGGGTTTAGATAGGATATTAGGAAGAAGTTATTTATTGTGAGAGTGGTGAGACACTGACACGGGTTTCCCAGAGAACCTGGGGATGCCCTGTCTCTGGAAGTGTTCCAGGCTAGGCTGGATGTGGCTTTGAGTAAACTAGTCTAGAAAGGTGTCCCTGCCTATGGCAGGGAGGCTGGAACTAGATGACTTTTAAGGTCCCTTACAACCCAAGCTGTTCTATGATTGTATGTTATCACCTGTTTGTCTTCCTTTCAGCTGAGAAAATTTAGTGAACTTGATTCTTCTGGTTTTGAGGAGGTCAGTCAGTTGTCAGCAGGCCTCAGGTTACAGACTGACAGTACACAGCCTTTCAGCCTGCTCTCACCAGCAGTGACATACAGGCTTATCTATAGCCATGGGATTAATTTCCTAATATTGTTAGGACTTATAACACAGGTAAAAGTCAAACTATGCTTTCTAAAAATTCCTGGTTGGCAACTAAAGAAAGATCTCCCACCCTTCAATGCAAGCATGTAATTCTGGTGAATTAGCTAAATGGGTGCAAAAAATGGCCTTTTGTTTCCCATGTTTGCAACAAATCTCATTGGCAGTAATGATCAGCACCCTTTAGCTGACATTGCTGACTGCTGGGATTGACTGACAATGCATATGCCTAAGGAGGAAAGTCACTTTGTGAGTTGCTGACTTGTGAGTATTGGACAGTCTCAATTTTCTTTACATGGCATCTTCTGTTTAAGGCATGTGTTACACAGACCCTGGGTATCTTTGGAAGTGCTCCTTATTGCCAGAGAATAGGCCCATCCTCCTTTGCAATAAGGTAATTGTGTTTTTTCTTCACATCAGGCTGGTGAAATAAAGAATTTTTAAAAAAATGCTACTCCCAGAAGAAAGCAGCTGAGCAGTCAGCTACAGAGCTGTTCATTAGTAACTCTGGGCCTGATTCTGCCATCTATGATCATAGCAAGTGGCAACACTGATTTTTTTTTCCTATGGAATTATTCCACTTGCCACACTGCTACTTTTTGGGTTGGCCTTATGCTGAGCTCTGTTTCCATCCATTCTGCCAGCAAAGAAGAGGAGGTATACAACTCTTGTATGCAGACAGGAGAATGTGTGCAGGCTTTTCCAGTGGGATGCTGTCAGCAAAGACTTCTATAAAATGAGAAAGTGAAATTGACAGGCTTCTATGTCTGACCAGCTCTGGAAATTGAGACCACTGGTATTTGCCAGAATCAAATAACAAATTATTTAAATGCTACTTACCACTATTTTGGGTTTTGCAGCATTTTGAAATACCTCTACATAGGCAGTGTCTGTAGAGGTATTTCAAAATGCTGCAAAAATTGCCTTTTTTAGAGGCAAGGCTTTCTTGCCTCTAAAAAAGCAGCATCTGACTACTACATAGAAAGACAGTTTTGCAAAAAGCACTTTCCAGTTAAAATGTCCAGCCTTTTAAAAATATATGTATATAATCAAGTATATAATAATTTTTTTTAAAAATACAGATATTAACATATCAACAAAATGTTGTGGCACTTGATTGAATGTTGAATTCTCTGAGAGGTGCTGTCCTCATACTTAAATGCATTAGGAGTTTGACAGAACAGCAGGCCAGCTGGCAGCCTTGAGAGTGTGGCAAGAAGGCATTGAGCACTGGGCTCTGCAGGGATACATATCAACATGACAGGGGAGGTGTACTGACATGGACTTTAGTTTCGTGGAAAGGAGGCAAGGCAAGAATGTAGATTCTGAGACTTTTGTGTGACTGTTACGGTCACCCAGTTCCCTGCTGCCCTGTTTGAATGGGTTATTTGCAGGGAGCCGCTGTGAAGGTTGAATACATGAAACTAAAGAGATAGAAATTATGTTAATATGATTGATTTATTTGGTTTTATAATGACAAGAATATATGCTGTAGGCAGAAGTATTATTGCAGAAATAATTCATTTAGCATTTGAAAGGGCTTCTTGCTCTTCATTTCTTTTCTTTTATAACTTGTCCAGAGAAAAGGAGAATATCTCATCACGAATGAAAACTTCTCAAGAAAACATAGCCTCAGCTAATGCAAAGGGAGTTGCAGCTCTCCAGTCAGAGGACTCTAAATCAATTGCCCTCCATAGCTTTGCCCTCAGTCAGATCAAACAATTCAAGGGTGCAGGGATCAAATTGCCAGTCAGCATCCGTGACTAACAAGTGTGTTTCATTTTCTTTACCTGTGAAAGGATGCTAACTCGACAATAATTACAGGGAAAGCAGTCTTCATAAATAATAGTGTGTTTACTTTTGTGGGTTTGCCTGTTTGGAAAAAGCATCTGGATGTGCATCTCTCTGAGCGTTGCTGAGAAGCAGAGCAGAGCTGCTGCTGCATCACTTAAGAGTTAAGCCCTGAAGAGATGAAAATAGAAAGGCTGATTGCTGGTTGTCTCATCAGCCCTTGTGAAGAGCAGCTGACAGTATTCATGTTTGGAAGAGGAGAGGAAATTGGAAATCCATTCTATTACTCCCAGTGTTTCAGTCACAAGAATATATGTGACTGCAGTTCAGAAAATACAGAGAGGCTAAGATGCTTAAACCACAATTCAGTGATGTCCGTTGTCACATATTAACAGAACAGTAAACTGAAAAAAAAATCTTTGTTTCTTCAAACTCCATCTGTGATAGTGGGAACTAGGACTTCTGATCCTCTGGGGTAGCTTTGAGCTTCTTCCCTTTCCATCTGATTTTTATTTGTGAGTGAACATTGAAATTTGGATTTGGCATCACTAATGTCAGCCACCAGACTGGGGCTTGGACCAAGAGTGGTTGCAGAGTATCAGTGACCGTTTTGACTGTGATAAACACCACAAAACCACAACAAAAGCTGTTCTTTCTCTCTTAAGATCAAAAAGAGTGGTTGCTAGTTTGACGCCCACATGCTTTTCCCTCCCTCACTGTTTCTGTCATCACACTTTAAACTCCCTCACAGAGCTTCAGATCAACAGTTGCACAAGACACCCAGCACATTTCAAGGCTAGATTGTCACACACATGGACATTTACCAGGGATGGCAGTTTGGGTAATGGATATTGGGCCACCTCCTGAAATCTGTAGCAAAGGCACAGAAGGACAGGCTAACAAAAAGTGCTATGTGTAGTGCTACTTGCTATTCAGCAGGATGAAAGGAGGATAGTAGGTGGAATGTACTTGTTCTGACAACAAAAGAATAGTATGTGCTTCCTATTTAAAATGAAATTTCATTTTTATGTTGACTCAACTATTGGTCTTGTGATTCTGTCACTGACACTTACACTGTCATCTGACCATCAGTATCATGCTGTTGCCCAGCAATAAAAATGTAATTTTTTTCCCCACCATCTTGTGGACCACTATCCATTTATTCATATGAGATCAGGGCTGCAGTGCTTCCAGACAACCTTTTTTTAACATGTATATAAAAAGCAAAAAGAAATCCAGAAAGATGTTATAACAGGATCCTGGGTCTCTAATAATCCTCCCACAGCTGCAGGTAGGGCTGCACATCCCACCTGGGGCAAATTTCAGCTCAGCCAGCCTGCAGCTGCCAGGATGGCACGGATCCCCTAAGAAACCAGAGGATTCTTCTTTGCTTCCTTGACTTTACTGAAAGAAGAGCTAAGCTCCCATATGAGCTTCAATATCTATGAATCTTTTTTTTCTCTGATTCCAGTGCTTTTTCTTCACATTTTGCTGAAGATAAAACTTATCAGACAGATTTAACGAGTTGAGGAAGCTGAAGAGAGAATAGAAAATATTTGGGGCCAGAAAGAGACAAAGAAACATTAGGTGACAATCTGTGTTCCAGTTTTGGGGAACTTTTCCATGAGCTGCCCTCAGAGAACTCAAAATGCACTTTCTCTTGTTCTCTTGTTCTGCAGATTTGCTCTGTTTTGCCTTTAGAATTTGGCTATTTTCCAAGCTAAACACATTGGGGAAGGGGAGAGGAAAAATAAATAGCTATTTTTTGGCTGGTAGGAATCCAAACAGTAGCAAAACTATCTCATTTCAACAAGGTCTTGTAAAAAATGTCCCAGTTTACTTAGTTTTTGTGTCTTGCTAATGTTTTCGCTTGAGTCTACCATTTGAAAGCCAAAAACATTGTGACAAATAATGAGGTAATTATGCAATTAGGAGTTAATTACTCATGCTGTAAGAGTGATCTCTTTCTTACTTTTCCCCAACATAAAAAAAAATAAATATTGTGTCTTTTTCTCCTCTCTAGTAAAAATTTCCATCTTGAATTATGTGAAATCCAGAAAGTTAATTTTCATGGTTTTACCTTTGTATAGGTTATCTAGAGCAGGATTACCTAGGCCACGGTCTGTCATGAAGTAGTCTGGGGAGCATGGTACATTTTATTATTTGTCCTCAGCATATGGCCAAGTCAAGAGTGGAGGGATGCAGAGATGTTGAACCCTGGCATCTTTCCCTCTCCAGAATTTCAGGCAGTCTGCTATGGCAGGGAGCAGGAATGGACAAATTGTAGGTTTTTAACTCTCTGCAGCCCTGTGGCAATTTGAGTGCAGCTGTCGGGCCAAAATTGAGCCAGGTGGGTATCACTTGGGCTATATTAGTGTAAAACACTGAGTAACCTGCACCCTAGCTGTGGGAAGACATGACCAGCAGTTTCTGCCAGTTCCAGCTTGAGAGAGTCCCCTTGGGACACTTCCAAAATCTCTGTCTCCCTCCTGTGACCTACACCCTGCCTCTCCCCCCCAGCTCTTTGCTTTCATACTGCATTTGAAATGTAATTTCATACAACATGAAATGCAATTTCATGTTGTATGAAGATATTTGTCAGCAGTTTGTAAACTCAGAAATTTTGGGTGGTTCTATTGCAAGGCCTTGGCAAAGGGGGAAACAGAGGAGAAATCCTGCCGCAAAGGTGCCAAGGAGTGCCATCTTAAAATATAGATTTGTGAGATCCTGAGACTAGGATTGTCTTGAAAGGAATGTATTGATTACTCTGCACTACCAGATGCCCCATGTCTCAAATAACTTCCATAAAAGAGGTTTGTGTAGTGTTTTAGATGTGGAAAGAATGTAGTACATGGGTTTTCCTGTATTTTCATGGAAAACTGCCATTTTCTTTCTGGGTGTTTAAAGCAGAGATGCAGCAGTTAAATGTGAAGGCCAACTAAATCATGCAGCTGTTTAGTCTGCTGGCTGAGGACCAAAAGCTCACATGTGTCCAGTACATAGCCACTTTATGGTTGTTTGACCAGGACTGTGACAGAGCTTGCTACTTCAAATCATCTATATTTTCTTTTGTGGAGACCCAGGCACACCTGTGCTGAGTGTCGCATAAATGCCCTCAGCTGGTAATGGTCTGCACCACAGCACTCTTCTCAAAGCTGTGTGTAAAAAGCTTCTAACAAGGACCTTTTTTCAGTCTGTCTGGAATTCAGGATGCAACCCTCTTTTGGGTGAATCTGAGACTTCTCTCAGTGGTGAATTGCATTTTTCCTCTTGAGCTTTTTGCTGCTGGAAGTGCTTCGTCTGTCTGCTATTCACAGAAGCAGTGCAGCTGATTTGATTCTGAGTGCGATAGACCTAGATCTGAGGTGCCAGAATAATCTATTTCTCTCATTACATGCACAGCATTTTAAGATTAAGCAATGGCTGACTTATATTTGCACTTAAATTAGACTGCAAAAGCACTGTTCTTGGGGGACGCTAATAAGAACTGGAGAATGACACCAAATCAATGGACTCTTAAAGAAGGAGAAAAAGAACCAAAGAACTAAACTAAAGCTCAGATGCTAAGCCCAATGGACTTTATTAAAACCTGTTAAGATAGACTTTCCATGAAATAATGTTGTCAAGAAAGAGCTTTATCTTCAGGTTTTCAAAAGCATCTCATATATGAGCAAACAGGGAAGTAAAGTAGAAAGCCATTTTTTCTTAATTAAAAAAAGGAAAAAAGAAAAAAAAAAAAAGAAGAAGGATAGGGCAAAAAAAAGCATNATTTTAAGATTAAGCAATGGCTGACTTATATTTGCACTTAAATTAGACTGCAAAAGCACTGTTCTTGGGGGACGCTAATAAGAACTGGAGAATGACACCAAATCAATGGACTCTTAAAGAAGGAGAAAAAGAACCAAAGAACTAAACTAAAGCTCAGATGCTAAGCCCAATGGACTTTATTAAAACCTGTTAAGATAGACTTTCCATGAAATAATGTTGTCAAGAAAGAGCTTTATCTTCAGGTTTTCAAAAGCATCTCATGTATGAGCAAACAGGGAAGTAAAGTAGAAAGCCATTTTTTCTTAATTAAAAAAAGGAAAAAAGGAAAAAAAATAAAAGAAGAAGGATAGGGGAAAAAAAAAGCATGTCAGCACCAATCCCATGCAGTGGGAGAATAGCATGTGGTTTTCTTTTTAGCTGGGTTGAGTAGTCTTACTCCATTCTCTTCCAACAGAATGCAATTCTCACGTCATGTTTGATTTGAATTGCTCTTCTAGCTGTATGATCCATGCTGAGGTCTATTGCGAAAAAAAAAAAAAAAAATAGGATCCTGGTTCATTTTCTTTTTCATCAACAATAATTTTCTCAGTTTCCACCTCTTACAGGACAGCAGAAATTAAGCAGAATCTCTTCAGTCACAGAGATATCACAGCACAAGCTATGCCTAAATAACCTTTCCAGAAGGACAAGGATAAAACCTCATTATTCTGGATGAGTTAATGAGGACTCTGCACGAAATCAGTCGGACTGCTCATTACAAGTCGCTATCACTCTGCTTTCTCTGCCTGAATTTCACATCTTTAGATTCCCCATTAATCTCTTCCTTCCAAGGGTGCTGGCCTGCCTTTGACTGGTTGCTTTTTCAAAAGCGGCTTTCTGTCTTTGTGTAATAAGCGTTGTTTTGCCTCCTTTCAGTGACGGTTGGGCGGACAGAGATGAGGTCATTGAGGGCTATGAGCCCGAAGCAAATGGAGGCATTACTATCAAGCTGCAGTCTCCCGAGGTGCTGGCCTTTGATGACTACTACCTGAAGCTGCGCCTGGACACCAACACCCGCAACCCCTGGTTTCCTGAGTTCTGGCAGCACAGATTTCAGTGCCGCATCCCAGGGCACCCGCTAGAGAATCCCAACTTCCAGAAGAATTGCACTGGTAACTCGTCAAACATTTCAAAGATTTTTTCCAGTTTTGAATCCGTGGCAAAAAAAAAATTTTCCTTGGTTCTGGTTTGGGTTTTTCTTGTTGTTGTTTTTATTGGCTTTTCGTTTGGCTTTTTGGTTTGGGTTTTCTTGTTTGTTTGTTTGGTTTTTAATTAAATGTTTGTTGTTGATTTTTTTTTTTTGTTGATTTTATGAAAAGAAAGATGGTGATCTCAAATTGTACAGATAATAATCCCAGCTCTGGTGGGAGTATGTCTAGGGCTGGTTGCACAGCCATTTCTCAGTTTAGTTCTGCTCTGTTATAGAGTGACATGCTCCCTTTTTATGTTTTAGTGCTGTGCTAAGGTTGAGTGCCCAAGCTTGTAATATGGCTTGTAAAAATGAAGAGCCATGAAATTTTAACAAAAATAGGAACAAATTTATACTTTTTTTTTCTCAAAGTCAGCTTTTCTGGTAAGGAAGGAATCAGGAAATTCACAGAAAATATTATGGCAGAAAACCAATTTTAAGGAAAATCGATGAATTTTAAATTTGGCCAGTCATCTGCTTTTCCTTTTTTTTTCTTAACCCATTAAAACATATACAGTTTGTTTCTACTATATAGCATTCACATAAAAAAAACATGTCTTACACATGGAAGTAACTTACCTCATGGCAAGGGAAGTGTACCTCTGCATAGACAGTTTTTCTCTTCCATTCAGAATCTGAGAAAATGAACTAAAATATTTCAGTAAGATTAAATTTATTTAATTTAGTAAATTAAGTGAGAGATAATTACATTTCTGTGAAATACGTGCTGAATGATTTTTACAAATATTTTATTTGTAGCTTGCAAATATTTAATTTGTAGTCAAAAATGTATACTTGACAGTAAGGAAGTTATTTCCTTAGAAACAAAACTTATGAAGCCTTACTTTCCATTGATTTCTGTCATATTCTTTACATTTTGACCTCCTGTATCCACTAGCAGTAATCTCAATTGGTCTTCTCATGCTCCCTGAGCTGCATTCCCATAGTTTCTAGTTCTTCCATTTTCCATCAGTAATACTTCCTAGTAAGGACTTCCACAGTACCTTTTGTTTCTTCCCAGTTCTCCTATTCACCATTGAGGCATATCAACCAAATATTGTCACTGACTTAAAACTGGCCTGATGTGCTGACTGGCAGCCAGGCTGGTCTGTCTGGGTGCTGAGGGACTAATAGCAGGCCAGACAGGTTAAGTCCATATTGGGTTTATACTGATAATTTTCCTCAAATGAGTTACTAACTTTGAACTTTACCAAAATGTTGATTTTTTGTGTAAATATTTAATCTGCTTTAGAAATGCTTCAACTTCTTCAACAAAGAAGTTGATATAGGCCAACAGGGGCAAAAATTGCTAAGGGGAATTGAATGATTTATGCGCAGTGCAAATGCACAGCCTTCTTTTGTAAGGAAAGAAACTTAAAATTGCATGGTTTTGTTCATTCCATTTACACAAATAAATTTCATGCTGATGAGAAAAGGTTCAATTTCGAGACATCTCAGCAGTTGTTATAAACATGGATCGTTTGTTATCCAGCCTTTCTTTGGTTATGAAACTAAAAACTTGATTCTGAACCATCATAGTCACCCTTTATGTGGTGGATCAAAGGCAAAAGAACTCCCCACATGGTGACTTCAAAATGGCCAATGTGGAGTACTTCTGCACACAATGCGTAGGTGTGTTTTCAGACAGTGATTGCTGTAGACTCTAAAATTGTACTTAAGGAAAAAAAAAAAGTTAAGAAAATAATGGAAGAAAAGCATTGGAGGCTATTTTATTAAGAAGATATCTCACCCCAAACTTTTCAGGATATCCCAGGTTTGAGGTCACTGGACGCTGTAGGAGTTCTGAAGAGGTATCATCACATGCCTGCCCAGTGTTCTGGGTTCTCAGAGTGTCAAGGACCACTAAATTCTGATAATACTAGTGAAACACAAAATCATTTGTCTACATTGGTAGACTCTGACAGTTAATAGTGTCAAGTCAGGCATCCAGACATCTTTCCCTCCTCTAGAAAGTTGTAAATTTTTGCATGAAACCTCAAAATATGTGATACTTCTTACGCTTTGCTGAAAAGCAATCAGCTCTTAAATTTGGTGGTGTACTACTGATAACCCTCAGGCTTATCACACACTACTAAAAAAATCCATAAATGTCTCAAGTCACCAAAGGAAAACATCACAAGGTATCTTTTCCAATAATGACATACCTACACAATCAAGAGATCTCCATGTCCCCAGCAAATCTGTGGGCAATACAATACTTATTTTTACTTAACTACACAGATCTGACTGCTGACTGTCTGGCACCACCAGAGCTTTCTGTGAACATATCTTAATCTGACATTTCTGGGAGGTTAAGAATGTCACTTTAAATACTAGCAGCTTCAAAGCTTTTTGGTGGAGACTTTTTCTCCAAGGAGGTCTAGTATGACAATGCCAAGAAACCGCCTTCTACAACTCTCACAGATTTGGAGGCAGGACTTTTCACAAACTCCCTGTTAAAAAAAGAAGTCTCTTGCCTTTCACCTCCTTCACAAAGTATCTCTGTACACAAATTTGAAGTAGAAAATCCATGATGCTCAATAAACAATAAGCACTAATATTTGAAACCCATTAAAAGTGCCAATAGAGGATGTGACTTTTTGTGGTACTACAAATTTAAGTACTGCTGCCGCTCCTATATCACCCTAGGAAAATAATCAGTAACGAGTACTGGTATCAAGCACCTTATCTCCAGTATATCTAAGAGCTTTTTCTCCTACCTCAATATTCCTATGAAAAGGCACATAGGGCCATGCATCATGGAAATAGCTGAGTCCCCCTGAAGTCCCAGGAGTCCATGCACATTATTAACAGGTGTTGTGACTATCTCTGGTCATGACCTCTTTTGCATTGCAGAAGTGCTCTGTTAGTCCTTACTGAGAACAAAACACACCCATACTTTAACATAGACAGCAATTATTGAAGGCAATACTGCTCAAGTTCCTTTTCCATGTCTGGAGAGCAAACATCTCAGGAAATTATATCATAAAAAAAGAACCATGTACAAAAGTTCTTGTGATAGGCAAGCATAGTGTAATTGTATTTACACAGCAAGGGGTTTCCTAGCAGCAGACAGAAGAAAAAAAAGAAGAAAGAAAATACAGTTTTGCTCTTTGAATATCTTATCAAAGAAATATTCACAATATTTGAACCTCTATATGTTTTGAAAAGGAGATTAATAGCAAAGTTTTATCTGTTGAGAATCTTCAGTTACTGCCTGCCCATTATAATTTACTCACATACAATCTAATCCGTTTACTGAGTAATTTATTCAGAATTGCCACTGGCATATGAGGTTCAATTTTTGTCATTCATGGATAGGCAAGGACTTCTCCTCAAGCAATTACAGCTGCTGCATCTGCAATTTCTCACACCCTGTTACTGTTGAGTCAGCATTAGCTCAGGATTGCATACTCCCTATGAAGCAAGGGAAAGCTAGTTCCTAGAAATCTCCCTTCTCTATGACAGGAATTACTGCTGGAATTCCCTCATTCAGTCTCTGAGTACACTGATGTTGTCCTTCAGAAATTCTCATACTACACTGAGCCCTGAATGTACATAAACATTTTGGGGGAAAAAAATAAATATATCTGCTCTAAGCACTGTTGGGAGGAAGCAAGTCCAAGTGTGATCTACTCCATGAAGGCTATAGGATGCCTGACAGTTTACCACAATTTCAGAATAGCTCATCTGATTTACTAGAACTAAGTAGTGGTAGCAAAAATTTCTTGGGAAGAGAAGAAATCCATCAAGACTGTTGCAGTTATTGCTCATTTAGATCATCCCTTCTTGCAAAAATTAAACAACTTACTTTTCCCACTTGGGTGGCAGCCAAATGAGTGGGAGCTCTTTTTGACTCATTCTTTGCAATGTTTTAGCCAAGTGCCTCTTGTAATGGAATGCCTTTCCCTATCCCTCTCTCCTTCCCTCTTTCTCCAGCTGCTATAGGAAATATTCTTCCTCAATAGGATTCAAGTATAGAGATTTTATTATGTGTAGATATATTTGATCTGACTGAGATCTGGCTTAACTTTCCCCACAGCAGCCCTCATAGTGCTGTACTTTGTATTGGTAGCTAGAAAAGTGTTGGTTAAACACCAGTTTTTTAGGGCACTGCTGAGCAGCATTCACACAGCTTTGAAGCTCTCTCCCACCCCATACCCCCACCCTCAAAGGCTGGTAGGCTGGGAGTGAGCAAGACAGCAGGAGGGGGCAAAACTGGTTGACCCAAACTGACTAAAGTTACCACACCATATGATGTCATGGACAGCAATAAAAGATGAGAAGATGGGAGAGTGTTTGTTATTAAGGCATTTGTCTTGCAAAGCAACACACTGAGGCCCTATTTCCCAGGAAGCAACTGGACATCATCTGCTGGCAGAGTTAGAGAATATATTCTCCTTTTCTTCCATACATGGTCTTTGGGTTTTTTTAATCAAACTACTTTTGTTTTGACCCATGGGGTTTTAATTTTTATTTTATGTATTTTTCTCCCCTGTTCTGCTGAGGAGGAGGAGTACGAAAGTGGCTTGGTGGGCACCTGCCAGCCAGCTGAAGTCAACATACCACAGTAGAAAACTCAGATTTGTATATGGGTATTCTCCTAGAGTTTCCTGGATATCTAGCAGGCCAAAACCACTTCCAGTACAAAGTTGTTCTTAAGTCGTCTGTGCCACTAAGGTACTCGTAATGTTTCCCATGTAGCTGGTACAGTCTGTAGGAAACAAAGCATGCCCTACAACTCTGCATGGACCCCTGACACATAGTGGAATTCAGAAATTCACACCATTCTTCATGCCCTTCAGATGAAAAGTCTGAACAGAACAGAACAGAGTGTTTTAACTGTAGCAAAAAAGGCTGTTTCTGAATTTGAGGTACTAAGACAGTGTCTGACTCAGGATGGACCTGACACAAGGTTCCCTGAGCACACAGCCTCAGGCACTGCCCCAAGGAACAGTCCCTACTTATCTCAGCTCATCAGAAAACTCAGCCTTTTCTGCATTTTGCAGATTGTACACTGACAGCAAGGTTAGATGTTAGACTGTGTACATCAGGCAACAGAGTTCAGATATTTTTCCAACAGACTTGTAGTTTGTTTTCTCCTCCCTGATCTGATAGCCCAAATGGAAGTGGTCTTTTTTTTCCCACACAAAAATACACTGGCTAATCTTTCTCTGTTACATGTGGTAAGCCCACATAGGCCAAAATTAAATGCAAGTCATACTCACACAGAAATGATGTAAAACTCGGTGCAGTGCAAACACTTGTAGGGATGTCTAAAAGCTCTTTTACAAAATGCCGTATTCTCCTCCTGGCAGATAATACAATGGCTGGAGTTTATGTAAACCAGGTGGGCTGAGTCCTCCTCTGCACCACAAGAGACAGTTATGAAATGGAGCTGATGCAAATAACAGATTATGCTCACAGCAGTTCATCTGCTGGGACAACAAAATACATTGGCAGGCAATCAGCACAAACATTTTTCAATAGAGCAAAGTGGAACAAAGTGGGCAATTCATGATTCATTTATCGATTCAATTGATCTTTGTGATGAAGGGTTATTTGTCAGTGAATGGATTTGTTGCAGATAAGAACAAGAAATGTAGATATTTTTTGTTCCAAAGGAAGTCATAGTCCAAGTTCCCTTTAGGATGCTTACTCATACTTTGGTCATGCCATAAGGATTTCTTTATCTGCTAATTCCTGTCTTGGCCCAAGAGAACTGCAAGCAATCAGTCTGAGTGCATCCAGCATCACAAGGATCATAGGATCACTCAGTCTAGAAGGTAGCTCAGGAAGACTGTAGTCCAACTCCCTGTCAAAGCATGGTAAGTCATCAGTTCAGACCAGGTTGATCAGGCCTCAAAAACCTCCAAGGTGGCACAGTATGTCTAGGCAACCTGTTCCACTACTTAAATGTGAAAAGGTTTGGCCTCATATCTAAAGAGAGAATCTAAATGTCTCTTGTTTCAAGATATGCCTATCATCTCTTATCCTTCCACCAGACCTCACTATGAAAAACCTGTCCCTCTCTTCTTCATAACCACCCCATTGGTTTGAGGTGCTGTTGTAAGGTTTCCTTGCAGCCATCTCTTCTTCAGGTTGAGCAAGCCCAGGCCCTTCAGTCTGCCCTCAAAGGCAACAATTGCAGCTCCAGATCATCCTGATGGCCCTCTGCTGCAGGTACTCCAGGTTATCAGTGTCTTTCTGTATTAGGGATTCACAAACCATATGCAGTGTTCTAGGTGCAGCCTGAGGAGTGCCAAGTAAAGGATGTTGGTAGTGGCTAGATAATCACACGCCTCAGTCACTGGTTGTGCTGTTGTTACCCTGCTTACAGAATGCTGCTTGCCATCATTCCTGCCAAGGATCTGTATGTCCACCCTATTCTTGTGTCAAATTTGGTCCTAAGAAGGCGTATCTTTTCCCATCTCCTTTCTGCAGCAGACATAAACTTCCACCACACCTGGCCAGCTCTGAATGACCACCACAAATTGTCATATTAAATCATGAGCAGAACAGAATGATAGCAGAAGCAGCTTGGGAAGAAAGTCTAAATATTCCAGAAGGGTCATTTATGCTTTGGTATGAATAATGCAGAGTCATATTCTTGAGACGAAAATGTCAGTGAATATAGATTATTTTGTGACTATAAAGACCTTGGGCTACATTTGGTGTGGCCATAATGTACAAGAGATGTGGAGCACAGGGCAGAGGTGGTTTAGGTATTAGAGACCCACACAGCAATACAAAAAGCAGTGCAGTGTTACATGAACATACCTGCTCAAATAGTGTATTTATATCTGCGGACTATTATCCAGTCATTTCAACAATTGGTTCTGAAGTCAGGTGGAGTTGTTAGCCTCTAGTTAAGATTTCTCTGAAAAGCATCCCTAAGTATTTGCCACCATTATCACCTACTCATTAAAAAGTAACTGGTTTTGTCCATCCAGACAGAGTTCTTATAATTTTAGTGAAAAGTTTGGGGTTTTTTCTGACATAGGATATCTGTTGTTTAAAAATGGTACTCCCCAATTCAGTGCCCCTGCCAAGACTCTCCCAAACCAGATGCCACTTGCTTACTCACCCCTTTCCCTTCCTGGTCCAGAAATGGAGTTGAGAATTAGAGGCACAAAAGATGAAAGTCATGGTACAAGATGAGAAAAATTTACTGGAAACAAAAATGAAATAAGAAAGTGAACAACAGCAGTACAATGATAGCAATGAAAGGTATAAGACAAAGGAACAAAGAGAGGTTTTACATGAAAAACTGCAACAAATACCAACCAACTCTTCCCCACCACACCACCTTTTCTCCCACGGGAGGGGAACATAAGAGAAAGTCCCTTTCTCTCACCTTGGCAATGATATAAGATGATATCAAATAACATCACAGTCTTAGCTGCAGCCACTCCAAATGATTTTGGCTGAAACAAGGACAAGGATAATAACATCTTTTTTAGAAGATCTACAGGGCCTCTATTCATCCCTGTCACAATGTTTGTTTTTCTGTTTTTGTTTGTAAAGTTCTACTTGACTGCATTTATTGCATCAGGTGGGAAGACAGAAGACTGATGGCTGCCTATTCTCATTCCGAGACGCAGTTGTACTTGGCCAATGCATCTTTCAGATTACATCCAGGCCACCAGTAATGGAGTTCAGAGCTTCTCTTAAGTACTTTTTTCTTAAGACCCACCCTCCTTCTAATAAATCTGTATGAGATGACATGGGGTTCTCCTTTTCTCATCTCAGTGGACAACGTGCTCCAGGATGTCTACTTGATTTTTCTACACTTTTCTGAAGGAGTGAATGCATTTCCAGTGAGAGCTGACCTGAGTTGTTTCCAGAGTTGGACAAATTAGATCCAGCAGACTTTAACAGGGTTCATCCTGCTGTGTCAGATAAGTGTGCAGGTGTTTCTCTGAGAACATTCTTTTTATCCCAACATCTGCTGAGCTCTCCCACGGAGAACCTGTCCCATGAGATTTTTCATCAGCAGAAGCACCTACAGTACGAATTACTGCCACTACAATAATTCAGAAAAAGAAATTATAAGACAACAGCCTGGTGTGCACTCTGCCAAGTCAGCCACTGCTGGTAAATCACATTTGTGGTGCATAGAAGACATATTTTTAAACTTTTGAAGAAGGAATCAAGCTATTGACATGCCATAATTTCTTCAAAATATATTTCACATTTAGTACCCTGTGACTTGTCCGTGCTCACCTCTGCTTTGCATTCTCATTACATATTTAGGTCCTGTATCACACTCTTTCTTCCTCAGTATGAGGCAGAAGATCCTAGAGATCCTAGGAGTTATCAAAACTGATTGTAATTTCATTGGCACCTAGAACAAAGCCTACTGGGGGTAATTTGTCTGAAAATATTCTAGTTGCTATCTTTCTTAGTCAAGTCTTTTTTACAGCAGGTAAGACAGGAGAGTTTTAGTTTCATTTTATTTCCCAATGTTACAGGCAGCTTTTAAGGCTTAAGGATGAGGAGGATTAATAGTGTGCTTATCTGTGATAAATCATATGAATTATTTGGAAAATATATAATGGCCAGGTGTTTGTTCGTTTGGTTCTAGCTTTTTGTGTCCATGCTTGGAAAAAAGCAGTTATATTTATCTTACATTTTATATTTCAAAAAATACTTTTAAACCAGGCTGTCTATGAGTATACAATAAAAATAAATATCTTTCTTCTTTTGGAACCCATAACAAAAAAATGACATCATCATGAAATAAAGGAGAGGAGCAATATACATGTGCCTTTGTAAACAGCATAGTAGACAGTTTGCAGGACCATGCATATTACAGCAGCATATGACAAAAGTTTTCTGAATCTACACCAATTTTCCATTCTGGATTTGAACAATAAAAGCTTGCACTTCTGGGATTAAAAAACTCTCAGGTTGGCTTGTGACATTCACCCTTCTCCATTACATGGATAAACTGATGGTGCTGCTAAGGAAGAGGACACCTGAATGATGCTCCCTTGTGGCTTCTTCAGGCTCCTGTCTCCTGTGCCTAGAGAGAGACAGGGCCACTCCTGACTGCTCAGATTGCAAGAGATGATTTAGACTTTTATCAGGAGCACAGTGAGGACAAAAGCACAAAATTAAAATAATAATTGACTTGTTCCTAGAAATCGATTTTTTGTGCAGGTTGTGCATCAGAACATTTAGCAGAGATATAAACATTTAACCAAACTAGGAAGTCAGTCAGATTAAATAACACAAGTAACTGATCTGAACACAAGGCAAACTGCTTTCTGTCAGCCCTCCATGGCTTATATTAGATGATATCTTCCATTTCCCCATTTACCTGTAGGTGGAAAGTTTTAAACTCAGCTTGCAATTTTACACGTTGTCATTACTGGTAGCATTACCCCATAAATACAGGTGCAAAGGAGAAGCAGTAAAGGCTAACACATGTAGGCACAGTCCCACATACTCACACCTGTCTAGCTGCAGACTAGAGATACTCTTTGCACACAAAGATATTTTCTGAAAAATAGCCAGTAGTGTTCTCAAAGTAAATGGGTTCCTCTTAAAAGAGTGTGGACAAGCAGTGGCATAAAGAACAATAAATTATGAGCCTGAGTGGTAAAACCTAAACCATGAAAACCACAGAATTTCCTATTCAGAATATGCTGTATTGGTATCCACAGGGAGAATAATCTGATGGAAAATGTGTGGTCTGAAAAGTCGTGCTGCTAGAATAAATTTCTGTTTTCCCATACATACTGGGATATCTGGGGAAGTGCAGAAGTCTGCTTGTCTGGAGAGAGTTAGGGGAAAATGATGAGATACTGCCTCTACACTGGGTTGCTGGCTGAGCCAGAAATCCACTGTAGCACAATAGTAGAGATTTTTGAGATTCATACAGTAGAAGGTAGCTTTGGAGGAGCCCACAAACTCAAAACTTCCATTTGGCTCTGGATTCAGGCTCAGCTCAATAGGACTGAAAAAGCAGCACTGTTTTCTTCGAAGCAGTAGCACTGTACACATCATGCTAGGCAGTGAACTGTCTACTTTCTGCAGAGGCCAGCTTATTCTGCTGCTTTTTCTAGGCTTATTTTGCCTAAAAATTCATACCATGGGGGACTGTTTTCTTGTGAGATCTCAAGTACTTGAGTGATTTCTGCATTGTCACGTTTGGCTACACCCAGGAAAACAAGAGGTGGGCTAAAATGGATGCTTTTAAAATTCTTTCAGATCAGAAAGAATCTGAAAGAATCAGAAACCTCTATTTTTCTGTTGAATTTGACATGTGACTACAGATTATGGCCACTTATTTTATCTTCTGATTTGCTTAGCTCTAGTTTGCTGCTAGTCAGTGATTCATTGTCCTTGTGCAGACATTATTCAGAAACTCCTAATCTTAGTTTAGTTTTAAGAAGGATCATGTCTGTGATACTGAACACAGCCCTGGGCAGGTGTCCGGGTGAGGGGGAAATAAAGTGGGTCTTTGTGATCTGTGTTTCTGTGATTAAATTATTGCTTATTGCAAGGCTTAAAGGGAACACATGGGTGCTCCTAACAATCATTTGAAAACCATACTTAGTTTCACCAAAAACTGTGAGTGTACTCTGCTAATCTATAACACAGCCCAGCTGGTTAGGGTGGCCAAGACCACTTTGCAGCTGCAGCATCTGGCTTTGGTCCTGGGAAGCCAGGGGGTTTTCTGTAAGAAACTGCATGTTTGCAGGACTGCTGTGTAGCCTGGGCCTTGCTCACTAGATATCCATGTGGCTCCAGGAAGCCAGCCCTTCAGGCAGAGGCTGTCTTGTGCTAGGATAGGGACTATTCAAAACAAAACACAAAACGAACAGCAAACTTGGCAAAGGAGAAATTTGGAGTAAGCTATATTGAAGTAAGGCACATTGGTGTTTGTGTTGATTTGTATTCTGGCAGCTAATGCTGGTGGTTTTAATACCACCTTAGCATTAAGAACAGAAGTAAGCAAGAAGTTTTGTTCTCTTATAATAATAATAAAAAATTAAAAGAAAGACAAAGACAGTAGTATTGGCTGATGCGGGTACAGACAAGAATTCTGAAGCCCTTCTAAAATCAATAGTGATTTAAAGCACAATAAATAGTGGCTATCTTTCCTGGCTGTTCTTTGTACTCATGCAGAACCACTGGAATTTAAGATAGGAAAAGACCAGTTATGCCAGCTGGTTTGTGTCCTACCATGAGGGCCGTACTTGGTCTATTAACATGAGATTTTGACTCACACCTTTGAAGTCCTCAGAATCTCATGCCCATACACTGACAGCAACTACTACTCAGACATTTACAAATCTAGATCAATGGAGGGAAGAGAGTTTGTGATTTGTTCCATTTTCTATCTCCATGCCACATAGGAGCACAGATGAATATGTGTACTTTATTACAATCATCATATTTTTCCACTCTAATCTAAAGACCCTGACTTTTGTTTTGGGTTTTGTGCTGGTGCCATATATTTAAAATACATTGAGAATAGATCTCTTGTAAATTCCTTTACCCCATTTGTGGGTAATGCATTCTGTGGTTAATATGTGTGGCATCCACATTCTCTGGCCATGATTCTTTCCCTAGGAGTTTTATCCTGGGAAGCTGAAAAGATAGCAAGAGGCCCCAGAGAAAAAAGGAAAACAATTCTTATCTCATTTGCTTCTCCTGTGTTTGTGCACAAGTGGAATGTATCATGGAAGATTGTTTCCCTGAAGGTGATTGCCTGATTGGATTCTGGTGTGAGTTGTTTTGACTCATTGGCCAATTGGTGCCAATCTGTGTCGGGACTCTGGAAAGAGTCACGTGTTTTTCATGAGTATCTTTTAGCATTTCAGTAAGTATCTTTTCTGTATTCTTTAGTTTAGTATAGTATTCTTTCATATAATATAGTAATATCAAATAATAAATTAGCCTTCTGAGAACATGGAGTCAGACTCATCATTCCTCCCTGACCTGAGGGCACCTGCAAATACAACAAATATGAAAGTTGCTTATTTCCAACTCTGAACCATCATTTTCTGATGAAAATGCTCAAAATTAGGATCCTCAAGTGCATGTTCTGAGACCTAGATAAATTGGCCTGATTTTTAAGGATACTGATCTCCCATAATTTCTATGAAAGTCAACAGTAGCTAGAGAAGTTCAGGCATTAATCAAGTCAATTAATTAGGTGCCTGAATATGTATTCAGTTTCCTAATTTAAGTATTATATCGTGGATAATGTTCTGAAAGCTGCAGTACAATTACTGAGTTCCATATCTTTCTCTCAGATAAAGTCTCAGGCTTCATATAAAAAGCTTGACACCTGAAATATAATCAGTCCTATTTCCTGAACTTTCTATTTTTCTATTGTAGTGTGTTACAATGGAACATCTACAAGGATATCTGACTCAAATTTTTTTCTTTTTATTAAGAGTGAAAACTTGATTAAAACTAGCCAAATAGCATAAAAATATGTATACATTCCTTCACATTTGTAAATGAATTTGATTTTAAGTGTGTTCATTCCTGTCTTATGTAAGAGTAGCAGCAACTTATTATCTGCTAGACTTGTTCCAAATAACTGATCTGCTAAGAACAGTAGTTCTAAATATGTCTTTGAGTGTTTGAGTAAGGCAGCAAGGTTACATAGCTACCTAAGTGGGAGGGGTACTACTCAGATTGGGATTTCTTTCTTTTTAATTGTTTCTCCCCAGGAGTTCAGGTCATGTAGAAAATGGTCTCCGTGGAATCCTGTTCTTAGAGAATCTTGGTCAGGATCCACATGGCACTGGGAGAAGGCTGTGAAGAAAGCAAGAGACAAAGGCAGATCCAAGGTGTCTCTGATAATAACTACATTACATTATATTAGGATTAAATTGGTGCCTGAGGTCTTGGGAGCATGGACACCTGTGGGACCCTGCAGAGTCTGAGAGAGGCTCAGAGACATTTATTGTTGAACTGTAACTGACAGAGGTAGCTATGTGAAGCACAGCAATAGTAACAAATTAAATTCTCCTCTTTCATATTCCCAAGAAAGGGGACGGAAGAAAAGAGATAATAATAATAATGATACCACTACCACCCCAAAATAACTGCGCAACAAAACTCATGACGTCAGATGAGAACATAGCCTCTGGACAGGTTGAGACAGATCAAAAGCCATTCCATTCCATTCCATTCCATTCCATTCCATTCCCACTGTTTGTGAATCTTCCATTAAAATAACTGTGCTGCTGCCTATGTCCTTTAAATGCAAAGGCTTAGCCTGACCATTCAAATGCCTTTCTTGGCATTAAATTTTAATTAGTTAATGAAATAATAAGATGGATTTCAAATGCTATATTAGGATTTGAAATCAGCGTCTTTGTTGATTACATATACAAACCATTCAATCAAAGAGAAAGATCATCTAGCATATTTTATTCCTGATTATAGGATGAAATATTAATTTCTAATTAAAATAGGAACTTGGAAATAATATGTTGCTGCAGAATGTGAATAACAATTTCAAATAAGTAAAAGAACATATTGTGGTCATTTTGCAGGCAGACTGTACACAGTCCAGCATTTGAGGAAAACAAATTAATCTTAATGGTTATTTGTCAAGCTCTCATAGTAATTGTTCTCTGTTTCAAAAAAAAGACGCTGGAATTACTTCACATTCTCTTCTATGTTGTTTTTTTCCTAGAATGAATATGTAATTTAATGTTATGTCCTAACTATCTGAACTTGTGTAGATTTCTTTTAAGCCTACACTAAACTGCTTCTGACTTGATGGATTCCCAAGTTCAGAATCAATATTTATTGATTTCCAGTTTAAAGCCTTGCATATCATGTTTGAGTATTTGACCATAGTAAGCCACTGTATTTCCATGCGATTTCCTGGTTAGTCCCATGAGCCTTCCAATATATGATCCCAATATTTTAATCAGGGTGAACTTCCATGAGCTAGAATGGCTGAATATTGACTATTTTTATGATCTGCAAGTAGATGAAATATCTTTACAGCTTACTTGCTTCATGATGGAGTTAATTCCAAACACTTTCATTATAGTGTGCATAAAAATGAATGTCCATAACTTTATTTCATTATGGCATTTTTAAGTATACTTCTGGTTTGGCACACAACTCCAGCCATGAAAACAATAGCACATAAATACAAAGTCATGCTACTTTTCAAACCATTTGTACTGATGCTTACTTGGGAGTATAACATACAGGAAGTGATTTATTTTAAATAGGGGCAGCTATTTTCTTCTGTTGTTTCCCAGTATATTAATTCCAAAGAATAGGATTTAGAATAATAGCCAAAATAAGGCAATCAACAACTTCAAAACTTAGCAATTTTGGCAGGTTTTTGTTATCTTGCTTCACTGTTGAACATTCTGTGAATTGTACTTCTCAAGCTGATTTCATTGAAGTGCACACACAAATATCTCAAGTATGAATCTTTTTTTTTTATGCTTTGAAGTGGGCTGAGGTTTTTTCACCTTGCACTGTGCTATACTTTATAGATCCTTCCATTTCTATTTCATTTAAAAACAGTCCTCACTACAGTGCTATTTCACCAAGATCATTCCACTAAAAGCTAGGAACAAGGAAAAGCAATGCTAAAATGTCCTGCCAAACCTTTAACAGTTCTCTTTTTTTGTATTCCCAAGAAAGGGGACAGAAGAAAACAAAAACAACAAAAACAAACAAGCAAACAAACAAACAAAAAACCCACAACAACAACAACAACAACAAATTAATATCCATAGCAATGGAGGTATACAGAAGGGGTTTCAAATGCCAGCTTGCAGGCTTGTTTAGAGAGGAAGGAATCTCAGCACATCATCCTCATGGGGCCATAAATCCTATATTTTTTTGTAATTAAAATTTCTTATGTGGAATTTTAGCCTAGTGGGAAGAAATACAGAGGCTTCAGGCCATGTCATCCCCTACAGAGGCTTTATTAGGCTGATGAGCTTCTGTCAAGCCATCTGCTCTAAGTGGGTTTCTCCAGACCTGCATTTAACAGCGTGTCCCCCTGTACATGAACTCATGGAATTTCTCTGCTTGTTACATAGTTTCTTGCTCCTTTCCCTCTTGCTATACATGCTTTGGTGAACTAACATACTTTCAGCTTTTCAACTCTGTGATCAGTTTCTTCAGCTCTCAGTGATAGGAGTTATAAACACAAGAGAGCAATCTGTGTAGATTGCAGAACCTGTGGCGTTGGAGAGCTACACCTTGCCAGGGGCAGCCTAATAAGGAAGAGCCCCAGACTCTCCTGGGGCTCCTGGCATGCAGACAGAGGTGCTGTTGGCATGGCCCTCAGGTGGGGCATTATATTTCCCTTCAAGTCCTTTCTTTCACTGCTAAACAAAACAAGAGAGAGAGTAGGAAATGCAGATTTATGGAGAAGGAGAAAAGGAATTTTTTCTCCAACACAGCCTCCCACTCCTGATGCAGTTCTGACAAAGCCATGCTGGCAATTGCTGCAAAGGCCTCCAGCCTTCCTCCAGCCTCTCCTGAAGGCAGACAGGGGCTACAGCATTGCACATCAGCTATAAGTGCTTGTGAATACGTAATATCTCACCCAGACATGCCCTGTCTGCTCAGCCCTGCCTTGTCCTGTGGCATCAGGCATACCCAATCTTCATATTCACTTGAGGTTGCAGGCAGCCCTAGGAAGATGACAGTCTTCTCATCCCCTGCTTGGCTTCTCTGGGTCACAGAAAGGAGACTGTCTACTCTCCTGGACATTAGAACACATCTTAGGCACATTAGAACACAACTTCATCATCTCCCTCAATATAAGTACAAGTTATGTACATTGTCACTTGCTGCTCCTCATGGAGTCATATAAACTATATGACTGTGTGAGAGTCTGAATGTACATGGGAAGAGGCTGAAAAAGCAGAGGAGGGAGCAAACTTTAGACTCTTGTATCTATTTAACAAAGTTTGCAGACTGGGAAATGAAGAAGTTAGATAAGTTTCCTTCTGTTTTGCTTCCAAGTCACGTGGTAAATTCAGACTTGGCATAGGGCTGGCAGCACTGCTGGGTCCCCTTTCTCCTGCCCTGTGCTTAGAGACTCTGACACTAGCTCTGCATCTGATTAATGCGTGAGTCAGCGACTTGTGCAGTCATTTCTCCTCACAATGTTTCAGCTTCACTGTGCCACTGTTGTATTTGAGTATGCCAGACTTGTTCCAGAGTCTTTGACACTAAGCTCTTAAAGCCCTAATGTGCTTACATAACATGATATGGAGAACCAAGAAAGTAAATTTAATTAAATCTTTCCCCACTCCTTCTGACACACAGGGAGAGACAAAAGGAACTTCTTTTTGAACACTGGGGAATAACGTGGCATACTCACAAAAGCAGCAAGGAAATTGAAGACACTGGTGGTGTATAATATATAGAAAATGGGTACTAATCTTCAAAGGTTTAGGTTTCAGATATCTAAAATGAAGGAGAACCTGTACCTTGATGGCCAAATTCACATTCTGGTTTCTTTTAGCCATGGAGTTGACATCTTTAAAAGATATGCTGGTAAAAATAAATTTTAAAACCCTAAATCCTTTTAAATTCAATATCAACTTTATTTCAAGAGAAGCAATGTCATTAGTGATTTGACTAACTTTGCTAGTGATAAAAAATAACCCCCTCCATACAAATACTGCTGCAATTACCATCCTGTTAATGCCTTATAGAATTCTAGTGCAAATTTTTGAGGAGCTTTTGCTGAACACCCAGCTTTCAAATGGGTTTTTCTATTCTCTTCTCTCTAGTTTTATACAAGAATAGAAATACAGTAATCCCAATTAAAAAGCAACATTCACCAGATGTAACAAAGCAGTAGTATCTGAGAGTCTCATAGATTTTACCATGCTCAGAAAGAAAATAGCAGGGTGTCTCAACTGGTAACTGTAATTGTATCCCAGCTTTTCAGGGAAAAATACATCAAATGTAATTGCATGAATTTAATCTCTTTGCTTGGGGAAATAAAACCACTTGAAGGAAGCAAAACCTTTCTGATTTAATGACATCCTGAAAACAAAGTCTGAAACCCTGTGAACTTCATTTATTGCTTCATGAGTACTGTAAGATGTCAAATGTTTATCAGCATGTTCAAAATCTGGTGTATATCCCACATTTTGTAAGATATTCTTTCCTTTTAGCTTCTCCTGTGAAAGCTCTGCTTCCTCTCTTGCCAAAAGGTGGAGGAACTTGCAGCTCTAGATAGAGAAATGCATTGTTTCCTATAGAGTGGCAACATGATGCTCAGGGGGAACGTTAAGGAAAGATCTTTTCTTATATAACAATAGTACCTCCTTCCTCAGCCTCATCTTACAAATAGAGGAGCTCCATCCAGACAAACAAATAGTTCACATACAATAGGAATTGAGTTACCTGTTTCATTTTGTGCCTTTCTGATAGCTCTATCCTCTGTGTATGGGATCCCTGTAAGGGATCTCTCCTCTTTTTCACTGTATTTATCTGCCTCTTGGACTTGCCTCCTTGCTGCAAAGATATAGACATCAAAGTGAGAAGTAAAGTGGTAACCATTGCACATGTCCTGTTCTGTTTGAAAACAGTATAGTAAATGGTTTTCTGGGAAAAGAAACCATAAAAGAAACAATAATTTACCAAGATGGGATCATTTGTTGTAGTTTGAATGAAACATTTATTATGGTCTGTGAGAAATTTTTCAGCCTATAAATTCTCTCTCATGAAAATTACAAATGCTGTTTTTTAAATTGAGAATGAAGCAAAGTCTTGTTTTTTCTGAACATCTTTTGGATTGGAAAATATGGTCCCCCCAGATAATTTTTCCACAATTGTTGGTCACATTATAGCTTGCACATAGAGACAGCAAAATCATTGAGACAGCCCACGACAAGTGGAACCTGTGCCCTTGATCCACAATTTTTTGTTCAAGTCATCAAATAGTATTTCCTGGCCTCTTCCTCATAGGTAGTCAGCTACAGCTTGAAATGCCTTGGAAAGCAGGCAGTTACACAGGAAAATAAAACTTCAGGAATTCTTGTTACTGTATATTTGATCGTGGGCTGGAAGAAGTTTTTGGATGTTTTCATGTAGAATAAATGACTTGTTGCCTGGGACATGTTTTTGGACATAGTGATTACAATTGCATGAACAAAAAGTTCACTTTTTACCCTTAAGATGTGCAGATTTCATTCAGCCATGCAATATCAATGAACAGAATGTATTTTTTATCAAAAAGTTGATATGAAGAGAAAAAAACCAAAACATGCACAGGTTTTAAACACACCATTGTTGTACTTATCACATCTAGAGAAGTTATAACCTCTGTTACTCATTTTGAAATTCCTTGAAGTGAAATTTGTTAAATAATTTTGTTGTTATCTTTGAAGTTAGCTAATGTAAAAAGATATTACAAATAGAATATAAGAGGGAGTGAACTGGCAATGTTTCTAAAATATCTGAATCAATAATGGCAAATGAGTTAAAACAAATGAAACCCTTTGCAAAGATACTTTATACAATCATAGTTTGGCATGGTTGTTAGAGGATTAGCCATTCTTGAATGTTCCCGTGTGCAGAAAGATAAGCCAGGGGAGAAGAACAGAGACCTTGGGGGGCCTGTCTGAACAGAGACCTTTGGCTGGAACTCAGGGAAAAAAGGAGAGTTTATGGCATTTGAGTGAAGGGGCAACCAACTTAGCAGAACTACGAGGATTTCATGAGGTTATGCAGGGAGAAAATCAGAAGGGCCAAAGCCCAACTAGAACACAATCTGGCTACTGTCATAAAAGATATTAGAGGGTTTTTTGGTGGACTTGACAATGTCAGGTTAAGGGTTGGACTCAATGATCTTAAAATTCTTTTTAAACCTAAATTATTCTATAGTTTTAAATAAAAATTGAAAATTAAAGTTTTTCAAGGAACTGGTGACAAAGCAGAAGTGTAGAATTGGTTGCATTTTCTCTCCTATGTGTACAAAGATAAAACCATAATTAAATATTTAAGCATCTAACTAAAACAGTTCTAACTTTTCTAAACAGCCAAATATCCTAAAATTTTACAAAAATCACCATTAACTAAGTTTGTTCATCACCATTAATGTGCCATTTAGTTTCCAGAATAACCTTTAATTCTTAACTTTAGGGTCCCAGATTTAAAATAACTGGTCAATTCAAAATGCTGACTTTCTGCCATGATCTTTGCAAGATCCTATGACACAAATTTATTGTGGTCGAAGTTTGTCAGGTCTTCTCTAGCGTGAGACAGTGTAAGATATGTGACTTCCAGTGTTTTCCAAGGACATGCTGTGACACTAGCACCTCTCTACACAAATCTACACAGAAGAAGATGAGCAAATTTTGTCAGAGCCTCTGGGGGTTCTTTTGTTTCATTGGAGTTTTTTAATTTCAATTCCATTGGGTCTGACCAGAGTTAAAGCAGATTGTTAAGGGCTTTGTTCAAATAGCTCCAACTACTGACAGGCTTGAAGCACTGGCCACCTCTGTAGCAAGTCTCTTCCAGTGTCTGGCCACCCTGTGGTAAAGGCAGTGTGTGTTGGGACTGAAGGGGAGGATAGGCTGCCTGCCTCCACAATTTGTCCAATGCCTATGGACATTTGCTATGAGCCTGGGTACTGCTCTACCAGTTCATATCTGGCATTTTTTAGGGGGACCACTCTTTACTCCTTGGCATATTCAAACCAAGTGTGGGAGATTTTTTGCATTTCATTTCATTTCATTTCATTTCATTTCATTTCATTTCATTTCATTTCATTTCATTTCATGTTGCCAATAAAATTTTGCCCCAATTTCCCTTCCAGATTTTTTTTTTTTGCATAAATTAGCACTCATATTCAACACAACCATCACTCATGTTGTAATTTGCAACAAAGCAAAAATCTCATTTGTCCTTCCCATGAAGCATGGCAGTCCTGGAAAGGACCACTGCAAATTTTTAATACCTTCATACCTCTGTCAGGAACAACAGAAATGAAGATAGTTTTTATGACAGCTGATAACTTTTTATTTCACCCTAAAAACAGCTGATAATTTTTTATTTCACCCTAAATATTCAGAAGATGACCATAGCAAATAATAAAACTGTCTGCCTATTCCAGTTGAAATATTATCCTTTATTACAATTTTGCTGAACAGATTTTGGCTTTTTAAGCTAATCAGGAGTCATCTATGAACAGACTGTGTTCTTTATCAAATGTCTGTGTTTGCTCAAAATTTGCCAACTGGCTAGGTTCCCCAACCAAAATGTTTTTACATTTATTTCCATCACAAATTCCCTCCTGCCCTAACCTTTCTGAGGACTGCAAACAAGTAATACTTGGTGCTATGCTTTATAATGAATATGAAGAGACATCTCCTACCTTTACTTTTACATGATAGTTAACTCATGTCTTGCTATAATTCCAATAGCACATTTTTTCTTTATTTCAGTTTGTCAAGTAGGATTTGCAAAATACACTCTCTGTTCTCAAGAACATTGTTAGCTCCACACTGACTTCACAGCAAAAGCACTAAACTAATTCATGGCTGCTTCACAGTCACATCCTTCTAAGGACTTAGCTGAAGCTAGTATTATTTAGCTGCGAGGAGTATTACAGTAAATGGAAAGATTAACAGTGAGTTTCATGAAAATTTGGACTCTTTTCTCTTCCTGCCTTCCACCTGTACTTCTGTATCACTTTTAGCACTATAGGGAGCATTTTTCAGTTGTGTGCAGCCAGGATGTGGTGTTTGGTATTTTGTTGGGTTTTGGTTGTTGTTTTTATTTCTTCTTTTCCTTTCTGGTTAGTAGCGTATGTGTGTACGTGCCCACATCCTCTAAAATTTACTGACAGAAACAGACTAAAATAAAAACTGTGATAAAAAAATGACCTAGACTACTGAGAAGCTGTAAAACTTCAATTATCAGAGGAAGATTTGCATTACATCCAATAGAAAATTAAGTATGATATTTAGGACACCTGAATTCTTCAAGGTCATCCAAAAATTAATGGTCTAATTTGAGTGTCTTCAATTAATCCAGTATTCACATGACTTAAGACTTACAGGTTTTTTTGCTTAGTGAAAGCTAAGGTCTCTAAAATGTAACAAAAATGGAAGAAAGCTAGCAAAATATTTTTCTATTAGTCTTTGTAGATCAATATTTTCTTCCAAGGGCTGAGAAACAAAGAAAAAAAAAATTTCACTGTTCAGAGGTCTGTTTTGCTCTTTGTTACATTTCAAAGACTTACTGAAGAAAATTACAACTTTATAGAGACAGCACATGACAAATATAGTAATACTTTTGCATTTATTAAAAACTTGCCCTATGAAAAGTTAATTGAACATTGTTTTGTCTTTGGCTGAACACAATAACATAATTGCTTTTGTTTTAAAAACCCACACATTTCTTACTGATTGTCTTAAATGGATTTTACAAATTCAAATGCATAAGTGTATCAATAACATAACGATGAAAATGAAATGGAGTCTGGATTTTGACTCTGGGAAGCTAAATTTAGGGAAAACATGACTTCTCATTCTGGATTTACTGGAAAATACCTTATTCATATATAAGGATTTTTATATTACTGATCAGGAGACAATTCATTCAGACAATTCACATGTTGCTTTCCACTACAATACAATTATTTCTATAGGTGACATTAGGGCAGTCATCTCTGTAGTGTGGGTCTATATGCTTGCAACCTTAATTTAGGTGTTCATTCCAAAATAGTCAAAAGCAAATCCTTCAACCATCAAATATTTATTCTCTTTGGAGGTATACATATTATATTGAAATATGATAATCCAAAGCATGTTTTGCTGAGTCAATGCATACTTAAGGACACTGGCCTCTTTTTAAATATTGGTAAATCCTGTTATATTTTGTTTTCTACCTCCATCACCTACATGAAGGTTTGCCTCAGGAAACACATGGATGCTATCCTTATCTCCTGCAAGAGTTACTGATGTTTATGCTCCTTTTTTAAACTAATTTAAAAAATTGAGGAAGATCTGAAATAATCTTTCATGTAGTAGATAGTGAGTGCTGTGCACTGTCTGCTTTTTGTGATCTTCTTTCACAACCTGCTGCTTAGAAGCTTCACAAGAAGAATGCTGTGCCAAGCCCAGATTCTTTCTGTGTCTTATTCACTTAGGGACTGAGAACAATTTCATTTTCTAGCTACAAGAAAGCAGAATCAGTGATAAATTCACAGTGTGCTAGTCCTATGGGACTAATCAGCTGATAGAAAACCCCCACAGATACTTTATTGAGACTATACAGTAGCATACACAGGCATACAGATGTCAAGGCTATGCTGTACATAAGTGAGGGTGCACAAGCACTGGCATGCTCTCTGCTTCCCTGGGTGAATGTTCTGTCATCTTGCATACAAGGTTTTTTATTCTTACTGTGTTTCTCAACATGAATCTGAGTGGTGTTTGTTTCATGTGATTTGAATGGGAGCTGTGAACCTTTTCTCACAAAGAAAGTGGCAGATATATTACCTCTGGAAATAATTTTTTTCTGCTTTCTTTCAAGCTGCTCCTTGCTTGGTGGTGCTGGTGTGAATATATAGTAGTGAGAAGCACATGAACTCATTCAGTCAGATTATGCTATATTCACAAAGCTTTTTAAATTCACCATCACATCTGTTTGCCATGTTAAGCTCATCTGGAAAATAGTTAGAGGCAAAATTTTCTTGCCCAGCTGCAATGCAACCTAGGGAAAGCAAGATAGACATCCCTGCATTTGGGATCTCTGCTGTCCTATGAATTCCAAGCTGAAATTTCTGAGTTTTAGGGGAAGCAAACTGATAAGATCTACCAAATTAGAGCCTTTTCCAATGATAAACGTAAGGACAGTCTTCATGGTTTGATTTAAAAGCCATATCATAGCTACATTAGGGTAAGGAACTATTTTTTAGCTTGAAAGCTTTGGTGAACTTGCAGAATTTTACCTCCTTTCATCATATTAAAATGACAAACCTCTTCTCCAACCTGGATTCAAGAAGTGTCAGTTAACAGCTAGTCTCTCACACATCCTACTTCCCTGGTGCACACAAGGTCTTCCTGAGACAAAATAACAGAGACTGGATTGCCATTGCCTGTTAAACATCAAGTAACGTGGGAGGCCTGCAGATAAAAGCAACTTGCAGTTTGGAGCATTTTGTGATTGATTGATTCAAGGGGAAAAAACCAAAACAAGGAGGTTTCTTACTTCCAGCTGCCTCGGGATCCTGCAGCACAGGTCTGCAGTGCCTTGGGGTCGGCACTGGCAGTGTGCTGCAGCAGCTCAGCTGGCAGAAGGCAAGCAGGGAGCAGCCCAGGACCCAGCAGGGTCTGCTGCGAAGTGCAGCCAAAAAACAGCACCCTCTGACAGTGCTGGTTCAGCCGCAGATCAGAGGGAAAACCCACGGGTGGAGAAAACCTCCGCTGCCACGTTGTTTCTGATCAGAGGAAGGAGACTTCAGTGTCTGCTCAGGCTGCAGTTACACAAAAACTCAGTGTTACAAACTTTGGCTGACTTTCTGTAGCAATCCCATACTGGCATAACTAGTACCACTTTTAACTAAAATGACTGTTTCTGATAACTTGAGAAGTGATGCTGATTTATGTTGTTTAGATATTGACACTGAAAGGGAGATTGCTATCTTGACCCTCAAAAAACCTGAGATTAAAAAAAAAAAAAAATTCAAATGTGACAAAAACTTCAATTTTTCAAGGAAATCACTTACAATAAACTGTTTCAGTGGAAATCTATCATCTTGATTAACCTTCCCTAAGATAAATAACATTGTGAAATGACAAGGAAAAATTAAAAAAAAACAACAAATGAAAGATTACAACTTGATTAAACAGGTCCTTTCTCATGAAGCATTTCACTTTCATTGTATTCAAAATTTCTGTGGTGGCAGTGGGCAAATGTTTGATTAATTGATTGATTGATTGATTGATTGATTGATTGATTGATTGATTGATTGATTGATTGTTTGATTGATTTAAAATCCCTGACTGGCACTTTGTTTATGCCTCTAAAGTTTTATAAGAGAAAGAAGAAAATCCCTATTTATATACAATTGTTTTTTCATATTTTCATGTCATTTCATCTTTCTTTAGAATAACAGTTTTTTTCTTACCATTGTAGGAAATGAGAGCTTAGAAGAAAATTATGTGCAGGACAGTAAAATGGGATTTGTCATCAATGCAATATACGCTATGGCTTATGGGCTACAAAACATGCATCATTCCCTTTGCCCTGGACATGTTGGACTGTGTGATGCTATGAAGCCCATTGATGGCAGCAAGCTCCTGGAGTTCCTCCTCAAATCCTCATTCATTGGTGTTTCTGGAGAAGAAGTTTGGTTTGATGAAAAGGGAGATGCTCCTGGAAGGTAAAGAGGTTTCATCTCAACTATTAGACTAGAGGGTGGGAAGTGGGAATGTTACTGTGTTTGGTGATGTAGATTTCTTTGGCTTTTTTTTCTGCAACTTAAAGCATGGACCAGTCTTTCCAACAGCCAGGAATAACACTGGTAACACATGGTATCTTATATTGGGACAGGAACTACAGTAGAGCTCATAAATTTCTAGTACTACAGAAGATGACAAAACTTGTAACCCATAGACTTCTGGTGTGCAAGGTACTATTGGGTCTCAGTACCAGGGTTTTAGTATGTATAAAGCCCAATACAAATGATTGGAATTTAATGAAGAATTTCCCTGACATTGTTTTGAATAGAGGGCTGTAGAACTCATCCTTTGCCAGCTGGAGCTCTGCTGAAACCTTGCCAGAGACTATTTAGTGTTGATTACTAAGATCCTTTATGATCTCCTTCATTTGTTTCACTCCAAATAGAGCCAGATCAGTCCCAGAATTTAAAGATAGGTCTATGTAGAGCAGGACAAATAATAGGGGGGCTTTTGGCAGAATTTTCAGTGTTTCACTCATTTGGGGTCTGGTCCCAGTTGTGGCAGCTGCTATTGTTTAACCTCCCCCAGCAGACATAGGATGTACCCAAGCAATGGGTAAGGCAACACCTTTGTGGACTTGGATGTCACCTTTGTTTCTCTTATGGGAGCAAACTGACAAAGATCATTCCTTTCATTTTGTTTTGTGTGTTCCATTTTAACACAGGGATTTTTTTTTCTTTGTTTTCTTTTTTATAAATGTATTGAATTCGGCTGCTGAAGTACAAAGTCCATTATTAATTGAAACCTACCCAGGGATTGCTTCACTGAAGTTTGTTTTCCTACTGAGTTGTTAAAGTGCTATAAAAGGCTCTCTCACTCCATCTTTGGGCTTATTGCATAAGTGCATCTGAGTGCCAACATCAGACAAAGGGAGAGCTCTGGAGCAAACAAGAGTTTTCATGTCTTTTCATGCCTCCAATGAGCATTCATAAGACACAGTGGTCTTAAAGCAACTTCTACCTTTATTACTTGGTTTTATTAGCAAACCTGGCCAATGTTTTGCCATTTTCTAGATTGTTATGGTTTTTTCTATTGTCATATTTAAACAGGATATACATTTAAACAGTTTGTTACATTTAATTAGTAACAAAAAAATTGTTTAGTTTGGTCTTGTTGAGCGTTGACTTCAGAATTTTTTTAGTGAAAACTACAGATCAGTTGAGGTTAGGCTTTGAAAGTAAAGCAAGTAATTCCCTTACATTTGAACACATATTTATCAACACAAATGCATAAATCAAGTCTTTGCACATATAATTTAGATAATACAGAGAAATTACTGCTTAGTGTAGCTTTATGCTTTTTGCACACTATTTGTGTCCATAAAAGCATTACTCCAGCTTTGCATATGCAGCATTTTCTGTCTGTTAGCTATTTGGTTTGATGTTTAGATATAATTTTCCAATTTTAGCCTAATTCTTATTTATTATTTTGTCACCCAAGAGCATTTCCACAACTCATCAGTACCAAGCATAAAATTAGATTGAACAGTTGCTGAATTTAAAACATAAGAGAGTTTATATCAGGATATTCCTCTGAGTATGCCAGAATGATAGCATTTATTCCATCCATCATTTTGGTCTATAGCAAGGTTCATTTTTCTTGATTCCCTGGCCTACTTAGAATTTGATAGGTTATTTTAGGTAGGGAGTTTTTTTGTTATTGATCCTCATTTATATTTTCACAGTTGGAAGCTAGCACGTTTGGGCAAGGAAATTCAATTAACCTTTTTTGTTATTCATTCTGTAATCCTTGCATCAATCTGTGGCGTTAAAGACGTGGGCAATATTGTATCAGAGAATGGCTGTTGTATATGAACTGTGATCTGCACAGTTTGTCAGATCCTTGTATGGCAGCAGCAGTTTAACAGAATCACCTGGAGGTTCAGGCTGGCTGTAGTGCTTCCACAGATTGGTGTGGAAAGTCTGTTCGTGCATCAGTGAACAGACCATAGCACTGTGTCAATACCCAAGAGTTTTTGTGCCTCAGCAAGATGGAAAGATAAACACCACATACAACACCTAAATATAGCAAAGTTAGCCTGCTAAGAAATTTCTTTGGTTTTTTTTTTTGCTTTTCTGTGCAAGTGCAAGAATGTCACATAAATGAAAGTTTTTAGATATCTTGTCCTCAAATCATGTGAACAAATCAACTTCACAAGGTGGAATAATACTCTTTCTTAGAAGGCGGCAACCTTTCCCAAAATTTTCAAAATCTGTGAGGTTCTTTGAGCAACTGACTCCCACAAAATCCTAGTTGTTATCCTCATGAGTAGAGCAGATAGAGTTGCCTGTAGTTATGTTTGTCTGGCACTCCCATAATCTCCTGTTTTGAAACCTGTACAAGTTCATGAAACCTTTACTATACAGCTCTTTTTCTATCTCAGGCTCTATTAATGGTTTCAAGGTTTTTATCAAAATGAGGTTGAAAAACACAAAGCATGTAGCCAAAGGTGTATTTCTTCTGTGAAGAATATTTTCTTTGAATATCTCTTATGCAGAAGTATGAAGGAAACTTTTATTGGAAGGGTCCAAATGCAGTCATTTAGCTGACTGCACTGCCTCTGGGAAAAAATGATATGGATGTAATTCTGAAAACTCAGCTGTATGTACTCACTATACCATCATTAAGAACATGCTGGTAAATTTGCTGCACTTTTTATTTTAATTGAGTAGCTCCCATTTCCTTTTTCTGTAGCAATCATATCACTGAAATTTCCAGAAATGGCTGGAGAAGGTGTGAAGGATGCAGTAGTCAACACAACATCCTTCTCTGGGATACAGACATATCTTTTTAGCTCTGGTCTATTCTAGGTAATTGCCTCCTTTTACCTTGTGATTGGTATGAAGAACCTTACCTCTCTAGAACAAATTATTTGCATAGACCTCTGACCATGAAACACTTTGTGAGTGTTTCATGGCAGGAGAACTTTCAGCCTCTACAATGAACCTTTGATATGTGGAGAAATGCTGAAGTTCAGAGATTAAGAGAAAAATTTCACCTAACTAACATTCCATCTTAACTAGACTTGGACTTAGAACCATGTAAGTCTATTTAGTTCAAATTTTCCAATATTTGTTCAGGCTTCAGTCATGGCAACACTACCTACTCCAGTGATTTGAGTAAATAATCAAATTTTGCTTTATGCAAAGCCTTCAAACTTGCATGCAAATTATTCTTTTGTTCAAATATGCATTTTTGTTTTGGAGTTTGGATTCATGGGTGGTTATTTGTCCATTTACATCCTGGCATTGCTCAGCATTGCTCTTTTCCCTCCTGTCTTCCAGGATAGCAAACATCAGTACCAGTCAGGTATTATGGTTATGGAAAAAGGTAACTTCAGCTATCTCAGATTAACTAGAGTAAGAGTGTGCCTGTGACCAGCTGACTTGTATTCTGGCTTGCCTTACAAGTAACTTGTTCATAAGCACCACCTACTGGGTCACATCATTTCCCAATATACCAGAGAGCTTGCTCTTATGTGAAAAGAAGGATTAATTTTCTTACCTGCTGAATGTTTTAATGGCTTCTTTAAATGTTGCCATGTGTGTGTGAAATACAACTGTGTCCAAGAAGTCTCACTCTCTGAGAGCTTCACAACTCTTGTCAAACTCTCTTCTTTTGGGGTCATAATTTTTAGCATGGACACAGCCCAAAATTGTTAAAGTTGTACATACGTGAGCAACGGGATGGGAGGAGGTATTCCAGAACTGAATTTGTCTTTGCTTGGAGCACAGATTTTTCGTTAAGAAAAAGCAGGAAAGGATAAAGAACTCAAGCACATCTCCACATATCAAGTGTATTTGCTAGATCGTATTTTTCCACTTAAAATTCAAGGTGCGTTTCAAAGCTGCAAACATTGTACTACAACTTGTCATAACGCAAGACTCTGTAAGAGTTTTTAATCTACATACTTTATTCTTTGACAGGTAACCTATAGGAAAGGGAATAGTATTACAAGTACACAGGAGAAACTCTTAATTGATATTGCATTAATGTCACTCTGTGCCTTGTGATGTATTTTTGTAAAAATGAAAAAAGTATGTGGGCTCAAAAATTCCATTAAGGGAATGTGAGGTTTTAGCAATTTTTTATTCCCCTTCTTGAATTAATTTTCCAGCCCAGAGTAACTGATTTTGTGTTAGTTTAATATAAGGTCAAACTAAAATCCAAGTACATATTCCTTGCTAGGAAGAGGCATGCACATTTCCGCTGAGCTTTACTCCTGTCTGTTGAGTATCCATTATGAAATGCCTGACACTCGCTGCTTCTTGTTATCCTGATTCTTCACAAGCCTGGAAACAGCATTTCTTTTTTTAGGCACTTCCTTTAGAAGATCTGAGATATGAAAAGCAATTGTTCCCTAATGAATTTGAAGTTTACCCCTTTCCTAAGCAATGCCTTGATTAGTGGCCAATTCCCAACCAATTGAGCTGCCTCCTGCTTGGAGCTCCATTGAACTCAGTGGCAGGGTTCCTTTCCACATGTGATTCAGAGGAGCTCTGCAGTGGCACTGGCATTTTCTGAGCATGCATATTTGCAAAACTGAGGTCTAATTACAGCTGTTAATATACTTTTCTTTTAATCATCTTTAACTAAGACATAGTTAAGACAATTATTCTGCTCTATTCTAGACAATAATTCTAGCCCTTCTTCCCTCTATGAAGTGCAGAGGGAGTGGAAATTTTGCATATTTGAACTTCAAAATGGAAAAGAAACAAACGGATGTCTCTTTTTGTCACAACCAAACATCCTAATTTTATTAATGGCTCGTACTTTGCTTACCTTACCTTTCATTCTTAAAGCACATACAGATTAGCAACATCCATTATAAAGAAAAGATTTTTTCTCTCCAGAGACTGAGACAATCCGCTGCAGAAGAGCAAGGCAGTAAATCCCAGGCTTGGAAAATACAAAATGCTTTGTTATTTTCAGCTCTAATGCTGATTCCTTGTTCTCAATGCCCTTTCTCTTGTCATTTATTAAACAAAATCCTCCCCCTTCTCATCTTAAGAGACCAGGCTGTGGTTTTAGCCTCTTTTGTGGTTCTTCCTCTCTGTACACACCCCAACACTTATTCTTCCATTCTTGCTTATTTCCTACTAAGAATGAAGCTACATTCTGTGGGTTACAGCTAACTTGTAGCAAACTAGTTTGGTTGGTCTGAGCATTTCCGCTTAAGATCTCCCAGCAAGGGCTATATTACAACCAGCCTGCATGGAGACACCAAGTGAAGGTTAAAGAAGTTTTGACAAATTATTTGAATCAGCAGCATCCAGACATTGTCTACACGTGCATCTTCAGCAGAGTTTACTGTCTTTGGTGTGCAGTTCTTCCTGGACATACAACTTTTTACCCACAGTTTTATGCAAGCAAGGCAGGCAATCAGCAGTTGTGTGCCAATCAGAGCTGACACTTCCTGTGATTCTGCTGCAAATCCTAAAGGATTTTGGGTTTTTGTGGAACCCAAGTCCCTGGTATTAAGGGATAACATGAATATTTAGAGGCAGAAGAAGAGCAAGGTAAATTTTTTGCCCTCTGTGTTGCTGGACAGTGACTCATTGTTTTTTCCTTGCAGATATGACATCATGAACCTGCAGTACATAGAGCCCAACCGCTACGACTACGTCCTCGTTGGGACCTGGCACGAGGGCGTGCTCAACATTGATGACTACAGGATTCAGATGAATAAGAGCGGAATGGTGCGGTCGGTGTGCAGCGAGCCTTGCCTGAAGGGCCAGATTAAGGTGGGCCTCAGACAATTACTTTCTGCTATAGAAATAGGAATAACCAGTCAGTGTTTCTCCCTAAACCCAAGCAAGCTCCTTTCAAGCCAATGGGTAGGATTTCCTTTCCTTCAGGAAAGCCAAAATGATAGAAATGCTCCTAGACTAATATCTTTCTTTAACGACATCATATAGAGGCCCATGTTTTCTAAAATTACCCTTTGTAGGGATGCAGAATCTTCTAGCGTGACAGAATTTGAGTTTCACCTTATGTGAGAAAGACTTTCACTTAGTCATTGCCTACAACATTGAGTGGCTGTGATTCACTTGGGGGCTGATCTTAAAAACATCGTGACCCACAGGAGTCCAGTATTTTGTTCCAGCAGTTACACCTGCAAGGAAAAGCTGAAAAAAAACCCCCACAAACCCCACACCTATTTTTATCTCACGTTCACAACAGGATGAATGGAAACAAATTAAATCACTCTGTGTTCACCAAACAGTAGCACTTGCATCAGCCTGCAAATAATTTGCTGCCAGTCATGTCTGGATGACATAAAGACATGTTTCACCACTATCAAAATGGTATGGATGCATTAAGTTTAAAATGGCAAGAAAACCATTCAGCAGAATCTCCTTAGAGTAGACCTTCCTTTCTATTTGCATTTAATAAGCATATTTGCAGCTTTTTATTTCTATATTGCTACGCTAAGCAATAACCAGCTGACAATTTGGCAAAGGTGCAGTGACACACTCCAACATCTTGGAGGAGAAACATTATTGGTATTTACCACCCTCCAAAACATCCTTCCCCTGTCTTAGAGAATGTGCAGTTTGTGTATGTGTGTATATGTAAACACTATGCATACAAAATGCCAGCTTTAGTTCTCATTTAAGTCTATTGGACTCTCTCCACAGACTGCATGAGGAAATGTTAACAAAAAAAAAAAAAAAAGAAAAGCCCACAAAGCCAGTATTCAATAAAACAAACATTTTGCATTTCACTTCTTATCTCTGCATATAGATGGATAGGAAGATCTGGAAGAAAAGCCTGGATTCCTCCTTCCTGGCAAACAAGGCCAAAGCCTTTGTCACAGCCCTAGGAGCCAAAGATATCCTTAGTCTTTCTTTCAGCCTCAGGGTAAATCAAGGAATCAAGACAAGGGAATAATCTTTTCATCATTGGATCATTACATTTAGCGGGCCTCATAGCAAAGAAAGAAAGTTTTCAGGGATATTTGTCCCCCAAAGAGCTGTTCTGAAGCATGAGGTTGGTTGCCACTTAATTATGTTTTTCTGCTAAATAGAAATAAATCCTTTTAGCAGGATGTTTTGTAATTTGTTCTTATTTTAATTTCTATTTATACTTGTGTAATAAGCCCCAAAGAAATTTCCATATAAATTGGAATGTACATGTATGTGAATGTGCTTGTGTGTACATGTGTATATATATATTTATATGCATGAATTACTCTTGGTTCCAAACTTTGACTTTGTTTACTGCTTTTTACTATGCAATAGATATTAAGCGTGGGCTGAGTTGCTTGTCCTGACCTCAGCCATCTCACAGATTAAGGCTCAAGTTTGATTGAAAATTTGACATTCACCATGGCTCTGTACCAGAGGGAAAATGGTTTTGTACTTTTAACTCAGAACAGCTCTCCTCAAAACAAAATAAAATTGTCCCCAGAGGTTATCCTTGAAATCCTAAGCATGAATTTTAATACAGGGATCGATACAAAATCATGATTGGTGTTTTCTAGCCATTTGAAATGTGCCATACACAGGAATCCTGTCATGCTTTAAACAGTGCTTTAAACAGTCTTATGTATTTGCTGGGGGGTGGTGGTGTGTGCCTCTCTGTTGTCTGATAGAGGATCAGAACCAAGGACGTATTCTGTTTTGCAGGTGATCAGGAAAGGAGAAGTGAGCTGCTGCTGGATTTGCACTGCTTGCAAGGAGAATGAATTTGTTCAGGATGAATTCACATGTAAAGCCTGTGAGCTCGGCTGGTGGCCAAATGCTGACCTGACAGGTAGGCATGTCTCCCTCCAAACACATTCTTTTTCTACAGGGCACAAGGAGAGTATGCTGGACAGTAAGACAGCAGCATGCACAGATATTAAAGGTACATATTTGAACACACATTCCAGTGCATTTTAACATTTCTGCCAAGAAGAAATGTTATAGTCTGTCTGCTCCTTTCCTTCATTTAGCACAAGTATTAATAAAGCTGTTAAGAATGCTAATGAACTCAGCAGCATTTGCTGCAATTTAGCAGTGACTGTTGCAAGAGTTCAGTGTGTTCTTGTCATATTGACTTGATACTCTTTTCTGATAATTTTACCATGCAATTAGTAGCACTTTATCGGGGATTTCAGGACCTTCAGTAACTGATTACTAGACTCTTGTTTGGCATAAAGATCATTCTCACTGGACCCACCAGCAAGAGGATTTTAACAAAATCCTGAGAAAAGCTGTCTGGAAAGAGTTAGATTTGGTGTCCCTTGTGTGTATGCCTTGGATGAGTTGCATGCTCTGGCATCCTGTTTATTTTTGCCTATCAAGGTCAACCTCCACTTCTGCTCTGGGCTTCACAGCAGCCATTACTCCCAAAAAACCAGCTACAATGCATTGAGAAGCATCACCCTGACCTTAACATTTGCTTTGTATCACAGTGAAAGACTGTGAGAGGCACCTCTGCCCCATGTCACCTCTGCAAATCTTGGATGCCAGCATGCAGCAGGGCATTATTTCTAGTCAGAGAAACAATCTGATCACCTAGTCAAAGATCAAATGTGCAACTTAACACGTCTTTGTCCTTTACCATGACTGGCTGAGAGCTAGATGTTGCTGCTACAACACATAGACACATAACACATAGACAAAATCCTCAAACTTCAATTAATTTCTTCTATGAGAAGCTAGTAACTGAAGGCAAATGAGCTCTCAGAGCATGTATTTTGAGAGGGAAAGCTAGACAATTCTCCAGGTAAAAATACACTGTTAATCACAAGAGACTGAGAAATGTGACCCATTGTCTGTCTTGATTTTCTATGGAAAATAAGTTACGGTCATGTCCCAGATGTGTGTGTAAATGTCTATATTCCATACCTCCCACTCCCACCACCCTGCCCTGCCCCTGCTCTGGTTTGCAGCTAAACTGACAAACAGATTTGTCAGGATACAGAAATCTCAGTGACCATTCAGACCCTTCAAGTTTCATGTCTGTGGGTTGTAGAGAGAGAAGTTAATGAAAAATACATTCTGTAAGGGCCCAAATTGTGGAAACACATCTGGTATTTATAGAAACAAAAAAATGCACAGAATCTTACATAAATGTCCTGACTATTTGAAAATCCCATATTTAATTCCTGCTCCTAGGACACCAGTGTATGCTAATTTTAAAGCGATACATGAACAGGTTTTGCTGGTCTTGGAGGTTCACAGAATTGTTTGTATCTACTCTTCAGGGGAGAAAAAGGGATTTATTGATTAAAAAGAAGCAAGAACAAAAACCTGGTGAGAGATCAATATGCACTTGAGAGAATATGGTTCAGAGCTACCAGCTGCTCAGAGTAGCTCAAAAGGGGTCGTGTCAAAATGACAGGCACTGCTGAAAAGAGCTGCGGAAAGAATCAGTGCTGGAAAAAATCTCCAGGGCATGTTGCAATCTATTAACTTTTAATGAAATCAGTAGATGACCTGCTGATTTGTGTTTCTTCTCAGCAAGGAGACTGGACTGCTGCTGTTCTAAAATCACAGTAAATTCAGCCAAATGACAGCACAGCCATCGACTTATTTCCTAGAGAACATTGAAATGGCAGTCTGCTCCTGCACAGCTTCTTCAGTCTGTCTTATTGAAGAAAAAAAACCTTCTTTTTTTAACCCCTAAAATTGATTTACTTGAACTATACTACAAAGTACAAAGCTGTGAAAGGAAGCTGATGCCATCCTAATCTTTAGAAGAGGGAATTTATCTAGGTAAACTCTGTCTCTTGAACTTTGTGGGTGTCACCATTGGTATGATTTAATTTGGAATTCTATTTTCTTGCCAGGAGTCCTATCAAATGTGTTTTTATAGCTTGATTTTATGTGTTGTATTCATACCCTGACAGTCACCATAGCATCTAGACACAGACAGTAACATCTCACTGTGCAGATTGTTTTTCCCTTTGCCTTAAATCTTAAATGCTAAACATGTATGTGGTTTTAGACTCATTTTCCATCACAGATGGAGGCTCTAAATTCCTTAATCCTTTTAAGAAACGTGAAGCACATACTAACCTATTTCATAAGACATGTTTTTCAAGGTGCTCATTTTCTCCATTTGAAATCAGTCTTTGTGGCTCAGCAATAATTTCCTGACATTTTAATTTTATTTTTAAAGGTACACAATTTTTTTAGATTGCTTCCCTTAAATATGAATTCAGTGAAATGGACTCAGCAGACACAAAGGATTTCTCACCACAGATGATGAAAACCTGACCTGAGAAATAGTCACTAAAGCCAGTACCTTAGACCTTGTTCCAAGAGAAATTTTTATAATACCAGAATATAATATAAGATGGATGAGTGTCAAGCTAGTAAACTCAGTTTACATAAATCATCTTAAATAAGCAATAAAACAAGATGGGAAAGGAAGTTTTATAGTCTTATGAAAAGAATCACAAGGTTTTGGGGCCATCAGTTACCTGGGATGTGTTAATGACCTCAGAAAACATCATAGATTCTCTTATTGTCCTTGCACTATGAATATAGTAGTAAAAAATTTGATTAGCCTTCTGATCTTGGAAATTATGTTAAAGTGCAGGGAAAATAGTACATGAAAATTACCAGACAGCTTTTACCAGAAAATTTTAACTGTGAAGTTTTTGCTCTGATTTTTTTTGACGTTTGGTTTAGTTGCTGAGGGGGCTGTTTTGTTTTGTTTTGTAAATGCATGCACAATTTCCTGAGTATCCTCCCCCAGTCTCAGTGGGGTTCCAGAGCCCACTTTCTCCTAGCTGGGAAATGACCCACCTTCACAGGTGCTGACAACCAACAACTGTTAGCTGGTAGTAAGCAGCGTAGGGAACTTTTTGCAGTTTGTACAATATGTGGTTCTTGGGCTTGCTGGTGCACGGGAATTACACTGGTTTAATGAAACATTTCTGAGCAAATCTTACATGGGATAAGCTTAGAGCAAACGATAGGCTTAACTACCATGTTGGATCTGGGTTAAGCTCCTGAAAATATAGTTTAAAATGGAATAATGTGAGTATGTCTTGATGTTGTTAAGCTTAAAGTCCATATTGAGACTTAACCCTTCCAACAACCACTGACCAGATTCTTGTATGAAAAGAGCTTCACTTGTATTAATCAATGAGCAGAAGCTTCTGATCCTTAGTCTTTTATTAAATCATAGAGGAGCCAGCTTCCAATCAGGGCTGCTAAGGCCAATGGCCAAAGGTTCACACTTCTAATAAAGAGGGTTTCCTTCATATTTCACCACAAAAGTATTGGTTAGAAGTAAGGGTTTTCTATCTGAATCTTGAACAGACCATATGGAGCAAAATCATTTTCTTTATAAAATTTTCTCTTTATTTTACTTTTATTTCTCTTCTCTTTATTTCTCTTTTATTTTCTTTATAAAAGAAGACCTCTGATAGCCACTGCTATAATTTCGATTGTTTTTCATTCTACAGGCATGTGTAACAACCACACCTGTAGTTAAGTCAGGTTGGAGTCAAAGCACTATAAGACCTTCTTTGAGTTCATATGACATTGACAGACATTAAAAGTTCAAGCAGAAATTTTCCATGTCAGGACTTTGCCTTGGGCTGATTTCGCTTTTTTTTTTTTTTTTTTTTTTTTTTTTTTTTTTTTTCTTTTTTTTTTNTTTTTTTAATTTTTTTTTATTTTAGCAAAAAAACCAGTTTTTCTCCTGTTTCTTAAGATGAGGTTACAGTACAGGTATCTTCATTACAGTAGAGGTATCTGTTGGTAGTTTTTGTCATCATGTGGAAGATGCATATAAATTAGGCAAAACTGTGGGACTCAGAAGCTTTTAGTTCAGAGATCGTTTCTGCAAATACACTCCACACTGAGGAGGAAGGGACTGAGCACGACTTTTGCCCATCACAACATCAGGGTTTTGTTAAGATCTAGCAGCAAAAATGAGAGGAAAAAATGCCTCTCTCATAAGCTTGCCGACATTACCATCTTTTCCCTGATCTTTTCATCTATGTCCAACAACTCAGATAGGCAGAGTTCATGAGCAGCCAGTCCAGGATCAGAAAAGCTGGAGCAGCAGTTTGTGATGAAGACATCTGGGTGGAGAGGTGGCTAAAAACACTGAACTGTAAGGTGAACTGTGACAGGGGTGGTGAGGGACTGGGAGGAAAGATAATTCAGAGGCGGGGGAAAAACAGAAAAGGTGAGTTGTGTCCAAGGGAAGCTGGAGGAGGAAGGAAAAAAAGAAGTAGAAGAGGCTGTGGATACTTCCCTTGGGATAAAGAGACATGTTAAAAGCATTTTGAAACTATTAAGTCAAGAACAGAAATTAGAAAATGCCATAATGAAAGATGTCCATAACAGCTTCACAACCATAAAATCTTATTAACACAAAGGATTTGATCTTCTCTGTAGTGTTTATTGCTGGTAATACTTCTTCAGCACAGTGAGGAAGATATCCAGAGACTCCTTTAACTTGAGTGTGGGAGAGAGCAGTTGAGTACTTGTCTTAACAGACACCTATGTTCGCACATCTGTACTAGACAGAGAACCTTTCCAGTTTTTATCTGAAGGCATGCATATTCTGTGGGTTTGACTCTTTCAAGAGAATGAAATTATATTATTTAGAGGGAAAACAATGAGCAAAGGATTTGACAAAATAAGAATAAGACGCTCTGAAGAGAAAAAAAAGCAGAAATGTACTAAGAAGGTATAGTATCTACGATAAAGTTCCATTAAAATTTTGGATTTATTACTATTTTTCTGTCCATAGACCTCTGATTAATTTATAATATTTATAAAATCACTCTCAAAAAAATGTAGTAGATCAAACTATAGTGATTGTGGTAATGATTAAATCAATTAATCTGAGGAGGTAAAAAACCTACCCATTTGGAACAATGCTTTCCCTGCTGAAATGATGAGACGATGGTGAGTTTGTCTGGGTTCTGTTCTCAGCTGTGCCTTTGGTATGCTGGGCTTGTAATCAGGTATCTCTAAAAGCAGATATTTCCAAATCTAATTTCCTGTTGCAGCATCATGAGAAATGTTTGGGACACCCAAAGTGGATGGTTGTTTTTTGAACATATTTAATCCAGACTTTTCCATCATGCAGTTCACTCCTCTGTAAAATGGTTTTAATAATCCATGTCACATAGACATATGCTAATCTTTGGCTTATGCTGAGATCCAGCAAACAAGGTTCCTCTGGGAGCTGCCTTTCTAACACTCTGTTTCTCTTCTGTACACTGCAGGCTGCGAACCCATCCCTGTAAAGTATCTCCAGTGGAGCAATATAGAGTCTATTGTGGCTGTGGTCTTTTCCTGCCTGGGGATCCTGGTCACCATGTTTGTCACCCTTATCTTTGTGCTCTACAGAGACACCCCTGTTGTCAAGTCCTCCAGCCGCGAGCTCTGCTATATTATCCTGGCTGGCATCTTTCTGGGTTACGTCTGCCCTTTCACCCTTATAGCTAAGCCCACCACGACGTCCTGCTACCTCCAGCGCCTTCTGGTTGGCCTCTCCTCTGCCATGTGCTACTCTGCCCTCGTGACCAAAACCAACCGCATCGCGCGCATCCTGGCGGGCAGCAAGAAGAAGATCTGCACCCGCAAGCCCCGCTTCATGAGCGCCTGGGCCCAGGTGGTCATCGCCTCCATCCTGATCAGCGTGCAGCTGACTCTGGTGATCACGCTGATCATCCTGGAGCCCCCCATGCCCATCCTCTCCTACCCCAGCATTAAGGAAGTTTACCTTATCTGCAACACCAGCAACCTGGGCGTCGTGGCTCCCGTGGGCTACAATGGACTCCTCATCATGAGCTGCACCTACTACGCCTTCAAGACTCGCAATGTGCCTGCCAATTTCAACGAGGCCAAGTACATTGCATTCACCATGTACACCACTTGTATCATCTGGCTGGCCTTCGTGCCCATCTATTTCGGGAGCAACTACAAGATCATCACCACCTGTTTCGCAGTGAGCCTGAGCGTGACAGTGGCTCTGGGGTGCATGTTCACCCCAAAGATGTACATCATTATTGCCAAACCTGAGAGGAACGTCCGCAGTGCCTTCACCACCTCAGACGTGGTGCGTATGCATGTCGGGGATGGCAAGGCACCTTGCAAGTCCAACACTTTCCTCAACATATTCCGGAGAAAGAAGCCAGGGGCTGGAAATCCAAAGTAAGTGGATTGACTGCAGGTACACATCTATCTGTATATGTCCCTCTCTTTGCCATCCTCTCTTGGTTGACTGTAGTCTGCTGAATAGTAAGGTATGTAATAGTTTTTTCATCTCATGTGTAGCAGAGAAGGTGGAAATGACCTTTTAGTTCTAAGCCTCGGATGGATATTGAGGTGATGCTCATTATCTTCCCTCCTGCTCTGGAGGCAGCCCTGTGCGCAGCTCCCTCTACTGCTGGGGCAGGTCAGGCAGTGGCAGAGTGACCAAGCTCCATTGCAGCTTCCTGCATCTCCCTGTCACATGTGTGTGTGTACAGGGAACTCTTGCCCTGATGTGCAGGTGTTCTGCATTATGTTCAAACTGAGGTCCTCCTGTAGCCTTTTAGAAAAGAAATCGGTGTCTGAATGATTGTAAATCACATGTACTTGCCTAAGGCCACTGGAAAGTGTGCAAAAGCTGAGGACTGAACATAAACTTTTAAGGTAGTGTATTGTGACAGTCCTCATGACTGTGATTCAAAAGCACCCTCCATGCTATCCCTGTGCTCGATTTAATACTCAGCAATATGAGCAATACTCTTACTCATCATCCGTGTAAATCTCTCCATCTTCTCAAACTCAGTGTTGGTGTGAAAGTTGCAGAAGTCAACTGATGGTGAAAATGAACTTGCATTCACATCTGTGGAACTCTCTGTTATTTTCCTTGCTAATAATTAAAAGCAACCCAGATGCAGCAGAGCGGGAGAGGGAACTGTTACTTCAAACAGCATCCCCCTGTGAGAAGCTGTCTGAAAATTTGCATTCTTTATTATCTTATTGTTTTTTAATCTGCAAAGAAGCACCATAGGACTACATATAAGCTTAGATGGTTTTTGTCCCAATTAAAAAAAAATAGAAATAAAAAAGCACCAGTGAAACCTACATTTCTGAACTTCCTAATAGAATGAAAATTCAGTTAACTTCCTGTTTTTTGGGATCTGTAGGTTTCTCTGAGTCCCTCAGGTTGGTTTTGATTCAGTTTGTATAAGAACCATTTTCATCTCTCCTGGTGATGGAGGTAATACTGTAGAAAACCCATGCTGTGATCAATTTTGTCTTCATGCTACTTCAGTAGATTTTATTTTTTTGCTAGACAGGGGGCCAGAAGGGAAGGGAATGGAGATGTAAGTGACCCAAATACACAGCTCAGTGTGCCACAGAAGCCACATCGAGGCTGCCAACTCCTGAGCTAGACAGAGAGAGAAAAGGGAGTGGCGAGCAGCTCCAGCAGCCACCACCTGCAGGGAGATAGCCAAAACTCTCTGTAGCCCAAGAGCCTGAATTCCATGAAAATAGAAAGATGGAGCCTGATCCACCTTCCTCTTACTCTGTGGTAGTTAGATGGGGACTCAGACGTCTGCAAGAAACTAGTGTGGTGTCCCTGCAGTGTGGTTTCTGGCTAACAGTGTTGGTTTCTTTAAGTTGATGTCAGTCAAAAAAAGAGGACTTTTGAATATTTTAGGTCATGAGACTTAATAACTAAATCTCTGTTCTGCTTACTCTTCTTTTACCTTTATTTAAAAAAAAAAAAGTAATTTAAAAGATCCAAATGTGATATACTTAGAATACAGTTCTTAATATGAGAGAATATTGCATCCTGTTCAATAGTTGAGCTTCTCCTTCATCATTGTCACCTTTAAAACTCAACAAGGCTTACCTGAGCTTTTTACAATTTGTTACATAATTTTAGTGAGATTTTCTTGACCTCTGTGTTAAGCCTGTGCGAGCGTTACAAAGCAAAAAGGCTCTTTAGAGTTTTAAGTTACTTTTCTAAACTGAAAGCTCAATATCTAGTTAATATGCCTTTTCTCCTCAGGTTAAGCATCCATGTCTTTTATACAGCCAAATTCCCACCTCTGCCTTAAACCTCTTATGCAGTTACTGCATGTTCTTCACCCAAACCAGCACAGGTGCAGAGGCACCCTGGGATTGCTGATGGAAAAGGACAGCACATCTCTCTGTTCATGAGCATGAAGAACTGAAAGAAGTTTAATAGACAAACATGAAGCTTTGGAAATAAAGTCACAAGGAGAAACAAAAAGTATTTCAGGGCTTTGGAGGGGTTTTTTAACTCCTAGCTGAGTCCATTGCAAAGTTTCTGAGGACATTGTGACAATACAAATAGAAAAGTGAGTCATTGTGGAAGTCAAGAAAGAAAAAGTAGAATTTGCTGCAGCCATGGAAGCACCTAGATAACTCAAATGTGTAATCAGGTCCTTCCTGAAAAAGGACTTAAAGCTACAGGTACATGCTCAATGCCCACAGGAATGATCTCCAGACTGATTTTCAATGGTTTTGTTTGTGGTTTGGTTTCGTTTTGTTTTGTTTCTTGATGGTTTTGTTTTGGTTTTGGGTGGGTCTCTTTTTTTATTTGGTTTGGTTGGTTTGTTTGTCAAACATCAAAATCTGGGATTTATTTGTGATGTTTACAGTAATTCTAATCCCTGTAAGTATGTTGCTCTGTTTCTCGATTCTTCAATAGTCTCTCCCTGTGGCCACATTTTTCTGTCTGTAAGTGGCCAGCAGTTCTGCTCTCAAAAGATTTCTCTTCTAGATGTATTAATCTATCTTCTTGTTATGCCTTCTCTCTCTTCCTACTTTGCTTTTCTTTTTTCTACTTTTCAATTTTCATCCCTTTTTCTGTCTGTATCAAATCTCTTCTCTGCCTAATCTATTGAATTCCAATTCCTAAACAGAAAAGTGACATCCATATAAATTAAATTGGTGTGGAGATACAGGGTTAAATTGAAAAAAGTTTTAAAAATGGAAACTGGTTTACATTTACAAGGGCATTTTAAACTTATATAAGCCTTCATAAAGCATTTTCATGCAATTTTGTGCTGTTAGTTTAACTAGCATAGCTTGGGGACTAGATCAAGATGAGACACTCTTCCTTTCTCCTTCCTAAAGTAGAGCAAAAGAATCAACCAGGGAAGTCTACTAACACAGGATCAATTAATCAATTCAAAACCTTCAGCTGCTTCTGGTGCTGTCATAGTGGTCAGAAAAGTCATCTTGAAAAACATCTGTCCCAGCTGCATTGCCAACAGAGTTTCAGTGAAAATAAATTTCTTAGTAACACTGGTCTTCACATATATAATAAAGCACACTGCCTTTACTGATCTGTTGAACTCTCAAGATGGTACACACAGTCTTGAGCGTTTGAGCTCGCTCTTACTTTGATTGAGTTAAACTACAAGCAATTACAATCAGCATTGTTTTCCATAGAGCTGGTTAGGAATTTTCCAGTGAAATATGTATGTTTTCCATCAGAAAATTCTGGCTTTTCAGAATGTTTCATAGAACTGGGCTTTGCTGGTAAACCATTTCCCTGGGCCAATGGGACATTCTTTTTTCCCATGGAGAGAGGAAGACATTGGGAAATCATGAGGGAACCTTACCCCAATAGTTCAAGCACTCACTTAGGCTAAGAGCATCTCCTTCACTTCCCAGGTGGATGATCTATAGCAGGTTTATGCACTGTCCAGGGCAAGCCTCCTTTCCGTAAGTTCTTGTCCAGCCATATTTTGTAACAAAGGAAAAAACATTGTAGTGCAAACTCTAGGGAAATACTCTGGATTATTCTGTGAGAGAGCTTGAATCTGGGTCTGAGAAATCCCTCATGAGTATCTTCAGTACCAAGCAACTGTCATTCTTTCCATCTTGTCAAATGAATACTTAAATATGCATTAAAAATGGAGCAGCTCCATCAGGAGAGATGAAGAGAAAGTGATATCTGCTGCTTGTGTTGATGCTTTGTGGGGACATTTATTGTTTATTTGCTGCTTGAAGGTATTACAAGATCCTGGCTGTTATAGGATGATGGCCTAGCAGAATTTTTTAGGAGAGTCTTTTGCATCTATTTTTTTATTTTTTCCAGGTGTGAGATGGAAACATTTGTGTATGGATCTTACTGTGATCTTTTGCCTTCTTTTTGGTCTCAAAAGTTATTTTGGTCTATGAGGGTCAATGAGCTTGAAGAGAAGGACACTTCACAGTGCCTGAGAGATCCCTTCCCTGAGGAAGCAATGCTCAATGCTCCCTTCTGTACTACATGAAGGAAAAAAATACCCAGTGACACTTCAGATGCTGATTCTGATGAGGGTTCAGGAAATGCCTTCCCCAGGAGTGCTGCAGGAGTCACCACAGGGAGAAAGTTAATTTTGTGTCTTTGGGTAATAAGCTCCAGGTCTGTCAGTGATGCTTATCTGCTCCCTCAGTCTTCATGTGTAAATTATTTTAAATTTATGGTTGAGACCCCATGTCTGGACACCATTTTAGTGCATTTTGAATCAGAGTAAGTATTTAGTTGTCAATGTATATTATGTAGCAAAATCTGAGTTAATACAAAGCCAACTAGCAAGACTCACTGTATGGCCAGGACTCCATATTAATGCAGAGGCTACCTGCTCTCCCCTTGTAATTTTAGTATATTTACATTCAATTATTTTTCATCCAGCTGCCTGCCTTTAGAAATGAATAGCTGATTTAAAGTACTTCCAGACATGTAATTTACCTTTTTCATACATTTCAGCAGTTTATGCCTCTAGACTGCTGTCACAGGCATCCAGTCACCTGGGCCATGGATCTCTCAAATGTGATTTATTTTATTCCAGTAAAAATTTGCAGATAACACAACATCCCTTAGTAACTTCTTCCTGCTTCCCTTTGTCCTTTCTCCCTCTGTGCTGGCTCCCTACATACAGTTTTTTAACTGAGAATCAGGGTTCTCAGTAACCTCTAGTAACACATGGCTTAGGGAACCATCTGCTTTTTTGTCTTGCCAGTTATAAAATTACCTCCAGGTATTCTAAAGTTAATGTTTCTCTTTAAACTGACTTGCTGAGGTGCCATTTCATCTTGAGCAAGCTGTACTGACAAGCTGTGCTTTTCTGAACTCATTTCACTTGACCATTCACAGTCCACAAAGGCTTTTGGGCTCTTCACCTCTTTCATTTTCAAAGCCTCCAAGAGAGACATGGTGAGGGGAATCTTAGCACAAGTATGTCCAGAAGATTTTGTTTCACTGGTTTTCATGGTGGTGGGAGGAGGCACGTGCCCAATGAAGCATGGCAAGACTTGGGGCTTCCAGACACAGAGAGCAGATGTTCAGCATGCTCTGCTGCAGTTGCTCAAATGTAGATATTTTACAGCCTGTCACTTAATCCAGCCTAACAGCCCTGTCACAGGAATAGATGCTCTGGAGCACTCCATCTTCTCACTATTATGTTGTTATTCTGCACAGTCAATATTCTATCTTTAAGCAGGGGTTATAGAGGCAAGGAGGGGGAGAGAAAAGTGTGACTAGAATACATGAAAGCACTTTTGATGTAAGTAAAACAGTTAGCCTTTTGTCCTGATCTCTGCAGGCTACAGTAGGTGAAATAAAAACAAACCAATCTATCTCAACTTGGCAACAGCCACAGGGGGAATTTTTACCTCGGTCTGGCTAAAATGTATCAAAACTTCTGAAACAAGTTGGTTTAGTGGAAAGTGCAAGCAGGCTTAATAATAACTAGTCACCATTGTACCTTTTCTTGTAAAAGAGATATATTTAATCCTGTGCTTCAGGACACAAGCCCAATGTGAGAAGTATTTTCTTTGGTCCCAAAGCGTGTCATCTAGCCTGCAACAGACAAGAATTATCTTTAAATTCTTCTTATACAGATTAGCATCTTGTGTAGTTTTACCTTCCTACAGCAATGCCACACCAGTATAGAGATAATTGCTGAATCTATAGGAGATGGTAGACTACCTTGCTTTGCAATTTAGAAAACTGATGCAGTGGGTAAACTTCTCATGTCCTGCACTAGTATTGCAGACACAATAAAACAGACCCTAATTTTTACCATTACAGACCTTGGAAAATACCACATTCCAAGGGACTTTCAAGAAGACCCTTAAGCCTGCTTTGCCTGCACAGCCATCCCACTGAAGCTTACCCCAGAGGGAAATGGCATATTATGAAAGAGAATTTTGAAACAGCAGAAAGGATGTGAGCTTCTGCCAGTGGGAAATTATACAGAGATTGGAAGGAAAAAAAAAAAAAAAAACTGGCAAAATTTTACAGGACAGATAAGGTTGTTTATTTAAACAATTTTTTTGCTGTATATCTGATCTCTCCATTAACTCCAGTAAAATACTGACACCCACACCCAGTTTTCGAGGCTGACTCCGTGGGGCAGTGGCACCATGGGGCACAAGGTGCTGTGCTTGTCCATGGCTTTGAGGCTCCCAGCTCCCCACCAGGGCATGGGGCTCCAAAACCACTGCACATTCGGTTCACCCTTGCATCACACTTAGGGCATATCATGGAGGAGGAGCCTGCTTCCTTCACAGGTTGTTGCAGATGTGGCAGCTCTAGAATGGCTCCTGGTGACACAGCTGTCACAGGAAAGGCAGGTGGCACCCTGGCTGGGCCTGATTCATCTTCCTATTTCAGCCCTCCCTAACATTTACTCAGCTTCTGTACTCAGTGTAGTCCTTCACCCTTTTCTGAGGTTGCAGTGTCTTTTTGGGAAAGCCTCTTGCAGGCTCACAAAGGATAGCCGAAGGTGTTACTGCCAAACATCTCTCTCCCAGCAGCTGGTATGTTTGCTGGCTTTGCTGGGCTATTTACTGGTCTTAAACCACCACTGATTTTGCAGACACACAGCACTGTGACATGTAACAGCTCTTACCCAGTTCTCTTGTGGATGTGATGTGAATTTCATGTAAGAAAATACAACAAACCCAGTCAAGCTGTTCTGTCCTTGTCAGTATATTGATTTAAGTGAGTGTTTAAAACTCCCAGAAGATAGTTACACGGTTCCAAAGAGACTCTTAGAACCAATGTTAAAGAACTGGGAAGAAACACAAAATAATGGGGGAGTATGAAACTTAACATTCCAATAACAATCTCTTCTAGCCCTGCTGCAGGGTTTCTCTGTTAAATTTGATCTATGTAATTATATCTAATATTTTCTTCCATAACCTTGAATTTGCATTTGATTATGATACACATATGTTGTAGTTCTGGCCCATAGACCAAAAATAAAATACAGAATAAGGGATAAAAGACTCTCAGATCACTTCCACACTTACATTCTTTCTCATTTAAATAACTACTAAAACACATATTTATTTAAAAACCAGGCATGGTATATGCATATATCAAATTATATATCAAATTGTCTATCAGTGTGTATATGTGCAAAATAACCAGTCTGGTGATAGTGGGTTTTTTAATCCTTCTAATGAGAAACAAGGGGCATAGCTGCATAAAGCACCATGAGTTTTCCTTGCAAATTATACCAGCTAAAGGGAGTCCCAGCTCATGCATAGCTGATCACATGCCATTCCTAAAAGAAGTTGAGGAGAAGTGGGCACAAATACATGCTATGATTGGGATGTTTGTGCTCAAGCAAAACCAAAAGGCCTGGCAATTTAATCTCAGTCCTCTGGGTTGCTTCCACAGCCAGAGGCTGCCTGAGACTACATTTGGGAGAAATAACTTGGAAAAGCTATAAAGTTCTGCAGTGGTTTCCCAGTAAGAACAGTGGGGATAAACCCTCCTCAGACAAAACCCAGGTTATATTGAATAAGTTTACAGGATACATTGCCTGCACCCTGCTCTCCCATCCAGACTTCTTCTTCTTTATCACCAGTCAGAGTCACATCTTAAGTGCATGGTCCCTTCAAATGAGAGGGCTGTTGTTTAAGGTTCTATGCAATTTCCTCCCTTTCTCAGAAGTTCCCAGTCTATGGCAGTTTTAACACAGTCTTTTCAGGGTTGGGCACAACTTTGTTCTCCCAGGAGATTTTGACAGGACATAAATCTAAGGCATGGTCTCTGAGTCCAGCCTGGTTCTTGCCAAAGGACTGCTGGAGAACTTCACTTTACTACTCCTCCTCTTGTTTTGCAGCTCTCAAGATGCTGAATCACAAAATGTTTTTCTGCTTGGGGGCACTGCTGTAGCACCAGGCAGCTTTGTTTAATGAATCTCAATACTTAAGCACAATGACAGAAAGATACAGAGTCACATCAGAGGGGAGCTTTGCAGCAATGTACCATAATCTCTGCTTCCTGACTGAGGGAAAGCAAAGGCAGCACTACAGAAATCCTGGGAAAAGCTAGTATCTTTCTTGGCATAAACCACAGGAATAAGGACAACAGTTGCAATTTAATTTCTTGCTTGACTGGATCACTTATTACATTTCCTTGTATTTTGGTACTTGTATACATTATTCATATCCAGTTAGGATGCTGAAAATGTGCATCAACTCATTAGTGAGTGATACAAACAATTGTGTTCCCATGTAGGGATAAGCAAGTGTTGTTTATCTGCTCAGCACCACACTCTCACATTGTTTTGGTTGCAATTGTCTCTGTGAGACAAACAAGGAAGAAAACTTCACCTTCAAAGAGTGTCAGATACATAAATAGGTGTTGAAGGTTACATCCAGTTAAGCACCTAAAACCCTGGATAGTTCTTTGTATTTCATATGGAAATCAGATTCCAACTCTCATAAGCACACCCTTAGGAAAAAAAAAAAAAACAATCCCCACACCCATGTTGTGTGTGAGTGTTGCTCTGAAATACAAAATGGAAATGGAATGAAGAACTAAAACACAAGTCTTCTAGAGGTCACTTTAACATTTTTTAAGTCAAGAATGCAATTTCCCTCCTTTCTATTCTCAAAGTGTGATGTTTCAGCCCATGCCACTGTTGTTCACCTCACCTCAGCAGAAACTAAGAGAGCTGTGACATTGCACAAATACAAGATAATTCATGTAAAAATACTTGCTAGAATAAACATGCAGGGTGCTCTGCAAACATTTATTCTGCAGGGGTCTCTGAGCCACCTTGTGATTTCATACATCTTTGAGCTAATTTAGGGGTGAAAAAATTTGGGTAGTGAATAGTATTATGTGGATCTCTGTTATTCTTTATAAATAAAAACAAGACTATGAAACAGCAGAAGTATTATACACAGCTATATACACTTAATACTGAATTTGTTTTCCCCCATCAAATTAAGACATCCCAACAATTCAGTGCAAAGTTACTAATGTGAAATGCAGAACTACTGCTTATTTATTTAATCCTTTTCCTTGCTTAGGTACACATAAGAGGCACATAAGAGCCCAAGAAGGAGACAACACTTGCATGTCTTCTCTTTCACTGATGTGAAAGGCATTTTGCATTCTGGCTTGTCCATCAAGTTTGCCCCTTCTTGTGATGAGCTCTCCCCTTTGTTCAGGGATGCCTCACAAAGCAAAACACCACAAGACAAACTGCAGATGTTATGATCACATGCTGACAAAGCATCTGATTTTGAGCCAGACTCTGTAATTCACAAATGAATCCTGTACCTAGAGAGAGAAGATGGTCTGTCTCTGTTAAGAGAATGTAGGTGGGTATGGTTCCACACCCTCTTAGAAATAAAATCTGCAGATTCAGATATGTTCACTTACAAATACCTGTATATGGATATGAAGGATATGGCAAAGCAAAGGCTAACTTCTGGTGCACTACTCAGTCCAAAACCTGGATGTCTTTATTAAATGTCTGTCCCTCAGATGTGTGTAATAAGCAACGGGCTTTCTTATATTTTTGGGGGATTTAAGAGTTTGTAAAGGGAAGAGTGAGCAATTTAAAAATCTCTTTCTTGGCTTTCTGCTTGACTTATTTTTTTTTTTTTTAGCTAGTATAGAGTGATGCTTTTTTCACTTGTCTTCTGATTCTGTTTTTCCTCTGTCCTAAACACTGAAAACTATTCACACCCAGAGCAGAGATCAGACCACATTCCCCTCTGTTCCCTGTATTCTTACCTCTGTGCCTCAAGGACTCTGAACAGGAAGTTCTTCATTGTAAGATCTTTTTTTGGGTTTTCAGACCTAGGTATATCTTTAGAACAAACTCCACAACACAGAAGGTATAGACTGTTAAAGAGTCACTAATTAACATGGCCAGCATAAGAATCTAGGTTCTCTGCTGTGCCAGAGGAGTCTAAGAAACCACTTTCAGCATGGGTTGAAAGTATATTGTATCAATATAACATCTGCCTCCACACTAAAGTTTTTAAGAGACTATTTAATTTTGAAATAACAAGTCAACTAATTCTTCAGAGCATATATGTGCTCTAGCATTCAGCCTCCCACACCTGACAAGCACAGGTTAAAAGTCATTATCACTGTAAACAGCAAACTATTGTGCAGGCTGAAAGCAATCACACAATTTGTCACGTTAAAGCCCACTTGACAACTAAAAACTCCAGGTTTCTTGTTAGTTCATTATAGACAATTTACCATTTCTAGCTTACTGCTTCAGTTTATCTCTTCTTAAGCTGTTTCCCTTTCTCTGGTCTCTATGGTTTTTCTTTTGTGGTGTGCAGGATGTGGCTTTCTTCCACCCTATAAAACTATCCTTACAAAGAGAAAATTAATTACCGTCTACTGGATTCCTTGAGCCAGATTTCAAGGTCAGATAAACACTAATGTCAGCACTAGAGAAACTGTCCCTGATGCCCATGGTTTGGGGAATAGGGGTGAGAGTTGACCCCTTCAGCAGCAAATTATTAGTTTAGCACAGCTGTACTGCAGCACCACAGCCAGAGATGTCAAAGCTGATCATAAACTCTATCAAAACAAGTGTCCCTTGATCTGATTATAGCAACTCCTTGCTAGTAAATTGTTTGCTGGTGTTTGCAATTTCACTCTGATCAGCCCTGGAGAATCATAGGTTCAGTTTAAATAACCATCTACAAGCCACCTTTAGTTAGTAGATCCTCCTTCTCTTTATCCACCACTATTGATCTTTCCTCATCCTTGGTCTGTTAAAGCCAGAAATCTTCACACTTTCTTACTTAGAGTTCTTGTTAGTTTTTCTCTCTACTTGAATGGAAGTTGTTGGGGTTTTTTTATAATCTTCTTGTCACTTATTTTTGTGGCACAACCCAAATCTTCAGGTGGTTCCACTCAGCCTGTGTTGAGTGGCTGGCTAAGCCTTGCCTTCCCAGAGAAAGGATTGTCTGGAAATTGGGACTCATTTCACATTTCTCATATTTCTGCATTTCAGGGCCCCCCAGCCAAGTTAACTAACCAGATAGCACACACACCCAGGGAACAACCAATCAAACCAAGGAAAGCAAATCCCACAATCTGTGGAAACCCCTGCCAGAGGGATTATAACAGGGACTGGCAGGGAGCTAGGCCCAAAAGCGCAGCCATGGCAGCACAGCCAGTGCCCAGCGAGCAGAGGAGGCGTGTGGGTGGCACCAGCCCAGCTGAGCCATGGGCTCTCGTGCCCAGCTGAGCCGCGGGCTCTCGTGCCCGGCTGAGCCATGAGCTCTCATGCCCGGCTGAGCCGTGGGCTCTCGTGCCCAGCTGAGCCGTGGGCTCTCGTGCCCAGCTGAGCCGCGGGCTCTCGTGCCCAGCTGAGCCGTGGGCTCTCGTGCCCAGCTGGCAGCTTCGTTCGTGGGCAGCTTCAGGGGGGTGGAGCGTGGGACTGCGTGGGTGCGCGGTCACAGCTCGTGCGCCTGGGCACTACAGGCTCCGGTGGAGCACAAAGTGTGGCCCCAGGCATCTCTGTGCTCCCCAGCCAGTGAGCAGTCCTTCCTCCTTTTCTTTCCCATATCCTCTGGAACATAAGGCTGTATACATTTCTTAATCCTTAGTGTTACATAACAGCAGCAGCCTTATCTCAAAAATCTCTCCTGCCACCATCCCAGACAACCAAGAGATTTTCCTGCAGCTACTTTGGGCTATCATAGCCTGTAAATCCACAAATGCTTTAAGCTGCCCTAAGCCAGAACTGACACTCAAAGCCTCACTTTATCTCATGCCATCACTTTGCCTATGCAGGGACAAGAATCTGGACAGCCACGCTGTGAACTTAAATTGGGAAATAAGAGGGGTTTTTTTCTCCTTTCTTTTTCTGGCATGATTGTGACCCCAATTAGTTGTCCCTGTCATTCCCTGCCAGATGACTGAATAATTGCACCAAGGGTTGTGCTGACACAGAGGAGAAGGTGGAGCAGCAGAAGGGAGCAACTGGGGAGGGCCAGAGCACTCTCCCAGCACACAGCTGGCTCCTGCTGCCCTGAAGTACAAACAGCCTTTGCTCCATCTTCACTATCCAGCTCTGTGCCAGGTCTTTCTGGGCATCCTTCTGGGATTATGTTCTCCTTGGTGACCTTGACCCTTTTGTCCTCTTCAGCAGATGCTCACACCTCAGCAGAAAGCTTGTGCCATGAAATCCCCCCTGCTTCTCAGTCCTCTGTGGGTGATAATTACTCATATGCCTCACTCTGCTGGGTGAGGGTGAATAACCCTGTAGACTTGTACTGCTCTTTGTACCAGGGCTCTTAATTTCTCTCCAAAACTTGTCGCTATGCCATTGATTAGCATAATTAATTTAAAACCCAGAGCAATTATTTCCAGCAATTATTTTTAAAAATTTAAATTGTACCAAGAATTTGTCCATCTTCCCAACTTCATCTATTGGCTTAGAAATCTTTTATCAGGTCCTAGCTCATACAAAAGGCATTGAAAATTCAGCTTCTCATCCTACAAGAAAAGGACATGGCCTTACTTCTTTTTATGTAGATATCTTTTGATCCAGCCATGACAACTGCACATAAAACCTGACCTTTCAAAGGCACAAACATCTGAAGAGGAACATGCTTCTTCCTAGGAAGATGCTAGAACTGGAGAGGCTTGAGGCTCTGGGATGAGAGTTTAGTTGAACACTTTAGTGGTCTGGTTCTGCACATGAGGTCTGCTTACCTTCCCAGTCACCTTGCAGACTGCTGGAGCACTGAGGAGGTGAAATGCAGGCCAGAAAGTTTCTGGTGTTGCTGAGATATTCTTTGGTAGTGCAAAGGGCATCCAGACTGAGTGTTGGAGCAGGAACTGCTCTTCAATGTGAGGCAGTGTGCCAAAGCTACATGGTACAAGGCTTCTCCTTTCCTGTACTAAAGCTAGGAGTTATATATAAGTTCTTAAAAATGAGGAGTTTATTCAGGGCTACCACTTAACTTCCCTGGAATATCCTCCCCACTTTACTTTCTTCCTAATGTTGTTGATGGTCAGTTGTTTCAAATGAGATTGTACAAATTCTGGTGATATGCTATTCTGTACTTTTTTCATGTGGGGAATGAGAAAGATTTTTTACAGCTTGGAGTACATCTAGGGAGGAGGATCTCTGGCCATGACTTCAAATGATAAGTAGCACAGTGTACTGCATTTCAGTTTTCTTGGGCACCAGATAGATTCATTTTGTTTCAGGAGTCTGATTGAGCAGAGAGAATAACTCCAGAGCAGAAAGTCAATGTTTCTAGTTTCACAGCTGTACAGATATAAAACATTGAAGATAGGAATTTACACTTCCTATAATCCTGACACAGCTGTTTGCCTCATGGGATGATTCATTTACACTTAAGAGGAAAAATGGTGGCAAGAGTGACTCTTCCCTCTGAAGCTTTATATTCCTCACTGTAAATTTCAACAGGCTTGTTACCTACCCTGTTCTGAATGACTAGCCAGAAGCATTTTTCTGCTTCAAAGAACATAAAATAAAGCAATTAAGCCACTTCTTTCAGGAACCCTGTGCACTGCCACCCTGCTTCCACTGCCAGACTCCCTGTTATTGCACCCAGGGGTTCATTATAAAGCAACTCAGACACTTTCATGATGGTATGCCAGCTCCTTGTTCAAATGCACAGAAGATCCATCCTGCCTCTGGGCTCAGGATACAAATAACTACTCAGCAGGAATTACCCTTGAGAAGACTGCCCCCAAAATGACTCATTAATCCTCATATTGTAAAGATGGGTAGAGTATCTAATGTTTTATAACCAGAGAAATGTATGTGAAGTGCTGTTACTGCCTGCAAGGCTAGGAGAAAGAAGCAGGGATACATTGCCATCATTAAAAAGAAAAGAAAAAAAAAAAAGGTATAGAGATCTGGGCATTAATTCTGAATCACAGCTCTGCAGTATTAGCACACACTACTAGGAAGACCTACAAGGATACTTCATATTCAATGCATCAAAAGTGTTTCTTGTTATTTACAGAGTTGACATTGATTTGATAATTGGAAAATAATTCACTGAAATACTATCAACACATGTGCTACATTTCCCATACTATAAATCTAAATTTCACTATAACTTCAAACTCTACTGAAGCACAAGCCCTGAGATTTTGGTGATTTCTGCTATGTATATGCTGTGCATCACCATGTGGGGATCACCCTTGGCCTTGATCAAAAGGCAGACCACTGCTTTGATGGAGCTTGGCAGCATTTTAACAACAACAGCCTCCTCCAGAATGCAAACCTGGCCAGGCATTTGAGGGTTGCATACTCTATTAGATGCCATGTCTGTGATTTTGGCTGAGGAGCACAACTGCAATCACAGTAAGAGAGGAGCTTGCTGTATTTTGAACATTTTGAGGCATTTTGAACTGCTTGAGGAAGCAGGCTTCTTTCTTCCTTTCACTTAGGAGTATTTCATAACAAGACCAACAAATGCCCAAAGCTTGGAGAGCAAACTGCTCTGAACTTGCTACAGGGATATATATGAGAAAGAAGAAACACAAAGGAGGTGCAGCTAAGTAACCCATAAGTGACAGCAAATGGCAGCAGCTGAGGAATGATGACTGCCAAAGCCTGTTGACTCAGAAAGATCCAAGTTCCAAACCATGTTCTGAAACAAAAGTCTTCCACCTTTTCCATGGTCCTAAGCAGGGCTGTCTGTGGCTGAGTGCCCTGTGTTGAGTGTACAGCACCGCATGCGCGTGAAATACATTGAGCTCTGGGTTTTTCTCTCGGATAATCAACAGTGTATTGCTACTTGTTTTGTAAAATTAGGGTTTTCCTGTGACTTCCTGTGACTGAACAAAAAGCACAGGAAGTAGAAAGCTCTTATTCTCTCAACTGATTAAGAAGAATGGAAGACTGTAGAAATGCTGAATATTCTGTCTAATCAGAAGCCTAACAATCCCTGTAACTTTAACAGGGTGGAGAAGAGATCATGCTAGATAAGTTCCTAGTCATGATCATTTTTAAATTTTCAAATCTCAGCAATCCCATTATACCTGGTAAGGAATTAAATTTTTCTATAGGCTTCAAAGTAATCAGGTTGGCAAAATTGCTCAGCAGAATGTCTCATTTGTGTTTTATTCATAGTAGTTCAGAAGTCATTTCAAGGCATCTGCTGCTCCCAAATGGGTATGCATGTGTTCTGTGTACATCATGCTGTGCTCCTGTGCTTTAGTACGTGGTGAGAGGAATGGCTTGTTTGGCTCATGTGCTGAGTATGTAGTACATGCACACACCATGCATGAATCTGTCATTTGGAGGTACACAGAAGTCTGGCAAGCATGCACCATGACTGTTTGATGGGGAGAAATGCTGAATTTCTATTTGCATTTTATTTGCAATACAATGATGATTTTTTTTTTTTTTTTTTTTTTTTCAGAAATTCAGTGATATATTCCATGTGCAAAAATACCTGAGATTTTTGTCAAAGCACATGCTTCTGTGTATATTATTTTTATTGATTCTGGGGAAAACAAATGAGAACTTGCATCTGCTTGACAGGGCAAGGAAGAAAAGAAAAATGAAATGGAAATCATCCTATATTAACAGCCCAAACTGCAATCTGCAATTCTGTATTGAATTACCATTGCAGATAGAGTGCTTAGGAGACTATTCATTTTGTGTCTACCTCAATAAACCCCATGCTTCCTTTAAAAAAAAAAGAAGCCCAGCAGTGAAATCACATATAATGAAAGCTAGTGACTATTCAGCCAGAGCTCCAAAAGTAAAAGAAACATTTAGAAAAACATATTAGGGGAAGAGAGACAAAGGGAAAAGCAGCAGCTGAGTATATATTAAAAACTCCACCAGCAAAAACTTTTGGTGATGCTTCTGTAAATAAGATGTGAGGGGCAGATGCTCCTTTTTTCATCATTTCATCCTATGTTGAGAATACCAGGGCGAAGTTCCTCTGACAGCTAGATGCACAGCAGCCCTTGCCATCTGGCATGTAAAGTGCATCAAGGCTCAGTACAGGAAGCAAAATGAACATCATGAAAATCTATTTTAACCAGTATTGTGCTGGAGCCAAGGAGATATCTGTGTGGAAGTTGAGGTGACAAGAGGATGAAAGATGGGAAAGCCCACAGACATAGGTCAGGGACAGGCACCTATTGAGTGGTATAGCCACCATGTGTGCACATGTGTATAGCCACTCACTGGGTGTCTTTTTCTTTTCAATCTTCAGGAAGAGGCAGCCAGAGTTCTCGCCCACCAGCCAGTGTCCGTCGGCACATGTGCAGCTTTGAAAAATCCCTGCAGTGAATGTGTAAGAGAAGCTGCATGACAAAGAGTGGTTTTACCCCTTGCTTTCTTTTTCTCATTGGTTTATCATGTTTAATGACGGGACAAATGTGGTGCATGCCATTAAAGATGGGAAATTTGCTTATGTCCCCTTGTTTCACACAATACTTTAAAAATTGTCCAGTTGTGATGAAGAGGACACTGAATAATTTTTTTGCAGCTTTTACTTTTTTATTTCTAAATGCCTACAGCTTTGCAAATATGTCCTCTTTCTTGTACTAATTTTATCTTCTTTTTCCATTCAGCCACTATTTTTCTCCTTTTTGTAGTTTTGCATAGAGATGACATTCTCCTGTGTGCTTTACATGGCAAGACACCTCTGCTGTGCACAGCTCTTGCTAACCCCATGTTTGTTAGCAAACTGCGGCTGCAGACCCAGCTGAGGGAGCACAGAAAACATGTATTTGGTGGGATTTGCAGAAAACAGGGAAGTCACAAAAAGGCACACATAAATAAAACCAGCAGGATTTGGTGTAGGAACAAACAGCATCTCAAAATAACAGGAGTGAATCTTTTTTCTGTTGTAATTTCTGAAAGATGTTCAGATTCTGCATAGTTCTGCATTCAGCAAACAATAGCGAAGTTCAGCTCTTCAGAAGCAAGAAGTGCAAATACTGCCCTCTCTGAGCAAACACAAACACAGTGGAGAAAACAAGCAAGCTGTTGCAAAAACAGAAAGACTTCACCTCATTTCTTCCAGATCTGTGCTCATTTCCATCTGATAAGCAGCAGATGTGTAACAGTCTTGCTCCCTGCCCCAGGCAAGATTGTGCAGTGACTCGGTGGAAAGATGCTTGTGATCCACTGACACAGCATTTTGGGCAGTGCTGCTCGCTGCAACCAGAGATGCTGTTGCACTGCTCTGAGTAGTGCAAAGCATTCTAGCTCTGTGTATATGTCTCTAAGAGTCTGTGCAATTTGTGGGCATGTAGCAATGATGTTAATTCAATCCAACCTGCCATCCGATTTGCAGATTAGAAGAAATCCACAAAATGCATCATACATTTGGAGCAGTTGTGATGGCTTTATGGGGCCTGTGCAGCAACCAGATTTGGCACCCTGAAAGGCAAACTGTACAAAGGAGCAGTACAAACTATTTGTTACTAGCCTCCAGTCAGAACAATATGCCTCTTTTTTCTGAACTGGAACAAGTGCTACAGATTCTCAGGGTACAGATCATCAATTGTCTGTCTGGAAATTCAAATGGGAGTCCAACACAGGCATACTATTAGGAGGCAAAAGCAAATGCAACAACAGATTCCATTCAAAAAAGCACAAGCTGTGAAAATCCTGAGCACAGGGGAAGGTGAACCTCCTGCATTCTGCATGACCACACTTGGGATATTTTTTTTTCAGTTTGGAAAAAAAAAAAATCTTTATCTGCATGAGCTCCTGCAAAACACCTCTGGTGGGACTCCAACCTGTCAACGGGTCTCCAAACGCTTGTGGTAGCTACCCAGATAAGAACAGCTTCAAGAAGCAGGGGAGTTTTTCAGATCTGCTGAGCATGAAGCTTGTTATTTTGGCTTCTCTGCCTGTCTCTGCCCCTCAGGCTTCCCCCTCCTTCCAGCCAGGGCTGATGTGTTCAGAGGCCTGGCAGAGTTGCTCTATGGCTCAGGGAAGGGCACGTCCTCCATCTGCAATCTGAGCTCCCTGTGGCCACAATGCCCAGTTTGAGCAGTAGACAATTGTCCATCATATCACCAGCTGCCCATCACCACCATCTGGTCTCAAGCCTCAGTCTCATTCACCAGAACTCCAGCAGTTTGTAACTCCAGATTTTCCTTAGGAGGCCCTGCTTCTGCACCCCAACATGCTAGAAATCACCACACATGCTATGGTTTCCCTCAGCTCCCACCTACAAGCAAGTAGATGTAGACTCTTGAAATTGTCTTGTGTTTTGATGCATATGACACTTAGCATCATTTTATTCACCAATGTTCATCTCCATTCTCTGTACTATGCTGGAGATGGTTAGAAATGCAGAATCATCAAAATATAGAATCATAACATTTTATTGTCATTAAAAAAAAAAAAAAAAACAACAAAATACCAAAACCCAGAAGCATCAGCTTGGAGTTTCAGGGCTCTTTTCTTATGAAGCTGCACATTTGTTACCATGGAAACTTTCGGATACACCCAAAAAACCCACAGGCTTTACAGGCTGCTTTATCTACTGCAGCATGTTAGGGAGAGCTGTACATTACAAACAAGAGGCCTCATGACTAAGCTTCCTGTGGCAACTTGGCTAGGTTTGCCACAGGGTTAAGCACAAAAAATGCTGGCATGTTAAGGCAAGTCTGATGTTTCTTTAAACCCTCTTTAAACCGTTGGGAATTCATTTTATTCTCAAGTATACCAGAGAATCTGACAAGTTATTGTGAAAGAAGGGCCTCATTGACTGCTACCCCTGCAAGGGTTGCACACTTTTTGGCAGGAAATATCCAGGGCAACAGGCTTTTCTGTCCATTAGGAATTACTCCTTCTCTGATACTGCTATTGACTACGAAGTATTCTGGGCATTCAGTATAATTTGGCTCTTTTTTAGCTTCATTTTTTAGCTTCATTTAGGGGTCTCAGTTGGGCATCTCTAAGCCATGTGAAATACCTTTCAGCCTTGATGCTAATGCTTTTGAGATGCTTGGAAAAAAACAGAATATATTTGGATATTTTAGTTTTATCTCATACACTCTATTCTATTTTTAGCTTCATTTTTTATTGCTGTTCACTACACAGCTTTCAGCTTGTCAATACCTTTTTGGTAAAAAACATGGTGGCCCAAATAATTTTCCATCAGAACCACAGAGGATTACAGAAAGCAAGGAAAAACCTCCAACAGTCCTAATTACTATTAAAATGCATTCATAGGAAAGACCTGGTGATCTCTGCACCATGGTATGATGCTTTTGAGTGGGGAATACAGAATTCATGGGCAATTTTGGTGGTTTTATTCTATTCAAAGTTCATTAATTAGTCTTTCTTATTCAACAGCAGCTCCATGGCATTTCTTTTGATGTAATGTTTTTTGAAGGTTTTTGATCTTCACAGCCTCCCAGTCCTACAGATTATTTTGCCTTAGTTGCACCCACCCACACTTTTTGTAAATGAACTTAATTCTAGCATTTTCTTTGTATGTTCCTAAGCTTTCCAAGTTCCTTTGCTCAAAACATTGTAGTTTTCAGTTTTCAGGTTCTATTGACTGTGCTCCCTTCTGAGCCTGTAAGAATAAATGGTTCAGCTCAGGCATTGGCATTGGCTGCGCTGTCATAAACTTTTATTTGGATTTGCAGCATGAAACACACCTTCAGATAACACAAATGTGCTTCTCCGTTTATACCAGAGGACCTATGATGATTTACACCATGTTTTCCCATGCATTAACTTTATTATCCTTAAAAAAATGACAAAAATGATTCAGTAGGATGAATTTATTCTGAAAATTAAATGGGGTTTACTTATTAATAAGAATAAAATAAAAAGATTCAAAAGCTATTCACTACTAAGAGCACTTTTTAATTTCACTTTGATTTGCAGGTTTTTCATCTTCAGTTCTTTAACACTGAATGCATTTTCTTGCTAATTCTGACAAATTATTTATTATCCTGAACTTTGTATTATCTATTAGATTGTTTTCTCAAAGCAATGCTTTAGTAGTTATTTGATAATTTTTTCCAAAATACCTAATGAACACATGTGAAGCAAATTTTTTCACTAATATTGGATGACTGAAATATGACACAGCTTCCGTATTTCAGATGAGACTACAAATTTCCAGTAGTAATTATGAGTAGTCAGACCTTCATACACATTATCAGTGTAATATTCTCACACCTCTGTTGGGCTAGGTAGGTTAAATTTGTGATACATGCTGAAGTTGTGGGACTTCAACTACACTGAAGCAATGCACTGATCATTTCTCTCACCACCCCCCACTGTCCCCAAATTCACAGCTGTACAAAAGCTTTTATGTACATAAAAATTATTGTTACGTCTCAAAGTGAATAAATCTACTTATTTTGGGACATTTGGCTATATCTGAGCTGTTGGATTTGGAAGTAATTGCCTACCCCATGGGCCAGGTGTGAGCCTAGCAGCAGCCCACTTCTATGGCAGCACAAACACAAAGTGAGTGACCCCAGTCCTGGTTCCAGCTTTCCCCATCTGGGTGACCAGAGCAGAGAGATGAGGGGGGCTGCCAACCTCTGATCCTGCCCAAGGGTCTGATCACAACCTGGAGACCCTGTGGATGGAAACCAGGATCTCAGGGTACTCAGCCTAGGCATAGCTACTGCATCCACATTACAAACTGTATAATATTAAGATTTAAATTTTAAAAAGAGAAAAATACCCAAATTATCAATAGGGTCAATATACATTAGAAAGCTTATCTGTAACTCAGATAACGGAATTCTTAACTTCTGCATTAGGGTAACTTATGAAGGAAATTAGTATATTACATTTATTTTACATAAACCAGTGGCCAGACAGAGAGTTGGAAAGGCAGCTCTGGAGTTCAGCTCACTCACAACATCTCTAAGTATCATGAGGTTCTGCCCTGGCAAGACAGTATGACAGCGTTATGTTTTCCTATATTTTATGCAGCAGTTTTCATCATATATTTAAAGCAGTGCTCTAATTTACATAGAATATTGTGTCCATTGCCCAAGACAATTTTGTCCAAAAAAAAAAAAAAAAAAAGGTGGTGAGGAGGAAGGGAGGAGGGGAGCAACAAGGAAAAGTTAGTTAAGCAGTTTAAATTTCCAGAAACATAAGTGGGAGTTTAAACATTGCTCTAATTATACAGCACCAACTAAAGAATTGGAGCCATGCTGTGAGTTTTAAGTTCCTCTTGTCACCAAGATTAAGATTATAGTGTAAACGAACTAAAGCTGAAATTGGTTTGTGATTTTTTTTTTTCATTTAGGTGATTATATGAGGCAGAAATCCTGAGCATACACCAGATAGGGGCTGTGGTGGATGACAAGTCCCTAGAACCAGTGCTCTAGAAGTTAGGCTTGCAGGAACACGCAGACCAGCATGGCTTGCTTTGCTAATGAGCACCAGGGCTGGCTGTGGCAGCTCTGAGAGGAGCGGCTGCTCAGTGCAGGGAGGTATCACTACCCTGGATTAAAATCTGCTCACTCCCTTAATCAAATTTCATGCCCCAGTGGCCTTACTGAAATGGAGACAATAACAGAAGAGACCTTGGGGATACCAACAAAGCACCTGCAGTGTGCTGCAGTGCAGGTATTAGCCTTAAATTTTCAGCTTGTTAGCTTAGGCCCTGGGAACTGTGAGGCAGCAGCGGGACAGAGCTTTAGTCAGGCTCATTACCACTTATGTGACTGCAGGGTTGGAGAAAGTTTGTAGTTTACTGACTGCCTCTCTGTGGGCAGGGCAGAAATTCCTCCACTGGCTTCTCTAGGATGGCATCCATCAGCAAGTACTGTGTGGGGACGAGAAAGGTTTTGTCCAATGCACAGCTTTTGAACAGGGCATTTCTTTTTGTTCTGTGTCCCAGTGCCTCCAAATGCTGGTCACCTCAGTGTCAGTGCTCAGGGACAGCTCTGCATGCACTGTGCTCCAGAGCCAGCTGTCAGTGGCTGTAACTGGGCTCTCTGAAGGAGGAGCAGCATTTGGTCACGGGGCAGTACCTGACACTGACCTCCTCTGGTTGCTGGTAAGACAGTTCAGGGTTTATTTCAGACTTAATTTTTCCTGACAGAGTTGATAGGCTTCTCAGTTTGCATTTTATGTTCATTCCTAAAATTTTATCATCATAGAAGGGACTGCCAGGTTATCCTAATGCTTCCTTCCAGGTTATCCTACTGGCTGTGGGATTTTAGTTACTACAGTGACTACAATGAGGTAGGTTGGGCCAAAGCATTGGGCTGGCAATGAAAGACAGGTAACATTTATTATTTCTCCTATAACCTCTTCCTCTGGTTAGTTACCACTGTTGCTTTAAAAAAAAAAAATACAGCCTTATATATCAAATCTGTGCTCTGTGTCTTGTCTAACACCACCAAGCTGGCTCAAATGACTGCATCACTCATCTCAGCAAGATTAAGAGTCTTAATGAACTAAGATTGTTCCTCAGCTCATGACCACTTGGAGAAGATAGCAGACCATACTCTGGCATCCTGAAAGGACAGAACAGGGGATGAACTCTTAACAGATGAAGGAATGTCCCTTCCTGTTTTAACAAAAAGGGCTCTTTCACAAGCACTTTGCCTGACTGCATCTGAAGCCATTTTCCATCCTGTGGGTTCCTGGAGATAACCTCATCAGAACACATACTGTTCTGCTTAACTATTTCATGTGCTATAAATTAGGGATTGTTATGCATAAAATGTTCAAGGCAAAAAAAAAAAAAAAAAAAAAAAAAAAAAAAAAAACCGAACACAAAATTTCAGGCACACAGGACTCAAAGGTGATTTAGTTCTCTATGCTCTTGATCTCAGGTTATAACTTTGCTGGTGAAAAGATCAGAGTTGCACAGACTAACTTACCTTAGAACAATGTGACAATAATTTTTCACCTCAGAAGCATTCAGCCTCTGAGATGTAAAGAAACCTTTTCTATCCAACATCTAAAGTAAGTCATCTTCAGAATCCTGCAGTATGGAGAGGAGCCAACTCATACACAACTCATGTTGTGGAGTACTCAGACTTGACACTGCTCCAAGGAAACCAGCAAAGTCAGATCCTCCAGGAACTGGCAAGGGCAGGACTCCGTTCTTGGCCTGAAACTGGACTTGGGTCTGGGGAACTCCTGGTCACAAGGAGGGACCAGATTTTGGTCATCTGGAGATACTGAACAATGAACAGTGAGCTATCTAACAAGTTACAGGCATGTCCTACCATTGGGCAGGCATTTTGAACCATTTTGAACTGGGCATCAGTTCAAAATGGTTCAAACTGGCATAGTCTCAGACTTGGGTACATCAGTTCTTTTAAAGAATTTCAGCAAGTAACTATTAGGATCTGAAGTTGTTTTCCATTTTGTTTAGTGTCTATAATAAAGAAAGCTGAAAGTGCCCCAGAGTCATGCAGAGAGTATGTCACAAAGATCAATGCATGTATTAGAAGCAAAATTTTATATTACCAAAAATAGCAAAAGCTCTGCTCATGAAACTAATAAAAACTCACACAAAAATATATTTACTTCTATTTTCCCTAAAATACAAAACACATAGATAAAGCTGTGGTAAAAATTGAGAAAAAGCATCTAAATTCAAAGTATGTTCTTCCCTATAAGCAAAAGGAAACCCACCCTATGCACTGATAGGATATCCAGGAATCTGCCTGAACATGTAGACTAGATGGGAGGATTTGGAAAAATAGTACATGGAGTGTTACACTGAGTATTCACAAGTACAAACCTTAAGAACCCTTGAGACTCCAAGAAGTTCACTTCTATGCAGAAAGTGTGTCGTCTAAATCCTATGAGAAATTGACAGGAGAAAGGACAGAGTGAGGAAAGATAAATAAATACATGGTGGACATGAAGTGGGTAATCATCCTACTGATAAAATGAAGGAACCACCACTTGGTACCATCTCGTCATTGTGCAATTGAACATCAGGTTTTCAACACCCCAACTGTGACCTGGCTTGATACCCTCTCTTGCCTTTGTGGGGAAAACCATCCCTTCTCCCATTACCCTAGGCAGATTACTTTGATCTTGACCTTCTCCAATGGATGTTTCCTTCAAAAGAGGAGATGGCAATCACTTAGTGAATGGTGACCATGCAGTCAGGATTATCATAGTTGCTTTGCACAAGTGAGAGAACTCCTTCTCTCACTGAGACTCAGTTCAGGTCTGAGCTTTTCCAGACTCACGTTTGCTATTCGTCTAAATAGCAATTAATGATCTTCAAGATGGCTGCTCTTTGTTCCAGCCTAACAAGTGCTTTTCTTGCATTTTAATGATGAATTCTTCCTGAATGTGTCAAACTCGATGTGACCCCCTGCCAGCCATCCATCAAGACAGAGCCCAGGTATTTCTATGACAGTCTTGGGACTCCATCTCTAAATGTGACTCATTAACAGTCTAGCAGTGCCTGGACAAGGCAAGAAAAGCAAGTCAAGGGAAAGAGCTGGTACAATAATCTGAGGCAAATAATCCATGGATCTTGTCAAATGGATCCCACAGAGTGCCACTGCAGCCCTAAAGCTCTTTGTCATGAGGCCATTTGAGCCATGAGCAGTAACATCTGGCAAGCAGAGGCAAGCAGGACCAGCTTTCCCCAAGGAGCAAGTTGCTACCAGACAAATCCTGATGAAATGGTTTCTCACATTTGGACGTTGCAGTCCCAGCACAGTTTAAGCATGGCCATTAACTTGAGACTGTGGAGAGTGCTATGGAGAAGAAAGAAGGAGGAGCAGAATTTGAGAGTGAGGGAGAGGGAAATGAACTAAATAGGAGCAAGACTTGAAGACAGAGGTAGTGAGCTCCTTAAAATAGCTGTGCTTGCCTTTGATGTAAAATACAAAATCTTGGAAATAAAGTGAGATAGAGAAAAGACAGATGGTGTGAGGAAGGATTCAAAAGTGAGGTGATGCACTAGAACTAGATATGAAGAAATAAATGATGCAGAAGTGGACTTAGCACAAAAGGCAGCAGATAATCATAACAATTTTTTAGAAAAGCTCTTTGCAGTAATTGTAAGCTACAGCATCAGCAAAATACAAAAGCACTTGACTTATTTTCCTCTCTACAAGAAAAGACTTGTTTTGAAGTTAAAGTAGACCAAATGTGTTTCTGTGTGAAGAGTTTGCAGTTCTTGGCATGTTAAACATTACTTTAAAAATCTTTCACACCTAAGAGTTACACTCATTTGTTTATCTTTATAGCACTTACAAAAAAAACCCTCATACTATAGCTCATTTGATCAAAACAGGAATGGTTTTAAACTTTCATTCTTATCTTTTCATTGATCACTATAATATAGATGTTTCCTTCTTTAGTTGGCAGCTTGGCTTTCTTATCTCTTAGGTTAAAGCTCTAAATCAAAACAGCTCCAGCTCCTACCAACTACATGCTTTGGGGAGTTACGAATTTTTTAGATTGGCCCTTTCATGTGCCCCAGTTCCCACAGAGGTAGTGAGTCACAGGTCCAGCATTTGGAGTCTGGAGCTGGAGATGAGCTTCCCAGCTCAGATCCACCTAAAACCCTTTTTTTTTTTTTTTCTCCAGGAGAACTTACTGCTTGACAGAAAAATGACACATTGTCATGTATATTTCTTTTCTGTTTTGACAGATTTACAACACTATATGTCTTGTACCAGTCTCTTCCAGCTATGACAAAGTCAGTCAATGTGGAGGTTTTTTATAAAATTCAAGTGGAAATTATTTATTCCTTAAAAAAGAGAACCATGAGAGTCTGAGCAAGGAAAGCAAAATGCTTAGAACAATACTGCAATACTGTAGGGAAAGCGATCTCCTCTGGTGTGTGCAGTAGCAGGAGGTGAGGCTGCTGTGCCAGCCTCCCACTCACTTTGTCTCTCATCTGCATGGTAGTCTCAGGGTCTGAAATGTAATCCTTTGTTTGCTTCTGGGCCCTGAGGGATGAAACACTGAGATAAGGCTGCTTCGAATAAATCATCTCAGAATTTCTCTCCATCTCTGGTTTCCACCCAGATGATGTATTTTAGAATTTGTGAACTATCTCTACTGCCTGACCTGCAATTAAACAGTTGCTTGGTCCTCTAAAGCACTGCTCAGCTCCCTGTCCCACCAGCTGCTCACAAGCCGCCACTCAGCTTTGAGTGCTGCTCCCTTCAAGGGTGCAGGGAAGTGCAAAAACATACAGCTCCTCAGAGATGGGCCTGACCCTCAGATCCTCACTCAGCCAAACTGCCCAGTGTTTTGGTAGGACACAGCCCGTATGAGGAGTCAGAGGGTTTGGTTCACCATGGTCATGCTGCTGCTTGCTCCTCCTCCCACACAAACCAACAGTTTTCAGAACTTTAGCCTGGTTTGTAAATAACAGTCACCCGGGAAGAAGTGCATTTACCTCCCACCTGATAGAGGCCCTGGGAGTCCTTAATTTCTCTGTTAGCTAATCTGTTTCCAAGGGGAAGAGGGAATAAAAGGGAAAGGAGGGGTTAGCAACAATTTATCTCTCTACCCAGTTTGCCAAAGGCTATAACTGCGGATTGTTTTTCTTCCAACAGCTTAAAAATATTTCCTATAAGCTGCAAATTAGGCTTAATTAAATCTTTTCCTGTGACTTTTTTCCTGTGTTTTTTTCTTCCCCCCTGCAAAATGGTGAGCAAACCTAGATACCAAATGACAGCTCAAGTCCTCAAACCACAGATGGCTCTCCCAGAGCCCTTTCTGCAGGCTAGCCTTTCCAGGCTGGCTGTAGGATTGATAGCCAACATCACTTTTGGATGAAAATCATAGTGTTGTTTTCTCACGTAGTATTTCTGGGAGGACACGAAAAACTGGAGGGGGGAGGCTTACTAATGAGGCAAAGCAATCAGTATTTTTGTAGGCTTGTTTGTTATACTGCCTGTGTCTTCCTAATGTAAATGCAAATAAACCATCTTTATTTTATTCATAGTTCTAATGGAAAGTCTGTGTCATGGTCTGAACCAGGTGGAAGACAAGATCCAAAGGGGGAACATACGTGGCACAGACTCTCAGTACATGTGAAGAACCAGGAGACAGGGTGCAATCAGACAGCGGTGATCAAACCCCTCACTAAAGACTACCACGGCCAAAGTCTGACTTTTACCGACATCAGCACTAAGACTCTGTACAATGTGGTGGAGGAAGAAGACAGACAGCCCGTTCACCTCAACCAGTCCAGCAGTCCTTCCATGGTGGTGCACAGGCGGGTGGCAACGACCCCCCCGCTGCAGGCCACGGCGGAGGAAACCCAACTCTTCTTGCCTGAGCAGTCCCCCAAGACCCTGCCCCTGCAGCCACAGTCTCTCATGGACCAGCTGCAAGGAGTGGTCAACAAGTTTGCCACTGGCATCCCTGACTTCAACACTGTCCTCCCCACTCCTGGCTCAGGGAATGGTGTGCGGCCCCCCTGCCCACCCCCGCCACCGCAGCAGCCGCCCCTGCAGCCTTTCCAAGTGGCTGCCTTCAGCCAGGAGCCCCTGTCTCCCCCAGCTGAGGAAGCCGAGAGTGAGAAGGTGAAGCTCATTCAGGGATATGTGTATGAAAAGAACACAGAGGAGGAGGACGAGGAGCCGGCAACCAGCAAACTAACTCTAGAAGACTCTCCGGCGCTGACGCCCCCATCCCCGTTCCGGGATTCAGTGGCTTCAGGCAGCTCCGTGCCCAGCTCCCCTGTGTCGGAGTCGGTGCTCTGCACACCCCCAGATGTGACCTACGCCTCTGTCATCCTGAGGGATTATAAGCAAAGCTCGTCCACCCTGTAGATGCTGCAAGAAACAAGATGGGAAGGACTTTGGCAGCTGCCCACAGGGAGGACTTGTGGAGACAAGCCTCCCAGGGCCGCGGGAGAGAGAGAGCAGAGAACAAAGTGACAAATGACAGGCAAAAATTTCATCCTGCACTTAAATAACTAAAATGAAAAAAAAAAAGAAAAAAAATCCATTTTGAGGGCTCAAGATTCTCTATCTGTTAAAAATAAAAATACTGTACTTTGGGAAAATGTTAGGAAACCATAACAAAGCACAAACTAAAGGAACAACTTCTATAGCAAAAAAAAAAAAAATAAATAAAAGAATAAACATGCAGGAAAAAAAATATAATCACACTTAGTCACACCCTCTCTTGGCACTGCTTGAAAAGGACTCTGGGAAGTGTGACCTGGAGAAGTCATTAGCACACCTCATGACTGCTGTCTGTCTGCTATGGGAGTAACACACCCAGGCGCTGGAAGGGCAGAGTGTGGTGCAGGAGAACAAAGCTACTTGTATATGAGACATATATGCATAAACACTTTTTTCCTGGTTTCTACAGGTGGCATAACCGCGGAACTTTATTTTGGGGAGAGGAGATGAGATAATGTGAAAGCACATGGCTCTTACTGACTCGTATCTGAATGATTTGTTCTTCATACTAGGCTGCTTTTTGGGGGATTTGGGCTTCTTTTAATGCTGATTGTGAACAGAGCAAGAAATATGATCAAGTTAAGACTCAAGAGGTTTCTGAAGAAAGCCTTGCCATAGTACTTGTAATATGATAAGGACTTAGAAAAACTGCCCTTTTGTATAAGGTTGCAAACCATGTGGCTAAACTGTTACACAACATTTCCTGTAGCAGAACAATATTTATTGACTATCTTTTCATAAAACAACGTATTTTGCCATGCCATTGTATCATTCCTTTGTGTTACTTTGCAATCAAATGCATTGAGAAATAGCTGTTTACTTAGAGCAACAACTGTTAGTCTGGAAGAAGGGCAATTCCACCCTGGGGGTTACGGAGCCTCCAGGAAAGAGAGCAATCAGACGTTTGTGTATCTGTATGCGTGGGTACGGTGTGTGTGAAGAGTAATGTCCAATAACTACCACTGGAAGATTGTCTTATATACTATGAATATTTTTATGTTTAAATCATGTTTTTATATCGCGTTGGTACAAATATTCAATAGATCTTTGAAGGTTTGTATGTTGTGCTAACACATCCTTTTTTTCCTATACAAGCTGAGACAGTCATTACTCTTATAATAGGGTCCTTTGTTTTGCAGATATTTTATGAAGTAGACATATGATATTAATAACCAGTGCATTTAGAACTTGTTATTTTACATGTTTTGCAGCAAGTGTGGCTAACCAGAAAAAAAAGAAAAAAAAACAAAAAAAAAGGTCTGTTTTAGAACTCTTGCAGGTGAGAGACAGTAAAAGTAATCCAACTATTTCACTGCTTCAGATAATTTAAAATAAAATCATGTCAGGACAGGAAAATTCATCAGTGCTTAATGTGTGCATAAATTCCCAGGTTTTGCTATTGACAGTTATTTTAATCCCTTTATGATGTTTAGTTGCATGTTCTTTCCTTATGCTTTCACTTCTTGTATTTAATATACAATATAGCTTAAAGGTCACTTCCAGGCAGTTGTAGTTCTGTCATTTATTCCTCCTCCTCCTCTATCTTTCATTTGTTTCCTAGAGATGGGACTAATCCAAAGCTCCCTAATGACTGGCATGATAAAAGTCCAGGTCTAATTGCTGTAGCCTGAACTTAATTATAATGATGATTACCCTATTTATAAATGTGCTTATTATACATACACAGATCAGGATTTTTTAGCTGCTATGATCTTTGCTTGTGCTGCTGAATTCAGCTGAGGATGACAATCTGTGCCACAGTTCCATACTTTATTTCAAAAAATATTTTAAAGGAATCTCTTCCTGTTAATATAGTTGCAAGCCCTGATTTTAACCATGCATCTTTTGAATATTCTACCAGAGTTTTTCTGAATTAATCACAATTCTAGTATTTTTCTTTCTTTTCACTTGAATTTTAAGAAGTCCTGCTTGTTATCAATTCATCTCTGAAGATCCAGATCTCACGGTTTTTCCCCATTTATGCAGTATTGGTATTAGAAGGTTTGGCTCATATTCAAAAGCAGAGAGAGTCTTTTTTTGCTCATCCTCTTTTCATAATGTTTGCTCCTTTCAATATTACTTGTGGCCAATTGCTATCATCGTCCTGATGTGGAAGGCAGGAAATGACTTTGCCCAAAGACACGTTTTTGTCAGTATATTGATATCTCTATAATGAACTGAAGACACCTGAGGGTTAGTTGGTCGATTTTTTGTTCTGCTTAAGGCTTTTAGGAGGATATTTTTTGTTGCTGTTTCTTTTATTTAAAATGCTGATTGCTCCTTAAAGCAGCGAGAAAAATGCCGTATCTTCTTTGCTGATCACTGCACTGGCAATGAACTCTATCTTCTAATAATTGTAGTATAAGATCTGCTGTGCTGTCTCCAAAAATATACATTGTCAGTAGCACAGAGCTGATACTAAGAAGCCAGTCTTTGAAGATCTGAGAGAAATAAGAAAAAGAAATATAACAGATTTGTATAGATGAGGAGACGGCAATGTGGTAAGGTACTGTTTTCATATCTGTCTGTTTTGAACATATTAAGCACTGATTTTATTGCTGCAATGTAATTATATCATGAGTAGGAGTTTTCTTGAAATTCAGTATATTAGCTTTTAGTTTGTAATTGTTAAAACTGGAAACATACACATACGTAAATATATCTAAAGAGCAAGAACTCACCTTGTGTATGCAGCTGTATGAGCTATGAAGCTTTCTGTAGAAGTTCTTCCTTTTGGTCTGTCAAATGCTTGATGAAAACTGCCTTTTTGTCAAAATGATCTTGAAAATGCTGTAAAATAAATATTTTCTATTTATTATTTAAAAATAGAATGCCACAATTTTTAATTTTTTGTTTCTTGAATAGGAAATAGTCGTGTATAATAATTCATTGTTCCAGGGCTTTTCAGCATCATGAATAAGAGATGGTGGGATATTTAAATGGAGGTAGGTATTGATTAAATTGTGTCATGAAGGTTAGATGGTGGAGGGTTGGAGGATTTTTGTTTAGGTAAAAACCCACAGCTTTTTGGCTTCCTAATAAAATTCAGAAGCACTGTAACTATGCATTCAGGCAGACAAGTTGTAGAAGAGAATTCAGCGGGAAATGGCAGGAAATTTTGCTTCCCAAGGACACGGGAAAACACCAGCCCTTCTCTGAAAATTGTCTTTGAGATGTCTGCTTCTCCCATCAGGGAAATTGCAATATGCTTTCTTGATAGCTATAAATGATAGGCATTGATCCACACAGGCATTTTGTGTGCTACTTTTACTGCTTCTGGATACAGCAAAGTACTGGGACTCCTGACTCCTGCTCTGCAACTCACAAACACTGTGGCTTTTTGGTGTCTCCTGAACTGCTCTGTGCCTCAGCAAGATGCTTTTTTGGAGTGCTGCTGGGATTTTCAGAAAAAAGTGGCACTAAACATAGAAAATCTAGATATTTTTATCTTTACACTTGTAAATAGGCTTATGGCTCCTTTGTTTGGATCTGGCCTTGCAAGAGACCATGTCTGAGGAGTCAGTCCACCTGCAAAGACTGCAATGCAGAGTACAGGCAGTGACATTTCATTCAGTGGTAAGTGCCAAAAGTTTGGTCTCTTTGTTCATAGAGGTTTTCTTTTTTCTTATCCCTTTTTATTTTTGTTTTCAAAATCTTTTCTGTCTATGTCTTAGTAAAAGTTCTGCTGACCAAGTGTATTCAATTACAAAAACATCCTCAGAGAAACACAGCACTTACCTCAAGAGCACCCAGTACAATGCTGCTGAAAAAAAACATCTAAAGCAATTTTTCATTGGGTAAATGGATGGCTGGACCAGAACCCCAGAGCAGCAAAGCACACTTGAGATTTAGTCTCCATCATTCTGTCAAGGACAGAGTGTTGCCATCTCCACCAGCCCAGCCCATGCCTCTGCACCCAAGCTCTATTCAATAACTGTTCAATAACTCCAGGCTGGTCTCAGGTACACTTTGCATGGAGTAAGTGGCTACCAAAAGAAAAAGGCAGAGGAAATTTGGCCCCTGGGCTTGTATTCATCACTCTTTAGACAACAACAGGGGAACAGGTTGCTAATATCTGTTCTACACAAGGTCTGAGTGACTGTTAAAAATGCTTCTTGTATGGGAGTGGGAAAAGTGTGGATTTACAGATTGCATTGTTGTGGTCGTTTTTTTCCCAAATAAATGAGTCACTAGACACTTGGCAAGTGTCTGTCTGCAAATCATTGGGAAGGAGAAGCAGACACTGTAGCCTATTTTTATCTGTGTAAGATTCCCAACAGGGATATTAGCAAAAAAGAAGATAAGGAATGCCATGCTGTCAAGTGCAGGGTACTACCACAGGCCCCATATCTGGACCTGGACTCACATTTTCCTGCAAGTTCCCAAGCAGAGATGGTAGAAGAGAGCAGGAGTGACTGGTTATCATTTCCAGTGCTGCAGGTAAATTGTATCCTACTGAAAAAACAAAAAGCAAGCTATTCTTTGCCTTTAATTCAACTTCCAGATCACACAAAAAGGGACTGCTCCCCCAAGAGAGCAGGTCACTCTTTGGTACCAAGTAAGAGCACTTGTTTTCTGCTTGGTTTCACTGTGGGCGTAAGCAAAGTATCTCTACAGAAGTAAAATATCGTTGTGAGTTGTGGGTTTTCCATAACCAAAAGGCCCCTAGGTAGGTGGAGAAGCAGCTGGCACAGATACCAGTGCAGACAGATAAGAGTTTAGGAGTGGTATGTATCTATGACATTTAAACCACCCACTTTATTTATTGCACACCGTGCAACGTGTAGGTGGCATGAGATCCATTCCCCCACCTACTCCACGGTATGGTGTGTGGGACTCCTACCTCCCCGTGCTGCTCTGAGCCTGAACCAGGAACAGATCTGCAAGACCTCCCTTCTGGAAAGATGGTGTACCTGGAGGGCTGGCTCAGGGCAGGCCAGTCTCTGGTCAGCTCCCTGTTTTCCTAACACAGGATGTCTTTGCAATGCACCAAGAGTGTATTTTCCCTGCAAGCATCACCTAGAGACAGGGAATTTCAGTGCTGTGGAAAGCCTCGAAATAAGTGAATAGTTTAAAAGGAGCTGTTTCCCCAGCTGCCCTCCAACAGCCCGTGGTGAGGTGTCCCCCCCTACAGCTGAACAGACCTGTCAGTCCTACGGCCGTATCCAGGGTGTGAGGAGCCACCGCTCCCGGGTGCCCAGCAGCCCGGGCTGCCCAGTGTCGGTGGTGCACGCACAGCCCCGAGCAGGTGCTGGCTGGTGGGAGCTTCACACTGCTGCTCCCTGAGCTGCTGGCACCCAGAGTCTGAGTGGCACTGAGGGCTCACTGTGGCCTTCACTGTTCTCAATGACACAGGGAAAGAGAAGGAGCAAAAGAAAGATAACAACTTGCCTTTATTTCTCTCGCAAGAAAGGCAGGCAGGACTGTGCTGTGGAGCCAGCAGTGTATCCCTTATGGCTTCTGACAAAGTCCTGACAGCTCCTGTGATTTGCATCTCAACAGACATAAGGAGCTGGCCCTTCATTCTTTAGCTACTCTTGTTAGGTAACACTTAAATAGACAAACTGCAAAATTATCAAGGCAAAATGCTTAAATACTACCACCAGGAGGGATGTCTCTCATGGAAGCTGAATCTGAGCAATGTTTTCAAAATGTATAGTATAGGAGTTTTTTAATATATCATTTAGACTTAAAAATGCACTGACAAATCAATGTCTTTTTATTTGGGGAAGGAAGCAAGAATGAGTGTGTTTTCCTGGGAGGTGTTATACATGTTTTGTTTGAACACTTAAACAGAACAATTAAACTGTATTTTAATTTGGCAGGCACCTTGGTAATTATTCCAATTTTTTGCTGTTTATTTTTTTTTGGGGGGGGGGGAGTTGGATTGATGTTTTTTCTTCTCTGCTTAAAAATAATGCCTAGAATACTTAGCAAGGTTATTAACTGTGCCAGGATTTTCATGGGCATCTGTGTGATGCTAATTTAGAAACTGAAGCCTCTAAGTGCCAAGATCCTCAATGTGTGTGAATCAGCGTTAAGTCCTGAATTATGTCATTCTCCTAGAGAAGCTGGCTGAGTACCTGTGCTGTTAACTTTTGAGTTTCTTCAAGATTCATTTCCCACCCCAAGCTCCATTTTGCAGTTGTGAGGATTTTGTTCTTATCTCTGTTTTTGAGGCTGCTGTTGCTCATTGTCCTTATCATTTGATGCAATGCCTTTGCACCAGCCTCGGCACAATTGCAGGGAAAAGTGCCTGTCAGGCTGCAGCTCCCCAACAGTGCCAAGAGATTTTCCTTCTGAGTTCCATTTCCCTTTTTAAGAGGTGGCTATGCTGCATGCCCTGCCCTCCTATGTGCTGTTTGTGCTTGGGTAATATGGTTGTGGACTTTAAAAACAAGAAAGTGAGAGTTTTTCCCTCCTGCTGCTCTTGACATCAGGATTTACCCAGATGTGTACAGCCAGTGCTCATCTGGGGCAGTCTGGCACAAGTCATGCTGTTGGGCATGAACTTGGTGCATCACAGCCAGGCCCTCAGCTCTGTCCCCAGTTCAGCTCTTTGACTCTTTAATGACTTTGGGATGTTCATCTACCCAAGGGTATTTCAAAGCTGCATAAGGGAGCTGGGTTCCAATTTACAATGGACACAAGTGAAAACTGGGCATAGAAATCCTTTAGATATGTTGAAAAACTCAGCCAGTCTTTCCTTCCAATTCAGGCCTGGACACAGAAGGGTGTATAAATAAAAGAAGATTTTCACAGCCCTTTTGCTCTCTTTCTCACCTTGATCTCAATGCCAGTTTACTCCTGCTCATTCTTACTCAGCCTCTTTTTATAGCATACATGGCATAGCTGTGGAAGTAGCACCATACAGTTCAATAGTTTTGTCTTTGATCCCTCATTTTCCTTATTTCCAGTTACCTCATGATCAGTGTTAAAGGAAGATTTGTGATGTCTGTAAAAGCTCATGGAATAAAAGGATCACACAATGAGAAGGCACAACAGTCACATCAGCGGGGGCAATCTTAGATGCTGCAGCCATAAAAATCATCAAATAAGACCACAGTTCACAACACAGCTAACCCTCAGGAGGACAGAAATGCTGGCAGGTTTAAGGAGAACTAATTTTCCCAGGAAGATCCAGGCTTTGAGTCTCAGCTCCAGAATAACGCTGTGTTGCCAGACTGCAATACCACCATTTGCAAAACACTCAGAGCCTTTTCCTCCTTAGTGCTGGGTTGTTTGTTTGTTTAAGATAGATATCATCGTCTGATATCATCATCTTCAGTGGCTGCTGTGCACAGACCTTTCCCCACCCAAAACATTCCAAGCCTTTCTCTCCTTAATGCTGTTTTTTAAGATAGGTGCGAGGCATACCCTGCCCACAACAGGCTGGGCATGGGGCAGTGCTGGAGCAGGATCAGGACCTAGGTAGCAAAAGCTTTCTTGCACAGTGTACTGCTTTTAGACATTTGTGTTGTTTGTGTTTCTCTTCTGCATTTAGATCTCTCTGAGTCTCAGCACATCTGTTCATAGCAGCATGAACAACACACAGCTGGCAAAAACACCACAGCAAGCAGTATTTACTTGCTAAGTTGCTAGGACTTTCCCTTACCTATGTGCTCCATCTTCCTGTCACAAACAGCTTGTCACCTGTGACACAAAGGAGCAAGCCTGACTGAAGAAACAGGGGAGACAAACACTTTCTGTGCAAAGGCCTCTTGGAGCGAAGGGCAGGGAACACTGATTTACAGAGCACAGGCATGTCCCACAGGAGAGTCCCCTATGTGCACGGAAGACAAGGTGCCCACACTGTCACAGTGGCTGAGGATGACAGACAGGGCAGATGGAGCCCTCTCAGGCTCTTTGAGACCACAGGGAATTTCACAGGTGCTGTGCACCAAGGCAATCAAGATCTATGTGTGACCAGTTTGGGACAAAGAGCTTTGAAAAGAGTAAGGATGGGAAGTTCCCCCTTGACATTCTCCTCCAAGGGATTCAGGCCATATGGTCTGTGGGAGTGTAGGACTTCTTCCTGCTGTGTCTGGGACAGCCTACAGCCTTCCTTCACCTTCAGACCCTCCTGGGCTCCAGCCTTGGCTCTTCACACTTGTTTCTCTCCTTCCACAGGGGAAGATGCTTGCAGGGAGATGCACAACTCTGGCTGGTTTGTTTGCTTGCTCCAGAGGTCTTTGCTGATGCATTTTCATCTGGCTTCTAAGCAAAATGCAAGCTGAAATGGGAACCAGTGTTTGTCCCTGTGGGCACAGGAGCCAGGGGGTGGTCTGTTGTCCCTGTCCTGGCTGGGAAGACAGAGCAATGGTGCCAATACCCAACCATGTGGGTATTGGACACACAGCACACAATGATATAAACAAAGGGAGAGGAGCTGCATGAAAGGCCTCTGTGAGCAGTTTCACTCTGATGTACACAAAATCTTGTAGAAATCATGAAAACTCAGAGTTCTGACTGGGCTGGATGAGAGAAGTGGTGCATGCTGTCCATTAGACCTTTATGTCTTGCTCCTTATGGGCCAAGCTCAGACGTACCTGTCAGCTGGGGATTCTCTCTGAGGTTTTACTGACACGGTGGCAGAGACAACAGAAGGAAAACATGGAAGAGAAGGAGCCCCATCAGGCAACAAGTGCATCTGTCAGCAAGAAGAGCTAATTCTTAAAGACATACTGGACTTAATAGCTGAGATGTTAGAAGTCATTCTTCTACTACTGCATTAGGCTCAGTCCAGCCAAAGGCTAGGAGTAATTCTTACCAGAGTATCAAGAAATTAAAAGACTCATAGTCCTGTTGTAGTAACACCATGACAAGAATTTCTACATCTTCTGCTTTTCTGAGAAAATCTGAACCCTTAAAAAAAATTTTAAGTTTAAATTTTAACACCCAAGTTTCACAAGGATGGTTAATGTCAAATGACCAAGACAGAGGAATAAGGATCCAGCTTCTAATATAAAAGTTACAGGATATAGTGGTAAAATGTCTTTTTCTTCTTTAATCCATATTTGAAAGTATAACTGCATTTGTAGAATAATTCAAAGGAAACTTGTATCATTTCCTGCCAGGAAAGGTTCACTCAAGCAGTGAAATATTAATTTTATTATTTAGTTTCCCATAGTGTAAAAAATAAGCTTCCTGCAAACCACTGAGTATATATAGAAATTGTATCACATCAGCTGGGGGGCACGTTATGTGCTACCTGACCTAGAGAATAAAAGGGAGAGGATTCTCCAATGAGGAGTATTTTTCCAAAGGCACTTGGCCATGTTTTCTTCTCTACAAAAGCAACTACATGTAAAGATTCAGTATGCAGGCTTTCCATGTTGCCTAACACATGATGTGTTCAGCTAAAGCCTGATGGTAGTCATCCAGTCAGGCCAATTTTGCTAACTTTTCCAAAAGCTCTCTCTCTTGTGGGGAACTCATACCTGCCATGAGTGGCTAACATGACATCAAGGTTAAGACAAAGAGTCCTCAACAGAAGGCTGGGGACTTCCTTTATTTTGAGAGGAAAATAAAGGAAGTCCCCATCATAAAGAAATTACACTTTGCACCATTTCTTTGCAAAAAGATTGAACTGCATTTGTCTTCATCATTGACAATCACATCAAGCCATGGTGAAAAGGTACTTAGTGCTTTTAATCCAATAATTAAGAGACATGAGTCCACCTTTCAACTGTCAATAAGCAGAACTTTAATTGGAAAACAGGGACTAAACAAATTTACCTTCTCATGCCTACTGAAACACTGAAGTTAGTCAAGAGAGATTTAAGCCTCATGAACCTCTGCATTTTCTGCCACAATTGCCTCCAAGATTTTTTGATGGCATGGCATCTTACAGAATATGTGTTTACACTTGAGCAGCTTAGCCCCAAGTCCTTTCTGCCTCTGATATTCATGTCTTTATTCACCCTGGTACAAGACACTCCAACTCTTCAAAGGCATCTGGAAGGCTACGAGCACTTCTTTCCTAGAGCTTTACAGAGCATAAATAGTTATGGATTCAGTCTGCCTGTAATGTTTGTGTGGGATGTAGCACTGTCCTCCCCATTTGGCAGGTGAGGAGGCTGACACATCGTATACTAACACCAACATTTGCAAATATTTTCCTAAAGCTAAGCACTATGTTCTTATTTTGACATTTAAAGAAAAAAAATAGCCTGTTTCTGTTCTTGTCTTCTCCTGAAATTAATGGCAGCTACAGATATTAAGCACATATATATAAAATGTGACCTGTTGATCTCACTTCTAATGGTTTTAGGTACTCTTCTGCAAAAATGTTTCAAACTATTTCTCCAAGGCAAGGATCCCGTAGCACAAATGAGGACTGGTGGCACTGAGCAAGAAGAGAAGAGATTCTTCTCTTTCTAGCATATGATTTTTTATCAATACTCATCTTGAACACCAAAACCTACACAAATGTCCTCTGGTACGACCTAGCCCCAGACTTAGAATTCTGGAACAGGGCATGCCCAAAGTAAGACTTATTATTCATCTTTAGTTCAAATTTCTTTTTTTACATTCCTTAGGTCAAAGACTTTAATTTTTTACCATATAACCATCTGCCAGTTGCAGGAGATCTCCCTCTCTTGCTGTGCTCAGATAGTGAGCAGCTTCCCAATGCTTTGTTGGTTTCCACCAATGAGAAGGTGAGCAAGCTTTCTTCATTCAAATTCTTTCAAAATAATCAAGCTAATTTTATGCTATAACTCTCCTGTGAGACATGGGGCTTAGTCACACAAAGATGTACATAAAACTGAGACAGAGAGAGAAGGGTCACACCATTAACTGTGGGTCCCCATTTTGGCCAAGCTGCTTCAATTTACATAATATTATAATATTATATAGAAGTCATAAATAAGATCACAGCTTTGCTACTTTGATACCACATATGGCTGCCAGAGATGGAAATAGAGCCTAATGTTTTAACTTGATGAAAGACAGTTGTCTGATGTCTTTCAATTCCCCTCTTCATTTACTACATGATTTTCACTTACCACATAATTTTCATTTACTACATGAACCTGATTCATTCCTAAAACAAGTTCATCCTGTTACTAAATAGAAAAATAGCCCACAGGAAAATGGTGTTTGCTTCCATCTTTAAAAGCTGTCTTCACTTGTCTATACAAAAAGGAACAAAACAAGGTTATGCTTTTTAAGTACTACTTATGTTAGTACTACTCATATGGGGAGAATTGACCATCTTTTTCAAGCTGTGCCAAGGCCTGGGTTTGCACTCAGCAGCAGAGCAGCTCCAGACTCATGGCTGCTGCTCATGGTTTGGGCTGTGTTGATTCATTGCTCAGTCCTTGCAGTACCCGAGTGGTGACAAGGGATCCTCACCCCTACCACAGCCCAGCGTTACAGGATGGTGGGGTGCTTTTGCCAGGGAGTTTACAGCATGTGTTGGGATCTCTGGCTCACCCTGGGAGAAGTGATCTTTGTGTCAGATGTGTCTGCTTCCCCACTGATCTCCTAGAACTTCTCTACTCCAGCAAGGAGGTCCCAGTCTCCATGCCAAGTACCTCATATCCCCCTGGCAGACACAGCACAGGCCTCATCCCCATAGTAAATTCAGACTGAATTTCAGTGCTTGTTAAAGAAATGTTGGATGTATTGTTTTCTTTTTTAAACTGACAAAAGGAAGTAATTTATTTGAGCATTTAAAATTTGAGATTGGTTGAACTCTTGGAAAATCACAGCCCAAATAATTTAACAATGTTTCAAGCAGCTTCAAGCAAAATCTTGCAGCAGGAGATGCTCTAAAGCTTTAAGGTAATGCCAAGTAGCATTCCTCAGCAACACGTGCTAGAGTAGACCATCAGCCAAATCCCAAAGTAAAGGAAAGCACCTTTGCTGCTGTAATTCCTGCTCAGTGGCATATTTTTTTCAGCCCCAAACTACTGTCAAGCAGTCTTTCTGGTTGAAAATCTAGATGCATCCATTATCCCCTGACGTTTATTGTGACAGTGTGCTATTAAGATAAAAGAAAAGTTATTCATCTGGGAATCACTTGACAATATAAATGGTGCTATTTTGAGCTTTTGTTGCCACTACAATTAATCAAGTGAGAGGCAATCAGTTTGGTGATTCGCTTTTTTTTTTTTTTTTTTGCTTATTCTATAGTTCATTTAAGAAATCTGGCAACTTCCTTTGCTAAGTAGTGCTAGTTTTTGTATTCAGTCCCGTTATACCAGTTTTTATCAATTTAGCAAGAAGGATTCTGCAGTTGCTTTTAATAGTGTCACATGCTCAGGCTGAATGGGCAAGACACAAAATGAAGGATGTAAAAAGTGCTGCAAAGACTGATAAAGCTCCTTTTTCCCACAGCTAGGTACATGTGCAGACATGGGCACATCAGCCTGTTCCACCTGATGGCATTCCCACCCACTTCCCTTTGGTTTAGTTCTGTATATGTGCAGTGGGGCCCTGGTATTTAATCAGGCACTTTCAGTGGAAGGGAGCATGAGCTTCTGGGGAGTGATATAAGAAGCCACAGAGGAGCCATCAGGTCTTTGGTGTCTCTGTTTTGGTGAAATAAATGACAGAAATATGAGAACAACAAAAAGTTCTAACTTTTTGCTTCATTATCCACAGTATTGGTAAGAATACTACTTACCTAGTGCAGATAGACATAACATGATATAATAGTCTCTAATGGATCATTTACAAATAACAAATAATTGGTACTGCCAACTTCTTTTCTCACATCTAAAATAAAAGTCAGTGAACTTCTCTATGGCAAGGAGAAAACCTTCCAATCTGTAATCTGAAAAGAAAGAAAAATCAAATAGTGTTATGGGTCCAAAATGGAATAGAAGGCATCCCATGTTCATTAAGACAGACAAGAATCTCAGTGAAGAAAAACAGTGAGAGAAAAAAGAGAAAATGCTGTAAACTCTGGTTACTTAGGCAAGTTCCTTATGGCTTTAGCAACATATAAGAAGTAAAGGACAAAATGATCAGGATTTTTAAAATTTTAGTTAAACATTCTATTAGCTTTAAAAGAGTACCTCTCTTTCCCCTTTCAATCATCTGAACTTAAAAGGAATGTATATATCAGCCAATAGGAAAGTTAAATAGATAAATAAATCAAATGGGATTTTATATAATTTCCAAGTACACAGAAAGTGGTACTGGGGATAATCAGGAAGAAACAGTAGATGTGGTTTTATCTATTTGCTTGGAAGCTCCTTCCCTTTTTCTCTCATTTTGTGATTCTGTCTGAATTGCAAATTTTATCCTATAGATGGGAAACCTGGCACATTTTTGGATTCCATGAATGCAGAGCTCATTATTCCTGAATAAATAAGTAAGATTTCTGTTATAGGAGGATAGAAAAACAGATTCTTTTGTAGGAACCCATTTTGACTGGTGTATCTCACCTACAGGGTCAGTGGGATATACAGGTAAATCACTCTTAGTCAGTGGAATTCATAAAAGGTCATTGATCAGACCCTGTGGTCTCATAACATCAAGAAGAAGGCAGGTTTTTATTATTCCACAGTGGTGCACTGAGACTCCAGACATCCATAGGGAGTCCTTGAGCACATTCTCTCCATAGGATGCCAATGCACACATGCAGTTGAATGCCAGACCTCTTTTCATCTGGGGTTATTCACAAAGTGTGGTTGGTGATACATAATGTGAGGCTGACAAAGCTGGCAGTATCCTCTTAAAAAAAAAAAAAAAAAGTCTGAGATGAAAAAAATGAAGCATTTTCACAGTTCAAAAAAGAAAAACTTCAAAAAGATTTCAGAAAGTATTATCTTGGCTGCGCTCCCAAGCACTTGAGAGCTGACTGCCAAAGTATTAAATCTCCAGTAAGATAAAAATATCTGTTCATACACACACACATTCAATATGCATCTAAAAAGCTATTCAAATAATATTAAATGATTCAAACTGGCACAAGCATGAAGCCTGCAGAGAATATGGCAATCCCTTCAGTAACTGTTGCCTTGTCCACAGAAACTTTGCCAGAGTGAAATTCTATTAAAAAAATCCAAGCTCCAAGTACATTTCCTGCCTTACTGCCACAGCACAGGAGGCATCTCTTCCAACAAGACTTGCAGCTTCTTTCCAAATTTAGGGCACAATGTACCCTGCAACACATTACCTCCCACACTTACAGGGAGACTGCAAACACAGGTGATCATGTTTTTCAGCTATTAGTTTAAATAATTCTGGAAACTTGCTGTGAGTTCATTTATTAATCAATATTTATTTGCTAAGTTTTTCCTGAAGACAACTGTTGCTTTTATCACTGCCCTGTTTCCAGTACCATTTTACTATGACATCACTGAAATGACACTCTTTGCCCAAAAAGGGAATGAATACCATAAATTTCTGGCAAAAGAATACTGTCCAAAGGCACAGTCCTAAAGTTCTAGAGATACCATCAAGCACATGGTTATAATGGTTCTTCTCTTGGTAAACAAGAAGCTAAATAGCAAGTGTGACTGTAAACGTGGGAACTAATAAAATCAGTCTTTGGCAGCAACATGCAACAAGCCCAGGAGCTTTGCAAGTGGCCATGTGGTCATGACCATAAACTTTACACCTCCTCAGTGGTTATTAAATGTCTCTCTTCTGAACCTAGAAGCAAGAACAAGGGTTTAATCAAGGCAGATGGGACCTGGAACTGAGAAAGCAATATGTTTTTCTTCTGAATGCCAGTCAGCCACTTGTAATTCAGGATGAGATAGGAAGGAATTCTGTAATAAGTAGTTAAGGGTCTTGCATAGAGAGATACATCACCACTTTTTTATATCACAGGACACATCATAACTTAAAAAATTATATGAGAGGATAACTAAACTAGAGAATTCTCCATGCCTCCAGGCCAAGGAGAGCACTGGCTGCCCCATTAAAATGTCTAATTGTGAAGTTTCATACATTTATCCAGAATCTGAATGTGCATAGCCTTGTTTCACCAGGTAAAACAGCTCAGAACTGTGCATCTTGCTTAATCTGAGGAAGATGAAAATTCAGCACATTTAAAATTGTCCACATGGAATATTCCTCAGTATTGAGGAGCTATCACCATTTTGTATGAAGAAACCACAGGAGTGTTTTATTTTAGAGTGGTTTGGCTGCTAATCTGCATCTGCCTGTGCCTGATGAAAGCTGTAGTTTGAAAGCTTTGAGTTTCCTTTATTGTCTGTAGGCAAAGCCTTGTACTAAGCTCTTTATCTTCCCATTATGGCATGGTTTCCTTCCTCCACATTTTCAGTCAGAGCAAAGGCAGCATCTGATATACCTTCCTCACCATCTGCGGCAGCAGTTTGCAATTTATACGTTTATGATTGCACTGCTGTGCTGAGGTCAGGGTGGCTGTATGGGTTTTGCAGAAGGAAACACTCCAATAAAAACTATGAGACATGAGAAACTGTAGGATGTTTATAATCTTTGTGCAAACATTTGGCAATTGGGATTTACAATGACACGACTGAGAGGGTATTATTTGAAATACCTGTTGAGAACAAGACAAATGGCTAGTCTAGACTGAAAAGGAGGGTATTGCAAAAATGAGAGATGATGTTACTTCTTTTGGAGATAAGCTTAGAACTGCTGAAACACCCAGCTACTGTTCACTGTATTTCCAAATTGCTATGTGAACCTGATGGTGAGATACTGAGCCTACAGGTTGCATAACAGTAGAAAGAAATAAACTTTCATTCTCTTTTTAGAGTAAAAAATGAACTTTATTTATGTAATTTGGATGAAATAATTCAAAAACCCTTTCATCAAAAGAAAAAAAAATCTTATCACTATATATTTTAATGCTAGAATAAGTGAAGGCAAGTGCGCTTTAATTATGTGCTGTAATTTGGACCACAATTAAATCATTCAGTTTTTAATTCAGCCACTCCACTATTTTGGTTTAGATTAAAACAAGCAAAAAAAGCCCTCCACAAAACAACCAAAAAAGTCACAAAACAAAACAAACAAAAAAGAAATTATCTTCTGTTAGATAGACAATTCTTCACAGGAGGATGGACAAAGGCAGAGAGCTCACTGGGTTGTTTATAAAGAACAATGACATTTAAAGCTAACCTGAAAAAAGAAGCTGTCGAAAGCTTTTGTCCTTCTGAGGTCAGCTCAACAGACTGCAGTATTAATAAGCAAAGGTCACAGATCAAAGCATACAATTACAGTGACATTTGAACTGCCATTTTTATTGATGGCATCATTAATGGTATTCTTTGAAAGGCAATTCCAAACATAGGAAGGGAATAATTTAAGACATGATTTTAAAAGCACAGGGTGTTAAATCATGATTTTTTTTTTTTATAGAAAGAAGGCCATTAATTTTTGCACACAATCTGCTTTGATAAGACTACTTGGAGGAATCCACGATCTGCGTTTGTCCATGCTAATGTTCTTAACAATATTTCTTCCATCTATGTTACCCCAAAGGAAAATTTCTTCTGGAGCTTGGAAGTTGGCTTTTCAGAATTACACCAACATTCCAATAAGGACAAAGGCTTTTGCAGGTGAGAAGGCAGCACAGTATTACAGAGCTCTCCATGCAGATGAGCCTCTCTGATGGGAGGTTGAGACGTGGCTGTGGGTTTGATCTTGTTTCTTCCCAAGTGCACAAAGTTTACTAAAACCAGGGAATTTGCTTTCAGGGTACCCAGTACTGCGTGACCTTTCAAATTCACTTCATGTGGAGCAAGTCAGAGGTGTTCTGAGTATGGAGGCTGCAATCAGGCTGTTGGCAGAATGCACCAAATGTGACAAGGACAATTGTTGGGTCCAAGTGCCAGGCAGCAGCAGGAAGGCGTGAGGCTTCTGCAGCTGTACACAGAAGCCCCAGTGGCTACAGGGATGCTAAAGAGATTGGGCCAGCTAACACCTGGCCCTGAATCATACTGGAACAGCACAGCTCAAACATCTGCAGTTAAAATTCCTTATTCTCCAACACAGGCTTGTAATACTTGGATTACATTTGGGGATGGCTCCTGTCCCATGATGGTATTTGACCAACCACCGAGGTCACCGTGCTTGGGGAACTCCTCACAGTCCTCACAGGCATATACCAAAAAAAAAAAAAAAAGATAGCATCTTCCTTAATTTTGCTTTTACAAGAAAAAATATGAACATGTATGAAGTTCCTTAGTCCTTGAAATTGGTTGGTTTGAGATTGACAAACTTAAGAAATGCAAAAATTTCTATGTTTGAGAAACACAGAATAGCACTTGAATGGTAGTGGGAGCATGATTCTTTTTAATTTTCTGTGTATTTCAGTGCCATGCACAAAACAAAAATTTATTCTGCTCAATCACTGGCATTTTTTAGAGCATATAGGACAATAAGTATCAGCTGCTGCAAAAAATTCAATGAAAGCTTGCTGGAAGCCACAGCAGATAGAAACACCAATCCATAGATTAGCATTTCAGTGTTATTATCCTTCAGGCTGTGCAGATGGTGGTTTGCCTAGTGCCTGCTCTTTTCAGGCACTGGCCCTGGTTTCAGGCACTATCCATGCCTTATCTCATTTGCATCATTTTAATTTAAAACAATAGTCATTAAATTTCACTATATTTTCAAGCTCAAAGGTGCCAGAATGACCTGGATAGTGGCAGATATGTGGAGAAAAATACAGACAGAATCTGGAAGTGCTATAGATTATGCTTACTCAAGCTCGAGATTTCCAGTCCCCTCTGGTTTAAAACTCACTTCTCTCCCCAGAGGAGGTATATATTTCAGTGCACTTCCATGCTTTTGAAACCACTGTTGCCAAGAGAAAAGCTGATTACTTTCTCAGTCAGGAGGAACTGGGTTACTGATCTTGGTGCTCAAAGGGTGCAGTGACCTGCACTACACAGGATCAGTCTTGTTCATCAGATACACTCTTCTACACTGAGAGTCTGAAAATATTTTTATTTATGGAGCCTATTATGTTGATTTATTTTTGCTGATGCTACAGGATTTCAAAGTCTGCCAAGAGGTTGAAGTCCTGGAAATTGTAGCCAGCTTGATACGAAGCTCCTGGACTCAAGAGACATTGGATTTTAAAGAGGGAGGCAGGTGCAGGAAACAAAGCTTGGCATGACAGATTATCCATCACATGTTGTAGGGACAGAAAATCACAGCGCCAAGAGAGCAGCAGCACCCAGCAGCTGTGGATGGGTTATGCACAGGCCAGCTTGCATCAGCCTGCTGTCGAGGAAAAACAGCTCTCAGAAACTCCTGATTTCCCTTGGGCTTGGATGAAATGCTCATCATGGCCCTCCTTGGGGTTAGTGCAGAAAACAATTCTTCTCTGTCTGTTTTCTCCCTGTGTTAGAACCCTGGTTACTGAGAATTTTAGATTTCTGTGCTGTCAGGCACTGACCCCCACTGCTTTTGACCTGAGGTCATGGAGAAGGCTTCCAAAATTGAATGACAGAACTGGGATCACGGGTGTGTAGTTTGAATAGAAATGTGTAATATCACATTATGGAAAACTTAGATTTCAAGGTTTTAGAATATAGTAATATATATAGCAAGATGGGGGTTTTAGGGCAGTGGTTAGTCTTTCTTCTCCACCTTCTTCTTCATGGGTTTGGGTGGTATCATGTAATTGGATAAAAAAGTCTGCATTGCAGGCCACAGGTTATTGGGTTAAAAGTAAAAGTAATTTAGGTGTCCTTTCTTAATTGGACAGTTCATCCTTAAAATGACTTGTAGAGAGAGAGAGATACAGCTCCATTTTTAGTTTGTTAGAGTGAAATGCTGTAGAAGTCACAGTTAATGAGACTGTAATACAGATAAGAACTAATAAACATCTGAGTCTAAACAAGAAATACCGTCTTGGGCATTTAATCCCAACCTTGGCAAGAAAGAAGCAAAAAACCCACACCCCTGCCCTTTAACTCCCCAGGATTCTTATCAGCACAATGTAGTTTTCAGTCTGCACACGAAATCACAGCCAGCCACTCTGTGCTGGGTGTGATGGTGAGACTTTAGCCCATGCCTGTGATTGCACTTGGAGGCAGGCACACAGCAGCATTATCAAGAAGTGGCTGGACTGGAATGTGTTATGCCCTCCTGGGAAGCACTGCCATCCACACCTTGCCCTGTTTCTGTGAGCATCCCAGCAGGCGAGGCTTGGGGGGAGACTGGAGATTTTTACACCCTTCTGCATAAGTAGCTGTGAATTTTCAGCTAGAAGGAGCACTGCCAGTGGTATTTTTACTTTCTACGGAGTAACTACTAGTACTAATTTCCATAGTGCTCTATTACTTTTCCAAAAGGTGAAGACCAAATACAAACAGACACTGCAGTGTGTTCAAGGGTTCCTCCTCAGTGGGTGTTAGGAGCTGCTCATAGAGGAGAGGATTTCATGTTGAATGAACTCCACGAGGTATGCAGGTGAAAACACAGCACCAACTGCATAATTCTGGCTACCTCCTTCCTTCTGAGCCATCTGATGCACCAGGCTGGGTGACTCGGTGCAGTCATGGTTCAAGACATAGAAGACCAATAACAACAGGTAGAGAAATCTCTCTATTTCTTAACTCTAGTCACTTAGCAAGTGAGCATTTGATATTTTTTTTAATACAAAATATCAATGTCTTGATGAGTTCTTGGCTGTGATTCACTTTCCAATATAAAATAATACAATAAACCTTCATTTAAGGTACTGTTCTGAATCAAGAGTTTCTCCATTCTATTATGCTGCCTATACTTATATTGCCTGACAATTAGTATTATTGTAATATTATACTGATTATGAACACAAAAACCACTGTAGGTGCTACTACTTTCTCATGAAAATTTCATCAAAACAGAAATATTGATTTCTTAGACTTTTAATTCATTAGTTTCCAACCAAAACTAAAATACCTTCTCAGTCACTTCTATCTAAAAACTAATATTAGAGAGTTTTGGGTAATGCATGCATAAGCCTTAAAATCTGCAGGAAAACCAGGGTTCTAAGACAGCCTTGGAGCCCAGGGTCAGTATGGCACTGGTACTACATTTAGCTCCTAGCTCTGAAGTTTATATGCTCTTCACAAATAAGCACACTTTTTCTTCAAATATATTCAATTGGAGCTCATATCCATGTTATACACACATACAGGTTTAACTATTTTGCTTTTTGTTCCAAGAGAGAAAAGCAAGCAGAAATACTTAGGGGGATGAAAAGCCAAACAAACCCAATCCCATAGCATTTTATGTAATCTTTTTCAGGAAACTCCTAATCCTCGAAGTACAAGTACTTTTTTAAACATTCTGATGGTTAAATGGTTTGACTTTCTGATGCAAATGTCTTTTACCTAAATTTCCTTCTACTTAATTTTCTAAGTACTCAGAACCGTCAAAATTTTAAAAATTTTTAAAATATTTTTTTATATTAGTAGTTCCTCAGAAAAAAAATTTCCATTTATCCAACCTGAAATGAACTGAAAATCCAGTTTAGTACTGTTTGCTCTGTTGATAACTGACTTTGTGCAACTAACATCACCTGGTGTTCAGTTTATCTTCTATCAAATGAGAACAAGAATCCTTCATAATCACGTTTCTCTTTCTGTCTCTTAGGTGGAGAGACTCCACTGTGCTCAGGGATCCCATGGAATGTCCATCCTCCAAGTGCTGTTGGACTTAACATAATAATAAATTGAATAACACTGAAGTGGAACCAAATAGTGTTTCCCTTGCCTGATATTTACATGCATGATCAATTATTTTCAGAGCATTTCTCAATTTAAAACTGAGTCTAGCTTTTATTTTGCTCTTATGAGCCTCATTCCAGATTAAAACTACTTTATTTTGACCTTATTTTCATAATTACATTAAGGTTTTGTCATATTCACTTTCATTAAACTGAATTAAGTCTTTACTTTATTAAACTGTGATTCCCTTAGGTTAGGAGAGAGGAATGAAATGGCATGCAAATATTTCGATATTGAAATGACTTCTTTTTGCTCAGAGCTGTATTATTTAATAATTTAAATAATGCTTTCCAGTGATTAAAAAGATCTAGTTTTTTAGTATCATTCATGCCTGCAAGATTTAGCATTCAGCTTCTTAAAAATAAAACCAGCAACATTCCAAAAGCTCCAGAATGCATTTATACATGGTACTCACCTGAAGATACATGAGGGCTGCCTGGCCTTGAAATTAGGATCATCCCAGGGCTACAACACATGGCTGTGTCCTGCTCTTAAATTTTCTTCAGACCTGCACTGCAAACTTTGTTACATCACTGTAGCTTATTGAAAACTCATCCATTCCTATGTGAAAGGGTCAGACTGATAACATCTTGGCTGTAAGTGCTGTATTTGTTGACTGTTCCTGAGTTCCAGCTCTTCAAGGCATTCATTGCAATTTCCTGATAATTTTTAGACTAAAATTCATTTTGTGAGTTCTCAGTAAGATATGCACAGTATGTTGCAAAATAAACTCCAAAAATGGAAGGGATGTTGCTGAGTGACCCTAATCACTAAGTGGATCAAAATGCCTGTGTAAAAACTTTTTATGAGGGTTACTTGGTACACAATTTGTCTTTGGGCATGATCCAAAGCTTATTTAGCTCAGTGCTCAATGTAAAGACTGCCTACATAGGATTTAGATTATAGTCTACATCTCCATTAAATCCTTTCAGTCACTCCCCTCTTTCAGACAATCTCAGCTTCATTTATCTGATACTTGTTTCTTGTCATGTCTTAGCTCCCCTTTTGCTTTTAAATGCCTGTGGCACGTTGTCTCCTTATCCTCTTAATAAGATGTTCTTGTTGTGTTTTCTGAGTCCAGGAGATATTTTAAAATAAAAAAAAGGCCCAAATATTTATTTTCCCTGTAAGTGGTATGCAATTTTATCAAAAATGTTTAAGTAACCCTAGAGTTGAAACTGAAGGCAATGAATGACCTGATATAGCTCTCTGACTCTCGTCTTGTGTGGCGCAGCCCCACTGGAGAAATGCCTTCCGGAGGTTTGGAGCTCTTTGCTGCACTGACTCCAGCTCCTGCCTCATTCCCACTGCTTTAGCTCCTCAGAGCTTCCCTCCAGGTGTGCAGGGCAGAGGTAGATGAGCTGGTCATGCACATCCCTTATCCCTTGGGAGTGGTGTGGCAAAGATCTCCTGCTTGCAATGCAGAGACTCTACTGCTGTAACTACTTTACATTGTAGATGTCAGCCGGCTAGAGAGAACTGGGGTAATATTATAAATAAGAATGATCACAGTGCTTTGCTTGGAATTGACAAATAGGTGAGAAAAAGCTTATCAGAACAGATGGCTTGATGCATACCAAAAATACTTTGTGAACACGTGATTGGACACGACAATCCTTATTGTTTCACAGACCCAGATTTTGATGGCAGAAGCGATACCAAAATTTTTGAATTGTGAACAAGGTTTTTCTGCAAAGTTCCTGAGCAGAAACTTATCGTATATGAATAGTTTCCCTGTAGGTCTGGTTGTGTCAGCCACACAGAGAACATAAGTGGAGCTGACAAAAGCTGCCTTCCTTCTATACAGTTACCTCTGCCAAGGGGGCCTGGCTGCATGGCATTACCCAGTAAGGTGACACAGCTCTGCAGCACCAGCTGACACTGCTGCCCTGCCCAGCTCACTCTACACCTACCCCCTAAAGAAGCAGTGTTCAGTCTGCACACATCCTCAGGATTCAGATCCAGCTTTAACCTTAGTAGTGCACTATAAAAGTTAAGTCAGCCTGTAAAAACAGCAAACATAGTTGACCAGTCATTCTCAGAATAATTGTAAAGTATTTGTCCTGACAGCTGTGAAACTAGGCCTCATCCCTTAAGAAGTCAAATGATTTGTTCATATGCTCTGCTTAGGCACCTCCACCTGAGAGCTGTTTAGCCCTGTGGTGGCTGACCTTGCATCAACAGAAGATCATTGTCCCATTTTAGCCAACGACAAGAATGTCAGGGAAGCACAATAATAGGAAAGATCTCTATTAATCAAACAGAAGTGTTGGTGTCTTCCCTTTCTCAGAAAAACTGCTGTGCAAATAGAGTGAAAATAGTGATAGGAAGAAAACACAGGATAAGGAACACTTTTTGTCTGACGTGTACAATAGGAAATGATAAATGTGTTGGTTTTGCTAATGATTTGCTTTTGCTACAGTTGATCATAAAAGCAGAATCTTCTTCCTCCCTGGAGATCTTGTGTCTTTTTTAGTGTGGGCGGAGATATCTCTTTGTCTAAATTGTCAGTAGATCAGAAAAAGTATCTGAACTTTGTACTTAAAATATCTCAAAATTGTCTAAAAAAGACAAAACTGTCATAATACTTTCAGGAGAAAGCATGGGAAAGATGGGAGACAACTGGAGTGTGATTACAGTTACAACTGCTTTTTATGTGAACATCATTTTGCTCTTGGGGCAAAAAAATCACAGGAATGAGAGGTTTATAAAATACTATCTAATTTCCTGTATTTCATAATTCTTAGGCACAAGTTTGCTTTCACCTCTTTCAGAATTTTGAAAAATTATCACTGCCTGACAGTTCTAACATTAAAACTAATTAGCAATATTATGGCTCTCCTCGTCTGTCTCTTGACTACAGTTCAACAGATAGACGTGCACATAAACTTAGAGCACAAGTAATGAAGTGACAATGTGCTATGATAATGTAAATGATAACTAGATATGTCATTGCTGCTTCAGTCTTCTGTGAGCTGGGTAATAGTGAAAAGATGTCAGATTACTGGAAAGAAATGTGACATTGTGAATGAAAAATTATCATAACCCAGCCCTACAGTGAACTTCAAAAAGGGTGAAAAAGCCCCTCTAAGAACAGGGGACTTGAGCCATAAAAGTAACAATTTATGCCTCTGCAATTAGACATGGTATCCTTATGTTTGGTGAAAATTGTAGCATACACAATTTTAAATTAAGAATAAGGATTATCACTCTTTGCATTTAAGGGAGTAATTGATTCATTCAAATAACTACACATTCTAACAAGTTAAATGAGGGAATGTGATTGGTATACAGAGAAGAACTGGAATGTGATAAAAAAATTACACTTCTATATACTTCTTGTGCCTTATAAGACTCATCTTATTGGGATCATTATTAAATATAAGTAGGTCCTTGCAGGCCTGTTTTTAATTTAAGTGTGTCAAAGCTGAGGAACATGGTGTACAAGCAAGAGCTTGCAGAGTAGAAATGAATGATTACATAATGAAACCAGATATGCTGGTGTGAAGTTTCTTATCTGCACAGTCTGCTCATTACATTTCACAGCAACCCTACAATTCAAGAAACTCATTGTCAAACAACTAAGAATACATTAAGCAATGTTTGCAGCTCAACAAGAGAAGTCATTCTTAGTCATGCTTGTCCTTCCTAGCAGAAAGGGGGACAAGAAAGAAAGGACAGCCATGTCCTGTTCATTATCTGTAGAATGGACTTGTTTCACTGCAAATAGGGAGAGCTGTCCTGGAACAACCTAGGGGCATATCATGCTGTGTGGAAATGTTCTCAAATGCTTCCATGCCTATTGCACGATTTTTCTTGAAACAATATGCTCCTTAAATTATTTGGGAACATTTTGTCTTTTCCCTTGTTAATATTATACCCAAAAAACAATATGCTCCTTAAATCCTTTGGGAACATTTTATCTTTTCCCTTCTTAATATTATATCCATGAGCCAAATTCACTCCAGAAATTGAGATTTTATTCATTTGTGAAATACAAACCAGAACAAAAGAGATTAACAGAAAATGTTCTTTAGGTTAGAATAACTTTATAATTCTGCTCAACTTGCCCATTAACCTTGTTTAGATTGTGAAGTTCATAGTGTAGGAGAATTGCCTTCCTTGGTGTCTTCTCTGTGCAAGTAGGCTACAAGTTCTTGGGGTTCACAATTACTGTAATTTCCCCTTGTAACTGCAAATATTTCCACTGCTGCAAGGGGCTTCTCCACTCTGTGAACTCTGTGGGTGTCATTAAAGAGGTTTAATCATATGCCACACATATGCTAAAATCTCTGCTTTCAGTCTTTATACATGGGCCTGCATGAATGCTTAAAATCCAACTATTTAGGTATTTAATTTTGGGACTCTTTAAAATACTGTACCAGTTACCAGAAGCTCCCAGATGACTGTTCTCACAGCTGTTCAGGGTTCTCATGAAGTGGAGATGCAAAATGGAAAACCCTGGTGTAATACAATGATGACTTAGGGCAGGCAGAGAAGGTGAGCTGTCATCTAAACGGAGCAGTCTCTAACGGCGCAAGAAACACCGAATTCTCTGGATAATTCAGTGGTGTGTTTTGATCATCATGAACTCTTTGAAGTGAACACAGTATGAGACAGACAGCAAATGCACATGCTAGTGGGTGCTGAAGTGGGAGGACATCCACCAGACTTCACTGCATGTGTTTAACAAGGACTTGTTCTGGTGTTTGCCAACCTCCACCAGAGGCCAGTTTCTCTGCATGCAACCACATTACCCCAAATGCCCACAGATCAAAGCACATGGGCTCTAGTTTTAAAACCCATCTGAAAATTCTATGGGGAATATACCACATCAAGCCAAATTAACTGCTTCCAAAAAGATGAAGGTTTGGATAATTAGTGATAAATGCACATTCTAGACAAGCCCAAGAAGTGGGTCTATTTTCTGAAATTCTTTTAAGAAATATGCCCTCCACAACATACTGAGGAGGGTATTTAGCAAAAGAATGGACAATCAGCATGCATTCATCATACAGCAATTATCATAGGATATACTACCTTTATTCTTTAACAAGTTTAACTGAGCTAAATGATATTAACCAAGAGGCATATTTTGTCAGAAAATCTAAAGAAATTGCATGACCTCAGGTACTGGTATGAAAGTGCACAGCTTTTAGTTTCCAGATTTTTCAAACTAATTTATGTACTTTTTTTGTGTATGAAATATATTAGCACTCTATTGTCTAGTTTAAGAACATGACAGTTGAAAGAAAATTATTTTGATTTACCTATCCAAACATTCTCTGCTGCTATTATCCCTGCAAATATCTGAGCAGCCATCATCTAAAAGAGCCTGAAAGTGCAAAACCTCTTATATATCTGTGAGTATTTTTGCCTTCCCAGAACTAGAAACTCTTCTCTTGTTGAACATTGTTTTTTCTTTTGTAGGAAATAGAAATTGCTCGTGATTTGCCAAGGAAAGATAGTCTATGTATTTACAAGAACTGTACGTTCATCTGCCCATCCATCCTTCAAATACCAGGCATTGAACAAGTTCATTCATTTCAGTCATATTTAGGAGGCTTCCAGCCTTAATTAAGTCCTAATAACTTTCAGAGAAGTAAGGAATCGGATTTATGCTACGTGCCCAAATCCCACGGCAGGAAAGCAGATGGAAGGCTCCATCCCACATTCAGCTGGGCAGCAGTGCTCCAGTTCATAAGTGGTCACACCTGGCCTGACAGTTGTCCCGAGTGTAGTTCCGTGCCATCCCTACCACAAGTGGTGTCTTTCCCAGTGGGAACACTGAAGAAGTCATAAGGAAGAAATGTGGGTTTCAAAGTGAGAAGAAGAAAGCATTAGGAAAATGAAAATATGCAATTTCATTCAGTTTCATCATTCCATTGAAAAGCCTGTTTAAATGAGGCATTTGCTTTTGTTGCTTCAGGCATAGAGCCACTGTATGTATTTGGGCTTTTATCTTCTGGTTGAGCTTTTTAAGATTACCAGTGCTGTGATGGTGAACAGGCAGGATGAATGCTCAGAATTCCAAAGATTTGATGGCTGCTCAGCACTTCCCAGAGGAAAATGGTTTTATCCAGGAGAATGAGCCCTGGATTGGGCCCCAAATTCCAGTTCTGCCATCGGCTCCCTGTGTGGTCTCCAGAGAGGATTTTGTTCCACTTTCACGGACATCAAATGGAGGTAATGATGCATTTCATCTCATAGCAGCCATATGATCATTAAAGTTCATGATTCATTTGGACACCGTTGCACTCTAGTATGCTCTGGAAAGGATCATGAGGAAAGAAATAATTCTGCACTCATTCCATGGTGTAGCCACCAGTTAAGCAACAAGGATAAAAATAGTGAACAGATGTTGGATTCTCTAAGCTTACTGCACTACAATGAATGGAGCTGGAAACAGGGAAAGAATTTAGTTGTGCTGTTAAGGACTGGCACTTATATGGTGCCAAATTAAAGCTGGATGGACAGCTTCATTTCTAAAATTTCATAATTTTGAATGCTTGGCTTTTCAAGTAGAACATTATTTCCTAAATAAGCAAAACCACGGTTTCAGTCACTTGTACTGTGCAAAAAAGTCCAACGAAAAATCCCCACCAAAAGTGACAGCACGTGGTTAGAATTCATGCTATCTGGAATGGGCAGCTGTTTCTGGCATATTAAACAAAGAGGTTCAGAGACCTCTGGCTGATGTGTGTTTAAATCCAGCAAATGAGGGGCATGGAAGAAACTACCACTGCTGGATGTGCCAAATCTGTGCAGGTAACCTGTAGTCTTTGTTCTCTCAGTAGTCATTTGATAGAGCACTGGAACATGTTAGCTCTGAGGCATGAATCTCAGCTGTCCTACACTAACCCACATGTTTGACACTAAGCATAACTTAAGTACTCTGTTGGATTGAGACTGTTTTTTGTCAGTCTTGTAGTTTTCCAAAACTACTGAGTTTTCTGGAGGCCTTACCCCTTTATAGATATGTCTTCACTGTAATTGAGAGATATAAACTAAAAAAATCATTGAAAATAAAATCAGGAGTCTTGAAATACATTATTGGTTTAAAATAAAAATCAAATTTGCTGTTTTGCACACTGCTCAAATTTCAAACATCTTGACTCATTTTCTCAGAAGACACAGAATAGTAGGCCATATGGGGAAAAAAAAGGGACTTGAGACTTCTTTGAAGTAGTTTATAGGAGGCTGCCGGAAGAAATTTTTTCATTTAGGAGAAAAAGAACAAAAAGAAAGAAAACATAGTTGGTATTCACATATGCCGTGTGACAAGCTGCTTTTTGAAAAGGCTGTTTATGGTTGTTAAAACTTTATACGCATCTGAGAACCAATTTTGATAAAAAAGCTCTCTGATCTCTAGCACACACGCAATCACATGTAAGACAGAAAGTGTTTGCTAGGCCCAGCAAAAGGAAGTAATGTCAACTGTAGCTTTGGGACATTTTAAATAAACACCTTCAGTTCTAAATTGAACTTCTATATATGCAATCTGTAACTCTCTGTTCTGTAAGCGATCTTCCTCCTGCCAAGAACTGGATTCTTTGGTGTTTTGCATCTATGAGAGCAAGAAACGGAGAAAGTAGCTCAGAAGAGATGGGTCCTGAGCTCTGTGACCAGCCACCTTGTTGTTAGGAAGAAAATGTCCCTCATCTGGAAGTTACGTGTGAAGAACTTAGTATGTCTTTCACAGAGACAAATCACTGACTCAGAGCTGCAACAGCTTTGAAAAGGAGTTGCTTTGCTTTTGTGGTCCACAATACTTCATCCCACTGAATTTGCTGTGCAGATGTTTGAGGCAGGGTTAATATTTGAGAACTATCTCTATGATAAAAGCAAATAGACACCCTAAAATTTGTTGAGATCAACAACATTAATTACAGGATTAGATTAAACAAACAAGGGAACAAACTGCAGACTACATAATTTCTGAAATATTCAGGTACTTTTTGTTTCTATGAATTAAATGACAGACTAACAAATAGTGTCTGGTTTGTAAACTTAAAAGGTAACTTAAAAAGAGTTTTAGAGAAGTTACATTTCTTCAGTAGAATGTCTTACCAGGAGAAAATAGGAGAAAATAATAAAAAAGAGACACTGAAGAAACAAAAATAGTTACTAATAGAAAATCAGCACTTCATTTTAGGCTACCATAATACTCATAGTGACTGGACTGCTAGATGTCTGGGCTGAATTAGTTGCTTGTGAACGATATAAAGTGTACAGCCTGAAAATATTATCTCTGACATACACAGACTGTTCACAAAATAAGGTACTTGGAAATAGAAAGATTTGGTACATAACTCATGTTATCATGGTGAGATGGAAAGCAAGACAAAGATTGCAATTGTGCCCCAAGTACTCCAGTTGGAAGAACTGAACCTAAATATGCAACTCAGTGGCAGTTTTATATACTCTCTTGGCAGTACTTTGAAAACTATCTAACAATAATCTTGATAGCAGACATTAAACCAGATGCCCCTTTCCGTACTCATGGAATTAGCAACATTTATTGATCTGATACGGGTATGGCTCATTATTTTCTTTAATTAGTTCACCTCTCTAATGGAAGATTATTATAGAGCCTATGGATTAAAAAAAAAAAAAAAAAAAAAAAAAAAAAAAAAAAACAAGCAAAAACTGTGCTATGGAGCCTAACAGATTTAAAAAAACATGCAAAACCCAGTGAAACTGGCCTTTTGAAACATTACATACGGACAAGCACAAAATTATTTACTGACAAAACCACCTGCAGCTACCTTTTAGAAGGGTATTTCAAAAACATTAGACACAGATGTTTAGTTGCTGGGATTTATGCCTGGAGTGATGTCTTTATTTCCTTTTATGTTCAGACAGTTTAGAGGTGTGTAGGTTCCACAGAATAGAGGCTGATGGATTAAAGCTGCAGCTTAACAAGATCCAACAGACAGTATCTTATGACTGTTGCTAACAATGCAGAAAACAGGCAGCGGTGGTTTAGATGGCCACCACAAATAAAAGAAAAATTATGCAAAAATGATAAATAACTGTGTATGTAGAACAGCAGTACAGGGAAGAAAAGGGCCACTGAGCCAGGAGTCATGCCAGTCAGAAGGACAAGAATATCTTGGGAGCTGACCAGAGCAAGAATAGATAAGCTATTGTCTTTGTCACTCAGCTGATCAGCCAGCTGGCAAAAGTGCTCAGACCCCGTTCCCTGGCTGCCAGCTCTTTGTGGACTGAGTGGTGCTGCTCCTCAGGAAGGATCTGGCAAAAAAGGCACATACAGCCAGGGGCAGGTTAAGAACTGGAACACCATGATGGAATACACACTGAAGAAAAAATGGCTTCAAGGGCATTCTAATCCTGCTTACAAACCAATTAAAAAATAAAAAAAAGCAAAAAAAAAAGAGCTGTTCTTTTATTGGTGAATGATGAATCTAAAGATTTTTTTGTATGCAAATACAGGTAAAGTTATTGGGCATTAAACCCAGCTTCATTCTCACACAATCATAGTAATCACACACTGTCTTCCAAATATGTTATTTACATACTTTTCCTTAAGAAATGATGTCTGAAAAAACCCACTATTTTGTTTAGCAAAATACAATCTCATTTATTATTTACCAAAGATATTTTGATACAGATTGAGCCTGACAGATTTTTTTGTTTGTTTGTTTTTGTGGTTTTTTTTTTTTGTTTTTTTGCGGGGGGTTTTTTTGTTTGGCTTGGGGTTTATTGTTTGTTTATTTGGTTTGTTTTGTTTGGGTTTTTGTATGATTGAGAGCAGGGCTATAAAACCATGGTCCAAATACCTACAGAAAAGAGGAGCAAAGAGGGTAAGACAATACAGTATCGCAGAAGAAGCTACTGGCTTTCTCAGTAATGAAGACTGGGAATCTCCATTATTGTTCTTTAGCCTGATTGAAACCTAAGCAAACCTTATCCATGCCAGGTGTCTGCCTCAGGCTGAAAAGCTCTAAAACCTGTCAACAAGACCTGTTCAACC
>VZRH01001001.1:1879763-1914272 GCA_013397555.1 Urocynchramus pylzowi | reverse complement strand
TGGAAATGACTGTCCCAAGTCAAAGCTCAAAAGCCTTTAGACTGGAAAGGTTTGAACTCCTGTCCTTGGCAGTAGGATCTTGAAAACTGACAAAGGGTAGCATGCATCAAACTTCATGTATCCATAAAAACCCCTTAAAATTGGTCAGGTTTTGGACACCTCAGTTCAAACATTAATTTTAGCAACTCACAGTTAAAGTCACTTGTAAGAAAGACACCCAGTTGCAACACAACCTGCACAACACAATCTGCACATAAATGAGACTGAAACTGTTATATACTTTGATCATAACACAGCTTGCTCCATTACATGGCTTCATGTTTAAGCCACACAGCAGCACTGAGGTTGACAAAAAATGCATAAGTATGGTTAGTTTATTTTGTTAGAGAAGCTTGCCCTTTTGAACGTGAAGAGAGAGAGAAAAAGGCATTTCCATGTCTTCTGTCATTGCTGTGAAATTGTGCAGCAAAGGTGGCAGTGGAAAACATGTATATTTTCAACTGAACATGTAATGAGTGAATAAGTATGATGTATATTTAAGTCTACACGCATATTAGCTGTATTTCCAGGTCTGCTGGAATAGTTAGCTTTTCCATTTGTGTCCCACCACAAAAAATAAGAAGCTGGCTGCATGTGATGAAGTTCATGCACGGGAGTGAACCCTAGAAGGTGCAGAGGATGGGATGAGTCATGATGACTGAATTTCTCTTGCTTAAGTGTGTGAGCAGAATGGGGACTTACTACAACAGTTTACAAAAGGTCATAGAATGCTTTTTGTTTCAGTTTTCCTAATTTCATGCTCCCCATGAAAGACGCAATAAGTGCTGTTGCTTTAAAGGGTTGATACAAATTAAATAAATTTTAATGATTTAAAATAAAATGTGTCAATCAACTATTTACAATAGTGTCTGGTTGTCACTCATCACTCTAAGCATCCATGTAATTTGATATCTATGTTTCCAAGTCATATCTTCAGTCACATTTCTGTAGCTGCAGATATTATTCAGTGTGATACAGGAAAAGTACACTTTTTAACCAAGATAAGCTAAGAATTATAAGGATTTTTAGTTAAGAGTGACACAAAACAATACGGTGAGTTATTAACATAAAAATAATTAGGAATTTCTAGTGCCTTTCAGTAGTCTTCAGTCTTAGAACCATTTAAAACACACAAAAAATGCTTTCCTGGGGCAGCTTATGTCTGGGTGGTGCCTACTGCAGAGTCCACCCATGTCCAGCTGTAGATGCTACAGTTTGCTGCTGACTGAGTAAATCCTCTCACCTCTCCCCACCTTCAGATGCTCATGGCCTCTATGTTGTGCTGGAGATGCTAAGAGTCAATCATCACCACACAGATAATTGCTTCATCTTCTATGCTGATGAAAGATCAAAACGACCCTGACTTTATGGAAGAGATCAGGTGGAGTCACTGTGGATGGAAAGTAAGGACCTTGCATGGAAGAACCTCTGTTCCCTTCCTAGTACACGGCTTGGGAGTACTGAGAAGAATTGAGGGCATGGCTACTGAATGTGGAAAAAGTTGTTGGGTGAATAAATGTCCAGACACAAGCTAGAGTGAACAGTTAGCAAAGGAAGAAAGCTTATCATAATAATTCCCTCAGTATTTCAATAACTATTCCATCTTGCTTATCTGAATCCCAGCCAATGGCTGTCCTCCCTCCTGGCCTCAGGCTTCAGACTTGCAACGATGCTCTATAACTATTTACCTATTTTGCCACAAATCTGCCTGCCAACAACACTCTGGGGGCTCATTGCACTGGTTCAATACTAGAGTATTGAACTACTATCTTCTTCGGAGTGCTCATAATGAAAGCAAAGAATTTACTATTCTCATACATAAAGAGGAAAAAAATAAATATTTGCAGTGGAGACAATTCAAAAGCTGTTTCTCTCAGTCTGTTGTCTATGCAGATGGAGATTTACCAAAAGAAGTCAGGGAAGGAATCAGCAGATTTGTAGCACTTTCACTACAGCTTGCTCCTGCTTTATGTGTTGCAGTCACAGATGAGAGAGTCTCTCAGTCACTCTGTGCCTCAGCAGTATGGTATCCATCCACCTCCTGATAACTGAAAAGGCACAAAAGACCTTTCAAAAGAACAGAAGTAACAATAAAACTAACACAGTCCAGAATTTGGGTAAAAGGAAGACTGTAACTGGGGAACAAGTAACCTGACAGCCACGTGAAAATGGTATTCCAAGTCTATAATTTACTTGCATACATTACAGGTGAGAAAGACCATCCCATCCTCTGTGCAAGACCATCAGGCCTCGTTAAGGAGACTTCTGCCTGTGATCATCAGGGACTCTCTCCAGGAATTTGCCAGCAAACATCACTGCTTGACATAACCTCTTCATGGCTGGTTTCTCTTACTCTTCTGGACAGAAGGATCCTTGCATTACTTCACTTTTTGTACCACTATTTTACTGGTTTTAAATAAAACTTAGTATTTCTTTTTTTCTGGATTTTCCAATATATATTTATGGTTGTCTAATAATAGTTTTGCATGCATGCATCCAAGATAAATTTTACAACTGAAACAGTACCTGTATTTCTCCAACTACACCATTTGAGTACTAGTCGAACTCTCCTATATGCTGAGAATGTATTACAAGTTCAAGCCTGTATCACTCAGCTAAATTTGTGGTTGGGAGACAAGAGTGTGTCACAGTGCCTGGCAGGAAGCAAAGCCCCAGGCAGGCTTAATACTATCACATAATCTTAGCCTTTTGTTCATGGGTGCTCTCATACAGCGGGCAAAAACTAGGCATGCATTTGTAGACTGTAAACTCACATATAAATTTCAAGTAATATTAATTCAATCATTAATTGTGTATTAATTATATACAATTAATTGTGTATATGCTTTGTTGTCCAGTGTTTTACTTGACCATAGAACCATTTTTCCAAAATATCCCCAGCCTTCCATTCCTACTTTGGTCTCCACTGTATGTTACTATTACTAAAAGCAGTACTTTGGGACATTTCCCTCAAAATCCACTGTTAAATGCAAGCAATCAGTCACCTGTGCTGCTCCAGCAGAATGCTCTGGCTGTGATCATGGTATTCATGTACAATGCGGATTTATTTTGCCCTTGAATTCTGGGAAACACTACATGGAGCAGAGGAAGTGCTCTGTCCATCCCCCACCAGATCAAGAAAGCACATAGATACATGGTGTGCAAACCTGCTCAGTCATAGTCTCCAAGCAGCTCTGCATCCTCATATGCACAGGGAAATTGTCCATGTGTTGTACATCCACTTTTTCAGCCACTCTCTCCATCCCTTCAGCTATGAATTTGACTTCTAATGTAACTGCAGAGTAAGTTAAATGCATCCCTCTGCTTCAGGCAAGAATGTGCAGCTTTCCCTGGTCTAACTGGCTGAACCTGCTGCTGGTCCCTTTCTCACCACTGGCTGACAAGTAGAAACATGAAAAATCTCTCATTCACTTCAGAGAGGAAAAAGCTCAGAAGAATAGGAAAGTGAGTAGGAAAGAAAGAAATCATAAAACAAAGGGTAAAAAGTGAAAGACCTAAACTGAGGTCAGAAAAATAACATTAATGGGAAAAGAAAATAAAAACAAAGAAAAAGAAGGCAAAAAGAAAAGTTGTTAAAGAATTGCAAGAACTACAAGAATTGCAGCTGGTATGATGAAAATAGAAGGGAGATAAGGCAAAATGGTGTGTAGAGGAAGTGGAGGAGAGACTAACATGGGAAAGATTAGAAGAAGCAGTCTTGAAGGAAGAGAGATACAAAAGCCATTACGTATCAGAAAAAAAGGAAGCTAAAGTGTTGTCTTACAAGCTAAACTATTTCACCAGTTCATTGTGTAACGATCATGAGGCTATTAAAGTTTCTGTAGCATTTCCAGTGGCCAGCCAGTTCCTTAAATCCAGCTGCTGTAGGAAGCCAGTGTTCTGACATGTGGATAAACACAATTTAGCAAAGGAACCCAGTGGCTGGGCAGCCACTGGTTGTAACAAACAGCAACGGTAAAAAAAAAAAAATTCAGACCAAACTTCAGCCTTTAGGATGAAAGGGTACTAAAAGCCTGTTTTGTAAGATACACATTTCTCTTCTTCATTCCTGAGACCTCCAGTGCAGAGAAAGGAAAAAAAACCCCAAAACCCACCAAAACCAATTTTTTTTTATTTTGTATTTGAAATATGAAGCACATATCTTATTTAAAGTCAACCAACCAGATAAGCTAGGTAACATGACCAAAAATAACATTTTCTTGGTCTCCCAAGGCAGGCAACTGAAGGTAACATATAACGTTTTAATCCCAATTACTGTACCATAATGTCAATAGCCCTTGTTCAATAGGGTGTTTTTGTTGACATTCAAGTGACAAAGGGAAGTTAGTTAAAAAATAGAATTACATGTAAAAGATCAAGTGACACAGAAATTAAGCTCACAATATGAAGATTAGGTAGGTGTTGATTATATTTCATTCTATAACCTCATGCATGATTGATTGCACTGCCCCAGAGACACAGGACTACAAATGACTGAATTTTTCCAAGCTGTTTCACACAAGTATCAGCCAGCTTGATGAAAATTAATATTAATGAAATTAAGGCAAATTATTAGTTCAGGCAAGATCTACTGCTATATGTTTGGCATTATGTAATTAATGTATGTAATGTAATTAGTACTGATTAAACTATTAATCATGGCAAATTATCAGTCACATTTTGCCCTTGCTTTTTTATACTGACTCCTCTGTGAACAGATGATGACTTTTATTGACTTCTTTGGTTTTAATATTGGTTTTAATCACTCCAAATCAGTATGTGAGGAAAAAATTAAATTACAGGCTTCTTTTGCACTGTTGATATAAAACTCAAGTATCCCAAAGTACTTGTATTCAGTTTACCACTAGTAGTACAGTTGGTAATAGCTCAAATAGTTGATGACTCTCTCCCAACCAAAACCAGAATAACTGTCTTGCCTTGCTTGTAAGAAAAAAAAAAAAAAAAAGTAGAAGGAATGGAGGAAGTAATGAGAAGTATTAATTTCTATGGCGTCAATGAATTTTTATGACATGTAAAACAAAAAGGGTAGTAGGCAGGCCTAACAAATAGTAATAAATACCTACAATTTTGCTCCCATCTGTGCAAGGGAAAACAATTTATCTAATATTATAAGAGGCTTGCAGTCAACATGCAAGCATTCTACACCCTGGTATATTTAGATGTGCTCAGTAATCAATTAATACAAGTCTCCCAGAAGGTAGGAAAGTAATGTAATTACTGTCTCACAGGTGAGGAATAAAGGCTCAAAGACTCCAGCTAAGCCTATGGAACAAGGCTTCTGCATCCATCCTAAACCCCAGCCACCCTTACATGAGCATGTGACAATTCATTTCCAACCCACTTTGGTTCTTGCAAGACAAAGGAAAACTTTGGCACCTATCTGGGGAGAAGTTTCAGTGCATGGCAGCTAAATTCCCTCTCTGAATGGATGATTGTGAAATAATATTGTCTCACATCTGACTTCAACCTCCCAGATAAAGACAGTGTTACTTGCTTGTCTCATCTCTTGACAGGAACCTAGACTACCCTGTGCATCCCTCCATCAAGAAAAAAAAAAATTAGTTTCTAAGTTATAGTCTTTCCCCAGTTTATATTCTGGTACCATTACTGCTGGGCAAGTAAATACTAATTACAGCAATCGTCATGGAGTTAATATAGCATGACAAATTAACAAATTTACCAAACCAAAACCCCCAAACACAATTTTTCTCCAAGAATGCTGTCTTTTCTGGCCTTATTTTGCAAAACAGCTCTTCTTTTCACCTACTCCTATCTACACTGCATGCACCATCTTTGTGTGACATGGAAATATGCATTCTCCAAAATGAGAATCATTTTACTGAAGTCACTAATTTAAAGCATTGCAAAGAAATTAGTATGTGCAAAAACCTGTCACAGTATCAGGAGCAACTGATGATTGCTTGACAGATGTTACCATATCTTTTAAGTGCTACTTTCTTTCCCACTGGGGGCATCCCTTCACTGCTAGTCAGATCTTCCCCTGGGTTACCTGCCTCTGTACACACAGGCTGTCCAGACAACCAGGTAACATTTCCCGTTTGGGGTGGTTGCCATTGCTCTCAGGCACAAAATAGTTTTTTTAGGTATTTACATGATAAACTAACATTACAGCATGGAGACACTACTACACAACTTCATCCTCTTGTTACTGGCACAGACACCTGGGGTTGTGTGTTTGGAGAGTATGTTAGCAAAGATTTTTTTTTTCCCCCAACACCTGTAATCAGCACACATGGTACTACATAGTCCTAAAATCAGGAAACTTGTTTTGTGTTGATTTCTAACAATGTGTCTGTTTCAGAGAGGCTGTGAATGCCCCGTCCCTGGACCTGGCTTTGATCAATATGGTCTAGCGGAAGGTGTCCCTGCCCATGTCAGGGGAGTTGGGACTGGATGATCTGAAAACTTCCTTCCAACCCAAACCATTTCATGATTCTATGACTGCCTAGGATAATTTTTAAAACAACCAGAAAAGAATAAAAATATTTTATTAGATCAATTTAGCAACAGGAGGGAACCAAATTTAGCTGTAGGTGTTTGATGGCAATCCTGCAGATGAGGAGGTGATTTCTTCCCTGCTCACCCGAGCCTTTTCCGCAGAGCAGCCACCGCTGCGTCACTGCTGTTGCCTGGGCGCGGGCCTGTTTGCCCCGGCGGCCTCAGCACGGCCCGGCCCGCACTGCCAGCCCTGTTTGCCCCGGCGGCCTCAGCACAGCCCGGCCCGCACTGCCAGCCCTGTTTGCCCCGGCGAGCTCAGCTCAGCACGGCCCAGCCCGCACTGCCAGCCCTGTTTGCCCCGGGCGAACTCAGCTCAGCACGGCCCAGCCCGCACTGCCAGCCCTGTTTGCCCCGGCGGGCTCGGCACGGTCCGGCCCGCACTGCCAGCCCTAGGCCGCACTGCAGGGCCTGCGAGGGCGGGGAGGTGGCTTGGGCGCAGCACCCTGCACCTATAGCTCCCCAAGCTGGCTCGGGCCACTGGAACCCTCCCGTCGCCACGCATCCTGATAAGGCCCTCTGTCCCACGGACCTCTCTGCCTTAAAACACTCTTTGCCGGGCGGTGGGGAGAGAACCCGGGTGCTTTCAGAGACTTCACCGGGAGAAAACTTGGCTGCTGCCGCCACCACCCCTGGAAGCAAAGTATCAAAGAATGGCACCGACAGAGAGCTAACGCCTTCCCAACCCGAGCACTCCTCGGAAGCTCAGTCCCCACTACGGCCAGCCCACGCTGCCCGGCCGCTCCGAGCCCGGCCCGCCCGGAGCAGCTGCGGGGGAACTCCCTCCTGCTCCGGCCCTTTCGCGTTCCCACCCGGTGTCCCGGCGGGGCGGGCCGGTCCCTCTCCCCGCCCCTCCCACCGCCCTCCCCCGGGCCGCTATAAGCCCGCGGAGTTTCCGCGTCCTGTGACTGCAGTCAGGTGGTGGCTCAGGTTCCCCGCTCCCTCCCACCCTCTGTCCCGCTTCGTCTTCCCCCGCCCGGTGAGGGCCGGCCCTGCGGGGAGCCGGCTGGGGAAAGTTGGAGGAAAGTTGCTGGCTGGGAAAGTTTAGAAGCGGGAGAGCCGCGGCCCCAGCAGCCCGGCCTCTCCGCCGCACTCCGCGGGAGGGAGGGAGGGATGGCCGGCGGGGAAGGAGCGGGCAGCGGCGTGCCCGAGTGCCGGGAGCACCTCTTCAAGGTGCTGGTGATCGGGGAGCTGGGCGTGGGCAAAACCAGCATTATCAAGCGCTACGTGCACCAGCTCTTCTCCCAGCACTACCGGGCCACCATCGGCGTGGATTTCGCGCTCAAAGTCATCAACTGGGACAGCAAGACCCTGGTGCGGCTGCAGCTCTGGGATATCGCAGGTACGGGACAGGACGGGCGGGCCGCTCCGGGCAGGGTGCGCCCGGACGGCGCTGGGAGCCCGGCTGTCGGGGGCCCGGCGCACGGCCTTTGCGGAGGAAAGCGTGTTTTGGCTGGGAAATCTCTCTTCTTGTTTTTCGTCTTACCCCTGTTACGAGCAACCTCTCATTCTTGCCTTTGAGGTGTAAGTAGAGGGAGGTCTTGACGTGGGAGTGAAGTTTTTCACTTTCTCCATGCTTTGCCCTCTCCCGGTAGCAGACTTTGGGATTCTTGGCTTGGCCCAGGGTTTTGCAGCAGTCTTCAAATAGCTGCTTTACTCTCACTGCTGGATCCAGGGCTCCCGGCGTGTTCCTGCTCATACTGCTCCTCCTGACCTGCTTGTCAGGGTGGTGGTGACGGCCTTGGTTGTGGCTGCTGCTGAAATTAATTCAGGGTTATGGCTCTGTAATGCATCTAATGCAACATGCCTTACAGGTTATAGGTAAAATTGGTCAAACAGCTAAAATTGCCCTCAAAGGAAGATTGCTTAAAGTGTGCATGCTTGGAATCACCTGGTTAATTTAAAAGTAGTTTTCATCCCTGCTGCACTGAGTGAGGGAATGGAACTTCTGTTACACTTAGTTCTATATTCAGATCACAAATTTGTGTATTAGAAACATACTTTGAGCACATGGAAGCAGAAAAGCCCTGTCTACTTGTCCAAACCATGCATTATTCCTTTCCTATATATGATTCAAACCTGTTCTTCAGCATCTCTTGTTTACAAGACTCCAGCTGTATACCTGCCATGGTTAACTTTGCTTATGCCGTGGTGTCAAATGCCACAGAACAGTCTCTGTTTTGCCGTGGTCTCATAAGAAGTCTGTTCCTCAGCTCTGTAATCATCTTGGTTGGTATTGCATTTCTAGTTTTGTGTGCAACCCAGGTGTTAGCCTGCAGCTCTCTTCATCCCTGTCTACCACCCTCAGACTATCTCCTTGGATCTGAAAAAGCAGACTTTATTTCAAATGCTAGTGTTTAGACTTACACTACGGGAAGACACAAGGGAAAAAACCCGGTAGTTACTGTTTCCATGAACTTTATGCTTATCAGTAGAAGCTCAAAAATGAGGAAGTGTGACATGTGGATGCTGTAACCCTGTGACAGACCAGCTGTACCTCAGCTTCTGGTCTTTTTGCTCTAAAATGCTTCAAATATGATTCCTCAAACTGAAAAGCCTTCTTAGTGCCATATGCTGAAGTTCACCATGGATCTTTCTGTTGCTGGCCTGTAGGGCAAATGAAAATATTTTCTAATTGCTATTTTGAAGAGCAAGTAAGACGTTGGCAAGCTTTCTCTTCTGATGTGTTCCTTTTGTGAATCAGTTTTAACTTTCTGTGACTCAATTAACAGTATCAGTGCAAACTGCTGCAATCCTCTGGGTATATTTAGCGAGCCTGGGGATCCAAAGATTGAAGAGGGGAGGCTGTTGGCATCCTGGGGTTTGGCAAGCTGCCATTTTTGTGTTTGACTTTTCAGCCCTTCATTGCTCAGACTTGGGTAGGCTGTGTGCTTTGCCAAAGCAATCTGTTTCAACAGGATAGGCAGAAACTTGTCACAAAGTTTAGACTGAACCTATTTACAGCTTGGGAAGTTCTATCAATACATCCATGCATTAATTCATGATCCAGAAGACAGTATTTTTCATTCTTGATTCTTGCCCTTGGAGTATTTTTGACACTGCTAGCTGAAGACTAAGCTAAGAGCTGCTGATAAATCCCTGGAAGCTTGTGGTAAATTGGTTGAAGAATTAAATTGATTGAAGAATTAAAATTTTTCCTGTCACTGAAATAGTCTTCCTATTTTATAAGACTTTTGTATGAAACCCCTGACTAGTCTTTCCCTAGAAGAAATTAAAAAGGAAGATAAAACTGTTCTGCAGTTTGCACTCCAAACTCTTAGTCTAATCTGCCAGTTTAGGGTATTCTCTTTCCAAAGGGCTGGGGGAATCTTGCCCAATGAAAAAAAAAACAAGACCAAGAAGTGAAGTAATCTTGGTGATCTTTGATTGGGTTGTGCTTAGCCAGTGTGACAGCAACAATTTGGACACCTATAGCACTTGGCATCTGAGAGTTAATTAGTAAAATAAAGAGTATTTTAGTATCTGTAAGGACATTTGATGGTCTTAAAGCTGCTGAAGTCCTCAATCTGGGAGTGTGTTCTGCAGCTGTTTGTGTACAATCAGGAATATTTTTAAATACCTGAGGATGTTAACAGATGTATATTGAAGTTATTAGTTAAAGAACCAGGTTGAAGATGGCTTCTATAATCATAGACAATATTCTCTAAAGGGCTTTATTGAAGTGTAGCAGTGTCTGAGCATGTGATAGTCATTCCTTTTTAACTCATCAGCCCAGCTGTCTTGTGGCTTTCAACAGCTCGTAGATAATTTTGCCTGCTGGTGTGTGCAGACAAACGGCTTTAGATCTCTTGAAGAGATCTGAATCTCATGGTAAGTAGTGTTACATGTGACTTCCCTGCAAGCAATAAAGTGCTGGCATTCTGAATTTATTTTGATGCATTTAAAAAGGCTGTTGAATTAAAGTCTAACCCTTAAGCGTAGGAAGGGATGTTATTTTTACTAGATCAAAGCTTGTACGTAACAGTTCATTGTAAGAAGCTTTCTTTAAAGAGCTGGGTGATGCAAACTAAGTTTTTGTACCTAAGTAATTTAGAAGAACTGACCCTGTAGTTCATGCATCAGCTAAAGATCATAGTGCAGATACTATGCTGGCTTCTGATGTGATTGTAGGAAAAGTGATGAATGTTGTGCTGTGCACAACAAAATTGCAATGCAGCAGGTTACTGGATGACTTCAAATTCTTGTGCTAGCTGAGATTTTTTTGGTTTTGGGTATTTTCTTTTTTTTTTTGTGATTAGATAATTCTGTCAAATAGAGCATGACCGTGTTACACTGCTTATGCTTTTTTTTCTGCTGAAAATAGCCCTCTTGTTGTAAGGTATAAAGTAATGCAAATTCTTGCAGCAGCATCGAAGGGAAGGGGATGTAAAATAATGAAGAGGGAGGAAGGTTACTGTTGCGCCTGGACTTTTGTGTTTCAGCGGTAGTCAGGCATTTTAGTTTTTAGACACAGGTTCTTGAATAAAGGTGATGAAAAAGCTTGAGAGTGAGACTGATCTATCACTGTCAAATTATCTTGGTTACAGCATAAAGAAAGAAGCATTCAGAAAGAAGGTGAACAGATTATATGTATCTTCATGCAGGAACTTAAGGTGTCCTTAGGTATTATTCTTGGGTTTTTTGTTTGGTTGGCTTTTGTGTTTTGTGTTTTTTCTTAATTTTTTTTATTCTGATGCATGAAGTAATGAAAAATATATCTTTCTGGATAAATTCTCAAAGTGTTGATCAAAGGGCATAAATGATTGGCAAAATAAATAGGATGTAGGAATGAGTCATTGTAGTAAAGAGATGCAAAACAAAGAAATCTTAATGATAGGGAAATGTTTTTGTAGTCTATTTCAAAAGAGTAAATATTCCTACTTGACAGGCATGCTGTTTTAGTGAGCACTGCACTGACCACAGTGTGCTCAGGAGGTGTATGTGACATATTGATGAAGTTGTCAGGTGACATTGGAAGAGCACTTAAAGGATTTTCAGTATCATAGAAACTTTTGAGGTGATCTAGTAAAACTGGCAACTGTGTTAGCTGCTGCTTTTGTGCTCATGTTGACTATCACTGTCACTCACGTCAGCCTGTATGAAGTGCAGTTTGCTGGAGGGAAGGAGTGGTAAAGATCATGGGTGGTGGCTTGAGTTTGGCTTCTCATGAAGAGTGTCACTAATGGCAACTGGTAGACTAATTTGTTTTTAAAGCTTTTTTTGAGGAATTCTGAATTAATTTTGTGTAATAGCATTCTTCTTCCAGGACTTTATTAAAATTTCTTTGTATAAATATTTATTAAAACTGAAGTAATGCTTTAACTGGCAGAGTATGGCTATGAAGTTGGCCAAACAGAAGAGGAATCATTGTACTTTGGTACTGTAAACATGCTCTACAGGCTTTCAAGAGCTGAATGATAAGCAGCATGTAGCATGTAAATTTGTTACTAAAATCTTGCATGTCTCCTTGAAAGGAACTGAACTTCTTATAAGTATGTACAGGACCCCGAGAGGATGGAGAAATCAGATGAAGTATTTTGGTTAAATACTATGTTGAGAAAGAGCTGGAATAACCTCTCTTTTGTATGAAGACTAGTGAGTATTAAGATATGTGAGTTGATGTTAAGAGCAAGTTAACTTTCTAAGTAACTTTTAGGCTTATCTATAGGAAGCCATGAGAAATGGGACAGAGTATAGGAAACCATGGATATAATTGACTTTCAAAGGCATTCAGGCAGTTATAGTATGTGAGATTACTTCCAAGTGAAAACTCTAGTTTCAAGCATCTCTATATTCCAGTTAGTCTGCACTTGTGCTGCTGGCATGTCATAGTGGCTGCCAAGTTGCTTCTGTGTACTGGGGCATTAGTTTATGTCTTGAATTATGGATTGATTTTATTTTTTAAAATAGGGTCTCAAGCAAGTGTTAAGTGATGTTAATGCATCCCTGAAAGTATAGGAATACAACCAGAAAACTTCTGCTGTTCCATATGCCTACCTGTGCCAGAGGCATGTATGCTTCAGTTGCTTTGCAGAGAAGTCTCTCCTAAGTATGGACAATTTGGAGGCATCAGTCTCAAAAAGTAGTTAAGGTATTCTTGTAACAACTTGTCCTTGGCCACAATGCATGTTGAAGTGATTAAAATGGCAACTCTTGCAAAGAAACCATGAAAAAATTGCTTAGCTGTGTGCCTGGTACAAGTGAGCATAAGGTGGAGGCAAGACAATCCAGGTGTAACCTTCCCTCAAATGTGGAGATTTTTTTCTCATCGCTATAATTATCTCTTAATGAGTGAAGGATGTGCACATAAATAAGTGTCAGAAATGGATGAAGAACTTGGAGCTCAGGTTTTTTTCAGAAACTTGTAAGCTTTTTGAGGTTGTTTCCTAGTTTATATAGTGATGGAGGTTCCAGGAACAGCCTTCAGGTGGAGATTAGGAGTGCTATCATTTTGCTTACAGTTGAGGCAGGTCAGAAAGCTCCCCATCAGGCCTGGGGAATCTTATATGTGATTATGTCTGCAGACTCATGGAGATATGAAAAACTTAATTTCTGACTGCTTCCTGCTCACACATTTTAAATATAAATCTCATGAGAGAACATTTGCTTAAGGGTTGTGCTTACTGGAAACATGCAAGACTAGCAGATAAAGTTTGGGGATGGGAAGTAGAAGGCCTGCTCACACAGATTTTGAAGACAGAGGAAAGAAACAGCACTGAAGGTGTAGTTTGTTTCCTTCCAGAAACCACCCCTCTGTGGGAAATCTTGTGTGGGTGTCCTTTCTTATGACTTTTCTGGAATAGCTGGATTTGGGTTATGAGCTTTCACCTTAGAATGACTTGCTGTGCTTGGAGCTCTACAGCTAAATATCCAAATAAGTTCTGAATGTGTTAAACTTGGGATTTTGGTGTTTTTCCACTTTCAGACATCTCGGAATAGAAACAGATTCTGAACATTTTCTTTTTTGGGAATCCTGTTTAAATATGCTTTAAATTAAATGTTATCAAGTGAGGTATGATTGTTGGGCTATTGAAGGAATTTCTGTGTCTTATCAGTGGGGTACCAAAGCATTTATAATGGCAAAGATTCTTTTGCTTAGTACTATCTTATGTAGCCACTCAAAGTACTGCACATGTTATTTTGGACTAAGCCTATAACCGTTGTGCTGATTGAATTCCATAAGCATATGGGAAATGCTATTGTCTTGATGTTGGTGTTGTGAGATAGTCTAGTATGGTAATTTTGATTATGCAAGGCAGGACTGCTCAGTTAAATGGGAGAATTGAGACAGTTGTTCTTTGAATGTCTTAATGGAAATAAGCTTAGAATTTCCTCATGAGGTGTTTCAAGGTGTTCTATGAGAAATGGGGTTAAAGATGTGATCCTGAAAGACCACCCAATCTAGTACAGGCTTAAAATGAAGTTCAGTGTATTTATTTTACAGGTACTTTTAATTTCTGTCAGCAAGGAAATGCACTTCATGCTTGAGCATCTATTCACTGTGGAATAGATGGTGCTTCAGCCTTATTTTCAAACAGATGTCACACAGCAGTTGCTCAGAAGTTTTGTGCTTCCTACGTGATTACAATAAAAACTCTCCTAGTACTCCAATACAGAGAATAAGGGATGGCTGAATGGATATACGTCAAATAGGCAGGGGAAGTCTACCTTAAAGGCAAACAATACCTAAATTCTTATGTGCGATACAGTAGACAGGAGGAAAAATAGTATATAGATAACTAATACTAATAACATAACTAATTTTTAGATTAGTTTATGAAACAAACTAGAATACATTGCAGAAATAATAATCTTACATGGGTCACCCACTTTTCTGAAGGCAAGTATTAAATTCTTGCCCTTCATATAATACTGCCTCAAGTAGTCAGAAATTAAGCTGGTTTGACAAGTCAAGCACATTGCCCTTGAGAGACAAACTGGTGCAGACAATATTGAATATACACTTTTCTCTTAATGTATGGCATTCACATGAATGTAAATCAAGCTTTATCAACTCTCCTTGCATCTTCAGAAGTTGCAGCTTCAGAGTCTTGGTGCTTAACCTTATTTACATCTCCAATTTGCCTCTTACCAGTTTGGTTTCCTTTAGGTGCACATTAGGACAGGGTGTTACCAAAGTGCATATCTACAAGTACAGTTTGAGTTGGCAAGTGCTGTAGAGGGGTAATTCTCAACTTAAAGCCAAGAAAATAATCTTAGCTGACTGGTTCCAGAAAAGGTATTAGCATGCTGCAAAAAATAAGACTCTTCCTCTCACTGGTGAGTGAGACTGCTGGATGCAGTCTCAGAGCTGTCGAAGATACCCTCCATGAAGTCCTGTGGTAAGCATTCTTTTGCTTTTGTAGTCTGCTGTAAATGATTCTCTCCAAATATTTGCTTCAGAGGTTCAGAAGTGTGGTGTGCCCTGTTAGAAAGAAGTGATTTGCAGGAAGGGGATGTCTATTTATATTTTTGCATGAAAATCTAGGAATACCTCTTGTGAAATTCCTGCAGGTGTTAAAGCTAGCATGACCAGCAATAAGCAGTGACTGCAAAGCACAGCATGCTTCTCAGGCTACTGTGGTACAATGCTCAATAATCAAATATCTCTTCTGGCTGTGGAGACACAAGAAGAGGATAAACTGAGTGAGATTAAGCTTTGAGAAATGGAGGGATTTCAGGGCTTTATAGAGCTGGCTTGGAAATAAATGTCTTAACTGTCTGGAGAAGGCTGGCAAACTCTCAGTAGCAGTGGCTTTTACATTAGCAGGTAATGAAAACAAATATTCCTTATTGTATGGATTTTAGCAGCTTTTCAAATAATAGGTAGAGAGGTAGTCTCTGAATGTCACTGCAAACAGCTTATGGGAACTTGTTCTTTAAATGCTCCCAGGCCAAGAGTGCTGGGTAGAGCAATGTGGCAGCAATTTGATACAAAATTCCAATCACACACAATGTGCCATGACACATTGACCATTTTAGAGATTAACATTTTTTCAGTCTCATGATAAAGTTGTTCTGGAGACAAACTGACTTTAGAATTATTCTCCTGTGTGCTGTGAAATGATGTAGTGCCATGCAGCATCACTGTGAAGAATACAGTGCAGCTCTGGCTGCAGGGCAGCACACCAAAGGATATGGATCAGAGAGAGTGGCAGGCATGAAATAGCTTAACTCTGGCAGATTACTTGTTTGGGTAAGTCTTGTTAAAGCAAGGTAGGAAGTACCAATTCATGCTGTTGCTGGCACTAATTGGACTATGTCAACTCTTTTGAATACTAATGCAGGGGAATTGTTCTATACATGCTGCATTTGACAGCTAGTTAGAAATTGTTCAGCTTGGTTGCACTCTGATTTTCTGGGGATTGAAATCTAGTGCTTAAACAGGGACTTTGTCTCTTGCTGTTTAGCAAGATACAAAAAAAATAGGTGAATTCCTATACAAATATGACTGTCATATTGCTGCATAAAATTCACATGATGTTGGACAAAACCCATTGAACTCTAAGTGTTGCCTCTCAACTTCTTAAAGACAGAACAGTAAGCTGTTGAAGTCAGTTTGGACAATTAAGAAATTAGATTAGCCCAAGACTACAGGCAGCAATGAAAAGTTTCAGTCTTGCTGAAAAAAATTCCCAGTGAGGGCTGTGCAGTTATTTGAGGGAAAACTTTGTCTTTGTAGGATAGAATGGCATGCTTTTTCTTTTAGGTTGGTAGAAGTGATTATTGCTCCTGGTGGAAAACCGGTGTCTAGCTTCCAGCACTTGCCATCTCTGTGCTCTTGCTGTTTCATGGGTAGTGAACAGGACTGTCCTGTGTTAAAGTATAATGATAGCAAGCAGTGAATGGAAGGACTAGTCATTGATTTTGAAGTTTCATGTAGTTAACAAATTGTTAGTTTAGAAACTGGCTGTGTTGGGAAAAGGAACTTTAAAGCAAACTGCTTCTTACCATTTCAGAATGAAAGAGTGACTTCTGTGAACATGTGGAAATACTTTGTGATATGATCTAAATAATCAAAATACTGCTGCACTTAGGCTGATATTTGTCAGTAACTTTTCAATGACTACAGAGTCTCTCATGTATACTGTGTCTGTACAGTATATTGTCATGTATATTGTCTGCAGTGTCATGCCTCTGACACTGCATTGTTCAATAGAACTGCTTCAACCTCACCCTGCAGCTTTCTAAGATAGACATACTAGGTGATCAGAGGCTGTCTCTTACAATAAAGTGTAAGTCATTTGAACAGGGATTAACTGTCTTTTGCCCTGAAGACTGTTCTGAAGCATTTGGGAAATGCTAGTTAGTGTTGGGAAGAGGTCCATCCAGTGGTCAGTTAAGTTAACCCATACTACCCTTAGTAAGAAAGGGCACTAGCAGTTGTAACTGTTTGAGGCTGCTTTTGTCTGTTAGAAACTCTAAGTACTGCAGTCAGTGAAGCTATTTCTAGTATTTGTCTCCTACAGGAAGATAGAATATTCTAGTAATTCTCACTTCCTAGCCTGTCTGTGTTTGTCACCAGAACCACAAATACCACTTTTCCACAGTGGCGGAAAGTAAAAGTCGAGCTGGATGTTCTTTAACAGGTTTCTAACATCTGCTAGAGCTGCTAATGTCATAGAATCACAGAATGACTTGGGCTGTAAGGAAACTTAAAGATCATCCAGTTCCAACTCTGCTGCCATGGGACGAGACCATAAGTTGCTCAGTCCCACCCAACCTGGCCTTTGAACATTTCCAGGGATGGGGCATCCACAGCTTCTCTGGGCAACCTGTTCTGGTGCTTCACCACCATCACAGTGAAGAATTTCTTCCTAATATCTCATGTAAACCTACTCATAGTTTAAAACCATTTCCCCTTGCCCTGTCAGTACATGCTCTTGTAAGTAGCTCTTCTCTGTCTTTCTTGTAGGGCCTTCCCTTTAGGTGTTGGAAGGCCTCAGGTCATCCTGAAGCCTTTTCTTCAGGCTGAACAATCCCAACTCTCTCAGCCTGTCTTCACAGGAGAGGTGCTTCAGCCCTCTGAAAATCTTCATGGCCTGCCTCTGAGCTCACTCCAGCAGGTGCATGTCCTTATGCTGGGGATCCCAGAGCTGGATACCACACTCCAGTTGGAGTCTCACAAAGGCAGAGCAGAGGGGCAGAATCAATCTCTCTCACCTGGCTGACCACACGGCTTTGGATGTAGCCCAGGATACAACTGATTTTTCTGGGCTGCAAGTGCATATTGCTGTGTCATGTCCAGCCTCTCATCCACCAGCGCCCATAAGTCCTTCTTGGCCCAGCTGCTCTGTCTGTTCATTCCCCAGCCTGTGTTGGGACCCCAACCCAGTTGCAGCACCTTGCACTTGGTCTTGTTAAACCTTATGAGATTCCCATGAACCACTTCTCAAGTTTGTCTGGGTCCTTCTGGATGGCATTCCATCCTTCTGTCAGCTGCGCCATTCAGCTTGATGTCATCTGCCAATTTGTCTGTCATTAAATAAATGCATAGTTCAACGCCTCTGTGGTTTTAACATGTGGCAACTTTACACTTGTAGCTTAAATGGATAAGACTGAGGAGTGGGGAGCCATCTGGTATTAACAGTCTTGGAGTCTGTCTACTCTCAATCTATGGCTGCTATCTGTGGGAAAAAGCAGATAGACACACTTGAATGTGAGCTGTAATATTGATAGTGGTTTGGTTAACCTACTTCTTGCAGAATAACAGAGCCAATCTAATTAGGTAGGACAGTTCTGGGACAAGATGTGCTGGTTTGGGGAGATGGGGGATAGCTGTCAGCAGTGGTAACTTGCCAGTAACATGTTTATATATCTCTCTAAAAGGGAACTTCAGTCAACTCACACCTGACCCTGGTAATGCAAAAATGTACATTAGATGTCTGGAGAACTGGGAGATTCATCCTCAGGGCAGTTCTGGATATTTGCTGTATTGTGCCAAACATCCAGCTGGCATCCAAAGTGTGGTCTTTTCCTGTCTGTGGCTCTTGAAGGGCTTAGGTGAGTTTTGAAAGTGACAGTTCTAACTCAATTAGAGGATTGAACTACTATGTTCCCAGCCATTTTGGATTGGGATTTAGCTTAAATCTATCACACTGGATGACAGTACTGACAGTTGGATTTGTAAATACGGAATTGTCACTCAGATGTTCCTGGAAAAAAAAAAAAGCTTTCACTTATTAGTTGATATAAACTGCCTATTAACTCACTAATATAATAAGTAGTCTGGGGGAAGGAAGCTTGACAAACTCATTATTGTGCATATCCAGCAGTCATTTGTACATTAAAATTGTGGCCCCAGTTCCCATCATGTAGGAGGAGTTACAAGTTGAAATTATGAGTGAAATAATAGGAATCTAGGGTATCTTTTTTGCTAAATATTCACAAGAACTGCTACAATGGTAAGTCACACTCCTGTAATAAACAGGACACTAGTGTTTCTCCCTTACACTGGGAAAGACTGCTCTAGAAACTCTTTAAAATGTACTTCAAGGCAAGATTGCAATGATAACTTTCCTTTTGCAGTAAAGGACAAATATAAAGCTTCTAATGTTAAATCTTAAATTACAGCCCATAATTTCTTTCATGTAGTTTAACTTACATTCCACTCCCACTCCAATATAAATTGGGGAGTGAGAATAGCTCTCAAGTTCTAATGCAGTTTTAAACTCAACTTTATTCCTGTGGTGCTGCTGTAGGGAAGTGGATTAGTTCCTGATGCATGTCATTGTGCAAATATTTCACTTAAGGTTGTTGCAATTACTGGAAAATATTGTGACAATAGGTGCTGAGTCATTTTGATATGAAAACCGTGGTTAGAGAATGCAGAACTTTGCATTACATGAAGTCACTTCCATACCCCAAATCAAACTTCTGATCCCTTTGACTGTCCTGTATCTTAGCTCCTCATTTACACCTGAACTACTAAAAACTGTACTTTAGTGGCATCAGATTTATGCCCTGTCACTGGACCTACCAGAATGATTAATCTTGTGATGTCATTTCTATACTGCTGTACTAAGCAATTACATATCTTCCTGCTCTCTTCTTTCTAAGATTTATACACACTGGGGATTTTAAGTCTAGTTTAATCTGATCACTTTTAGCCTTTTTCTTCTCTGGGGGTATGATCCACTTTCTGTACTGCTCTACAGTATTGTCACATGTGGAGAAATGACTGTAGCAAATATCTTGCTGGACAGAGGAAGGGGCATGGCAAATCTCTGAACTGTGCATGGCAGAAGTTGAGGCATTTAGTTTTAAGAGCAAAGAATTATGTTTAGCCTTGAGAATTTGGAGGATTAGTGTTTTCTAGTTTGATTTTTTCTGCATGGGGGTTTGTGTGTTTGTTTTTTTTTTTTTTTTTTGCAGGCAGAAAAGCACTTGCAAAAGTTCTGCCTAAAATTCCCGTTAAATTTTCAAAAGGCTGTCTAGAGTGCTCTGCATCCTAGACAAGAAGGTCAGCATGTGCTTTGTCAGTAATGACATGATTGGAAAGCAAGTCCACTCAGTTTAAACTGAATTCTTTTCCTACCTCATGCTGTATACCTTTCACCAAACAAAACTCTTACCTCCTGGACAGATGCCATGTTTTATTGCATCTGTCTTTGTATGAAATACAGTATATCCATCTTTGTTAGGCCTCCAGACAGGATGAAGGAGCAGTTGTAAGGTAGTATTCAGGTCAGGTTTATTGTTAGTGGATGTGAATTCTAGAGGTGAAAACAGCTCTGTAATAACCTTGTTTGGGTTACTCTAGAAAAGGGAAGCACTCATATTGGGTGGTATTTGACCTTTTAAAAAAGGCATTAATCTTGAAGAATCCAATGCTGTTAAGCTTGTGTGTGTTTAAGGGTGAGAGATAACAAATCTTCCTAATCTCAAGGTTTAATCTAGTAAGTAAAAATAAAAGCTTTCATGCTGACAGGCACATCAGTTTTCTACTTTCACCCAAATTAAAACTGGAAGAATATGTATTGATGTTTTTCTAAATCTAAAACTCATACTACAAAAGAGATAAGAGTTGTTGGAAATAAGAGTTAAATGATTGTTGTGGACAGCCAAAGCCCATGATTTATAGTATGGCTGCTATAGAATACCAAGCAACATACAGTTCCATGCTGACTTCCATTCTTAGTAAAACTGCTGTCTTCTTACGCTGTGAGCAGCCACTGTACGAGGCTGACCTTGGCTGACTCCTCAGGTTTGGTTCGGAGCCATGCTTTGTAACTTTGTTTTTTTGGAAGCTATCACTGTACTAATTTCACCTTTTTGTACACCTTAAATGTGCTGTTGTGCATGTTTCAGCTATGGTTATTGCTATAGGAGGCTTATATGGCCACCTTGTAAACCATTTTTGTCTTTACAGCTTTTTTGGATGGGAGAGCAATAAAAAAAAGGCAGGAAGGGATTCAGTCAATGGTACTGTCCTTCACTGTGCTCAGTGATTGATGACCTTTTCTGCAATTCCTAAATAACTTAGCTTTCACATGTAGTGATCATGCTCTGTCTGTTCCTTCTGGTAACAATTTAGCAACCCTTCCTGCAACTAATCAATACAGCTTAATTTTCTTGTGTAAATGTTCATCGAGTGTTCGGAAAAAACAGCCTTAAGTAAAGCCTGGAAGCCTCCCAGGTCTCCAGCCACTGAATAGTGAGGACTAATGGGACCATTTCCCTTGCTGCTTCAGAGTCATATTCAGTCTCATGTAAATAACAGCAAGTGGTGTTCAATTCTGGACCACTTCAGGGCTGAGTTGAAGAACTCTTTCTGCTGAAGACTGAGGTTGGCACAGGGCCTTGCAGACCTTGAGACTACACTTTGTTTTGTGGGGCTGCCCTTTGGTGTGAAGGGATATCTCCCTGCATTGGATGCTGGAGTCAGTGCTTTAGCATAGCCCAAAGTGTTCCCATGTGGCAGGAATTGGTGGTGAAACTGACAGCTAAAAAAATGAGGAAGCTGAGAAGGAGCTCCTCAAAACTTGGGTGGTGCCCTATGCAGTGACTGGCTTAATAATACAGTGACTGTAACTAAATTTGACTGTGTGCAACTCCATTAAAAAAACACAACCGAAACTCCCAAAACCAAAATCCCTACATTCTAAGGGTAAAGCTTTAAATGGGACATCACTGACATGCAGAAGCAGTAAAAGCCTTCTGATCTAACTCTTCCCTAATGGTACTTGATTTGTGGAAACAATGGTCAGTGGTGTGGTTTGTAGTAAGGCTGTTCTATAAACCTCTTATAAGTGTAGAAGCCCAGCCTAGGGAGACAATGTGAATTACTTGTGTACTCTGTTTAGGAGAATTGTATTAGCAGTGAGGCTTTTCCAGAGGCATAGTCACAGAGATGCAGGCTTGGTGCCAGACTTGTTGCATGGCCTTAAAGTCCATTACATAAATGCTGCTTTAAAACTTTAGTTTTGAGTATGGAGAGAAGAGCTTTCTTCTTAGATCCTGCTTGTTCTTGCATAAGATGTAGTGGAAAAAAATTGTAATATCTGTTCTGAAGAATATGCTGGGTAGGGATGCTGCTTTCTGCAGCATCATAGTTTAAAGTGAACAGACAGAAATAAAGTCAGCTTCTTTATAGTTCTTTGGATCTTTAATGTGGCTGCTTATGTTTTCAGGCCATTCTAGTAGCTGCTTAGGCAACCTTTTCTGAAACTGTCTGTAGGGAGTGAGCTAATCATATTCTGAATTACTGACATTAAAATGAGGCAAGTGAGCTGGAAAAGCACACTGCTGAACAGTATCTCTTGTCAACTTCATTTATTGAATTTTGGTCTCTTTATGAGAAGGTGATAACACACCCAATTCTCCTTGTATCTATTTTTCTTGCTAATCAAAGGTGGACTTGAATGTTTATAAACAGAGGACAACTAGGTTTCCAAATACAGCTCTTCCTTTGTCTGTTCTTAAAGCTCATATGCACGAAAAGATAAAAGCTCAAGTGATACTGTGTAAATCTAAATCATAGGGTTCAGGGACTGCTTTTCCCAGTGAAGACTTCCAAACAAAGCAGGAAGCTATTTTAGTAGCCCAGACTTTCCAAACAATGTGCTAGGACTTGATACTGCTAGACACACTGAAATGTAAACACACCATGATAGTCTGACTTTTCAAACAGAAGAAAAAGGGAACTGGCACACTCTAATTCTATATTTCAAGTATTCTGGCTAAAGTAGTTGTACTTAATAAGAAAAGGATTTTTTTGAGTTCTCGCTCCTTATGGGCAATTTTTTTTTCATGGATTTTTGTTGTGAATAATTGTACTTTAACTGTTCTTGTTTTAAATCCCGGGATTGCTGTAAAACTTTTATAGTTGAAAATTAATCCAGAGTAAATCTTATACTTGAAAAAATGAAGTCAAAGTTAACAGATTTAGCCAGAACTGTTAAGCTAGCAGCTTCTTTTGAAGTTTTTCCTAAGGAAAAATCTATAATTATAGGTGACTTCTTCAGAAGATGCTTTGAAGGCTGTTAGCCTTGAAACTTACAAAACCCTTTGTTGCTCAGCATTCAGGAAAAGGCTGAGTTTAAGTCTTTAGCTGAAGCAACTAGATTAAGATACAAGCCTTAATATTCTTTGATGAAATAATGATTTGTGTATAGCTGTGCTGGTAGTGTTTTTAGGTATTACTTCTCAAAGAACTCTACTCAACAAATAAATGGACTATGTAAGTATATAAGTTGAGTACTTTTTAAGAAAAATTTCAAGTGGTAGTTGGAACTGCAAACTTCTGAAAGCATCTGACTTGCCATGTATAGTATACATAACAGCTGTTGCAATGAATTTATGTGAGATAGAGGAGGCAATGTTTTATGCTCTAGGGGACTAGACCCAAATGGCAAACTTCCATGGATTAAGCTGGTACACTAATCCATTTACACTGAATACAGTGTATTACAATGTATTAGATGCTTCAATATAAATATACTCTGTGACTGTCGTCTCTTTCAGGCCAGGAGCGCTTTGGAAATATGACCAGAGTGTACTACAAAGAGGCAGTTGGTGCTTTTGTGGTCTTTGATGTCACAAGAGGCTCCACTTTTGAGGCTGTTTCGAAATGGAAGCATGATTTGGACAGTAAAGTACTACTTCCCAATGGCAGCCCCATCCCTGCTGTTCTTCTTGCAAACAAGTGTGACCAGAAGAAAGATGGCAGCCAGAATCCCTCTCAAATGGACCAGTTCTGCAGAGAAGGTGGCTTTGTTGGATGGTTTGAAACATCTGCCAAGGTGAGCTTAATAGAAAAAATATTTTTAGTCTCTTGAATATTGGCATAAGAAGGGTGAATATAATCATCTAGGAAATAAAGTACAGGAAGTGGTAGTCAAATTCAGCAAAATTTGAAGTGATGTGCAGGCTAGCTTCATTCCTGAAGATGAGGCATATTTGGTTTAGATTAAAAATTATCTCAAATTCAAAGCACCTTGAAACTATCTGGAAACCTTGATTATCAGAGTTTAAGTTTTTTCATCTTATATAAGGATCAGTCATTCTTTAGATGTTATATTAAATAACATATTAGATGTTATTAGATAGATGTTAATAGATGTTATACTAAATGCTAATCAAGCTCCCCAAAACATACAGGTCATCTTTAGGTCATCTTTAGGTGCAGCTTTTTAAATTGCATTTTCTGTTGTCACTGTTTTATGTAGGAAACGGCAAGATTTGAAGTGAAGAAGATATTTGCTTACTCGTTACTACCTACCCACAGTGTTGCTAAAGCAATCAGGCAATGTCAAGACTGGAGAAAAATTGTTCTGTATATTAGTTTAAGTTAAGAAATACAGCTGCATAATTCAGTTAACTTTGAATAATTTCATGTATTGTACAGTTTTAGTCTACAGACGTTTTGTCAGTGTGCAGATTAAACTGGCAGCAGCTTAGTTGGAAGTGAAACCAAATATTTCCTTAAAGCCCAACTGATTCTTAAAATGAAGGACTCCTCTAGATGAGGACAGTGTGGCTGACAGACCAGATTACTGGTCTGGCTGATAAATCCTTTATAAAGTAAGATAAGCCTCAAGGTCCCACTTTCCCCTTATCTTGCCTATTTTGTTCAACTAATGCTGCTGAAGTGTTACACAATGATGTTTATACAACTCTTCAAAAGCAAAGCGTCTCTAAGAAGACTATAAGAAACAAAGTAACAAGTTGCTCTTTGATTACTTTAAGAGAAGGAGTTAAAGGAATTAGTTTAATTAGCTAACAATTCATTTGCATTTGAAAAGATATTTCCAAATTTATCCATCTGTTACTAAAACATCTATTTTTAAGACTCTTTATACTCTAAAAGAATACCAAGATTCTGCTTTGGTAAAAGTATTCCCTGAACTTTTACCCCTGCCTGTAATATGGCTATGTATAAGCTGCATTATGGCTTGGAAATAAATGCCAGTAACATTGGAAAAAAAATCTAATGTGAAATTCTAGTGACAACTTGCATTTTAGATGGCATTTAAGATAGGACAATATAAAACAAGCTTCTTGCTGCAGAGAAAAATCCAAGCAATAAGTTCTAGCTTAGGTATTAATTGACTTGTTTAAACTCTCAAGAGTTGTAGTTGAAATAGCAAAAATTTAGGACACCTGTCTCATTTTCTGAGCACACCAAAACAGTTTATGGGTTTAAGTCCTGCCCACTTGGATATCCTATTAATCTGCTTTTGCCTTTCTGTTGGGACTGATAATTGGCTCTTCAGTCTAGTCATCATACTGGGTTGGTATTTCCTTTGGAAGCAACGATGAGCAATTCCAAACATGGCAGCCCTGTGCTACCAGATGGCCTGGCTGGGTCAAGGCTGTGGCCAGAGACTCCTTGGCGCTAGGCCAGCTTGGACCCTCAGAAACTAGGATATTCTGGCAAAGTACATCTCTAAGTATCCTGCACACATACGTTCTTTAGGGTGTATGGGAGGGGACTTTTCAAAGTATGCACAAGAATATATAGAGTAGCGAGATGACACACTTGGAAATAGTTGTGATTTTGAGGATCATGGAAAAGATTCTCTTACTTAAATAAGTGCATCCAAATTCCATCAGAAACAGAAAAAGGCTTCAAAAGGTAGGACAATACTGCAGGTGATGTAATTGTCTAGGATCTTTCCTGATGCAGAAATGCACTTTGGCATTTGTCAGTCTTCCAAATGCAGGTGACACTCATTCCCCTGACCGCCTACTAGATTAGAATCAGAATTCAACTTGTAATATGGATGAATAATTTTGTCTCCAACCTTTCTGGTAACCTTTTCAGAAAAAAAAGTATGACTTCTTGCATCTAAACTATGTTCTGATGAGACTGAAGGATTATTTTCTTTTTGGACAGCTTTAGGAAAGTGTGACTATTAATAGGAATATGTGACTGTTTCAAAAAGATCAATGACTTCCTTGCTTTCAATATTTTTAGGACAACATCAACATAGATGAAGCTGCTCGATTCTTGGTGGAAAACATCCTTGCCAATTACAAAACCTTTCCTAATGAAGAGAATGATGTGGGGAAACCAAAACTGGACCTAGACCCATTGAAAGCAGAGAGTAAATCACAGTGCTGCTAATGCTACCACCGTTCAGTAGATGTGATGGGATGAGCAGCAGGACTTTGCATTTAAAACAAAATGCTGCTATGGTGCTGCGTTGTGACAATCCATATGGGGTGTCTGGTACTATCTGAATTGGTGACTTGTTTGGGTGTTTACATATTCTTCTTTAGCATGAAACTGAGTATCTTGTGAGTTATCATTCCACTTGCTTGAGTGTCTGCATCTAAGTCTGATTAATGTCTTCTTACTTGAGAACATAAGGTAGTGTTTACACTCCTAAAAGGAACAAAGACAACATTCAGTGTCTACTTGGCTTCTAGGACATATGCTACATTCAAAATAGGACTCACTTTTAGGTGAATAGACTCTTGCACCTTTAAAGTAAACTTTTCCTTTGTCACCATTTATGTCTCACTTGAGCCTTCTCACCAGCACAATTCTCTATTTATTATCCCCACCATGAGGATCTGTCTCTTTGCTAGTTCTCCTGGATCAAGACATCCCCGAAATCTTGAAGGGGCCAACGACAGATGGGAGGTATCTTTCCTAGTGTGATCAGCAAGATTGAGTGGAGTAGATGGCTTTTACCACTGAGTAAAAACAAGATGCTTGTTATTGTGTTTAACAAGGGAAAGACATGGTTATAGAGATACTAATAAAAATGCATCTCCAGCAATTTAAGGCTGAATATTTTCAGCTGGTACTTTACATATGAAACACATTAATGAATACAGTTGTACTGCTGGCACGTAGTTATGGTAACCTCACCCCTATGCACATTCAGAAATAAACATCTAGTAACTTTTTCATGCACTAACACTAAAAACTTTACCAAGAGTACAAAAAATAAGTATCTTACTGTCCTGTGATGATGAACTTTTTCTTCTGTCTAGAGATGGTTCTGAATACCATGAGCAAGGAGAGAGGTCTTGAGGGAAATAGCTTAATTGGTTTATGCTAGTCTGTCAACCTTTCTGCCCCAAGCTCTGTCTTTGTCAGTTTTAGAACTCTTTTGACTGCTTTGAACTAATGAACTGGCTTACCAGTTTGTAACTGTATACTGAGATACTTGTTTCTTTGTTATTACACTCATGTATTTTTGGCAGCAAATGAAGTTCAATAGGATTAGAGATACTTCATGGATCTTGAATGTGTTCTGGAACTCTGATTAGCTCAAAGGCTTTGAAGCTCCTCTTTATTTTAAGGGTTTCTTCTGTCCTGGTACCTCATTGCTATTGACTTCAGAAGTCTTACCTTGCTGGGTTTGATGGTGCTGATGTTTAGGTAAACATCAGAATTAGATATATGCAGGATTTGATATACTTTAATCTGTATTGAGATTTCTTAGGCTGTCTTTTCTAAAGAGTAACATACTTTTTAAGAGTTAAATAAATATATTTGGGCATCTTTTGTGTGTTGGTGTATGCTTTTGAGAACTTGAATACTCACGTATGTTCCACCCTATACTCAAATGCTTTTGCTGACATTTGAAAACAACTTTATCTTCTCAACTAATAAACCGGGTTTATTAAACTTAGGATCCTAAGATAATTCAGATGAAAGGGATCTTAGGATGTCTTCTAAGCCAGTGTCTTTCTCCAAGCAAGGTCATAGCACAGTGCTTAGGTGTGGTCTGGTCTTAACCTCAAACCATGGAGACTGTATGGCCCTGGGAAAGTTGTTTCAATGCCTGACTTTCCTTGAGAGTTGAAACTAGCACAATCTTCCTGTTCAATCACTTGAGCAACTCCATTTGAACTGTAAACTCACTTTTGATGTTTAATCTCCACTGTCTTTTTTTCAACTTTAATTGAAGCTGCACAAATGTAAATACCGACTTTACTTCCCCAGCTGTAGTGGATTGTGTGTTGTTTTTTTGTTTGTTTGGGTTTTTTTGAGTTATTTTCTTTTTGTTTTGTTTTTGGTTTTTTGGTTTTTTTTTTTTGCTTTAGTGTTTAGATTGAACAGCAAAATGGAGACCAAAATCAAGCTTTGTGACTGCCTAAAAGCATGAATCTCATTTGGGTCCTGTCACTGAAATCCTATGCAGGTTATCTTCAAGAATGTCTAAACTTTTGCTTGGTGTTACTGCTGCTATATTTAAGCACTTACCTTATTTTGCACATAGCTTCTTCTAAACCTCTGCATGAATGTAGAAAGGACATGTCTCTAAAATTGGTGGAATGTACTGGTTTGGATACAGGTTGTCATTAGTGAGGCCAGTAGTATAAAACTACCTGTTTTTTTTAAACTTCTGTCACTTGTCTGAGGAAAAGAATTGGTGCTTTAATAGAATGCTAGTCTTGCTTTGTGCTACAAACTGCATTCTCACTGTCCCTCTGTGGAGAGGGAGCATTGTGATATTTAAGACTGAACAGATGCATTGGGAAAGCTGATCCAGTCAGAACAAGAAAACTAAGAAAAGACTGGCCTGAGGAAGGAAATGGTAGTGTCTCCCTGGTAGAGGGAAATGGGACTGCAGTTCATGCAGAAGTGTGTAGGTTAGTTAAACTAGTCATGAAGCCCTATCCTAATTAACCCAAAAACTTTTGATTTGGAAAAATATGTGGCAGACAGACACAAACAGTGAATTTTTCAGTATAGGTTTTTCTGATGTATCTTAACAGCAGTACTAGAAAAATATGAGCTATTCCAAGCTCCAGAGTTTTGTTTAAACTTTGTGTCAGACTTGTTGAGTTGTACTAGCTCCTTAGATAGAACAAATCTTTGTTCCTCTATAATAATTAATCTGTAGGGAATAGTTTAAGTCATTTCTAGAGACCTAGTACTTGATGTAACCATGGAATAGGGGGATGCCCAAAGTAGTCTGTGACTCTGTGGAAAGCCCATCCTGGGCTCCTGGCAGAACCTGTGGTCCCATGGAAGAGCCCATGCTGGTGCAGTTTTTCTGACAGGTCTTTGGACCCTGGGGGGAGTCTATGCTGGAGCTGTTGGTTCTGAAGGACTGCACCCCATGGAAGGAACATAGACTGGAGCAGTTCATGGAGCCCAAGGGAAGAACTCACATTGCAGAAGTTTCTGGAGGATTGTCTCCCGTGGGAAGGACCTCATGCTGGAGCAGGAGAAATGCGAGGAGTCCTCTCCTGAGAAGGAAGGAGCAGCAGAGACAATATGTGATGAACTGTCTGCAAACCCCCATTTCCCATTCCTCTGCACCACCGGGTGGAGGAGGTAGAGAAAGTTGTGAGTAAAGTTAAGCTCAAGAAGAAGGGAGGGGTTGGAAAAAGTGTTTTTAAGATTTAGTTTTTATTTCTCATTATCGTAATCCAATTTGATTTGTAGTAAACTAAACTAATTTACCTCAGTCAAGTCTGTTTACCCATGAGAGTAATTGTGAGTGATTGCTGCCGGTTCTTACCTCAACCCATGAGCCTTTTATTATATTTCCTTTCTTCCATCCAGCTGAGAGGGGAGTGGTACAGGAGCTTTGGTTGGCACTTGCTGTCCAGCCAGGGTCAACCCACCACACAGAGAAACTACTTTGCTTGAAACTTAAAGAATTGTTGTTTTCAATTGCACTTTGCCACAAGATCCCCCAAATCACTGCTTTCTTGTATTTAATAAGGAGAAAGAGCTTTCTATCAGATTGCCACCAGGATGCCATTTCGTTTCATTGAGTTATTGTTTCAAGCACAATTAGATCAGATGACTTATAGCTCAAATGGCTAGAGTGGCACTTGGCATATCGATGATGTCATAAGTGTGACAATTTATGTAATTTTTATGAGTTTCAGAAGTTAGAGAATGTAAACTGTTGTAGGTTTTTTTTTTTTAATATTTAGAGAAGACAATATATTTTTATTTGGTTAAAACAAGTTAGAAGACATCTTACATCAGCTTATGGTCTTGTTTCTAACTTTTCATGAAGAATGTTAATCACATTTCTATTAAAACATATTTATCCAGCAATCTTACATTTTGCATTTTTCAAATAGTTTTAAAAGCTTTTTGCTTTTAGCCTGCCTATACAACTGCAGCCGCACTTAAAACACACTAAAGTTAATCACTGTTAAAAAGGATTTTCTGTGATCTGCAGTATGCCTTTACTTAGAACAAGAAGACTTAACTTTTTAAATCTCCTGCAAAAAGGTTACATTCTTAATTATAAAAAAAATTATAAAACCAAAATATTAAAGTAAAACAGTGTACTAAGAGATTAAATAGGTTCTGTAGTTTACACTATATTAAGATTGTGTATTCTCAATTTAAAAACAAATACCCTTCTGTCCTTCAGGCTACTATCACAATTTCATTGTATCTTTTTAGCCAAATATCTGGAATTTTTCAAAGACCTAATACTACTTCCTCTGTCCGTATCCAAGTTTTGTAGCAGTTCCAATAGTTCTAGAATCACAGCTTGTCTTATTTAACTCCAGATTTCAGATAGGGTTTTCACACTGTATCAAACCCAGAAAGCCTTTCCTTTTGACATGGAAAGATATTCCTGTATCATCAAATGTAATTTTACAAAATAAAGGCAATGGCTCTGCATGATTCTGTGAGCTATTATTTTTTCTGTGAGCTTTGATTTTTCCTCTGCTGCCAGCTCTTGGGGCATACACTGTTTTATCCCTTTATTAGAGTGGAGAGCTGATCAAAGTTGTGGTGGTCCTCAGTTCACACTTTTACTTAAATAAGTGCCCTGAGCAGTCCCATGGGACTTGATGGTATTGCTGTATTTAAATTGGACTTGAACAGTTGCTTTATATTTAACAGAATGTTTCGGGTCTGTGTTTCTCCAAAATGAGATTATAGCATGGTGCTCTAGCAAATAAAGAACTTGAAAATAAATAAGGTAAGTGGAAATAGTAACACAGGACTGTCATGAACCCCACCTTTCTGGCACTGTGTCAAATTCAAGAGAGGCTGAAATGTTGGAAAAACCATGTCCCTGACCAAATCAGATGAGACGTGTTACCATAAGTTATTTTTGAAATAGCATTGAAGTCCTGTGCTTAGGCAAAAACTATTTTCTATTATGCAACTGGCTGTGATTTTTCCCCCCACCTTGTCTTATTCCAGCAGTTTACCCAAGAAAACTTTCGTAATCTACTTTACTCCCTAGCCTCACATTAAGAGTTAACCGACTAGAGCTGCCTGTGTATAGTTTCAGTCCACCTGTTTGAGGATAGTTTTGCTCAAATTCAGTTCCCTGGCCTATGTCACCTCAGTAACTGACTGTTCCTGACTCAGTGCACAAACTGCTCCTCCCAGGCTTTATCACATACTGCAGGGTTTTCATTTTGCCAGACATTACCATTCTCCACTCACAAATGCTCTTCTTTTGATCACCCTTCACTCTTTTCCTGATCCTTCACTGCCTGCTCTTAATGAAATGCCAGTGCACTGCTGTCCTCCTCTGTTCACAATATCCCACTGACCTGTACCTTCCTTACATCTCTTCCACCTACTCTTTCACTTAGCAAACAGATAAAAGAGAGTATTGGAAGTTAAAGGGCAATGGGGTTTTTATCTGTTAAAAGCATTAATTTCAGAACCTAGATTTTCCTATTATTTGATAAAAAGACATGGGGAAAAAATTCTCAAAAATAAGACACCAAAATCCTGAATATTGCAATCTCATGCTTGAAAATGAAGCATCTCTTCTTACAGAAACCTCTAGCTGATTTTGACCTTCAACCATTTTTTCAGGGAAAACTTGCCAGAACCACAGAATAGGTAAGATTGGAAGTGGTCTTGAAGGATTGTATAGCCCTACACCTCTGCTAAGACTTTCAGCAGGTTGCTCATGGTTTGATAAAAGCTCCACAGTCTTGCTGAAAAACCTGTTCAGTGTTTGACCACCTTTACTGTAATTTTAAAAAAATATTTATTTTAAAGAGGAATTTCTCATATTTAAATTCTCACATTGATTCTAATCCTGTCACTTGGAATCTCTGAGAAGAATGAGTGTCTTTAGCCTACTCATCAGTTGTTCTAGACATTCTGCTTTGCCCCATACCCACACTCCTTCTCTTAAGGCAAAAGCTTTTACTCTCTAGTTCTGAAGCCCTTGTACCCTCTGTAAAATCAGGGGTGACTTAGGTCTGACCTCCAAGACCCCTGAGGGCTTTTGGTAGAGTTGCTGTTGATAGCTACTCTTTTTCTATTCTCTCCAACTACTGTGTTGCTGTAAAAAAGTACAAAATACTTAAGATTAAAAGGCTGCTTTCCTACAAGTGATTGCATGTGCTGTAGCTTTTGGTGTGATGCTTTCAGGGAAAAAAAAAGAAGCTGGTGTTTTGAATGGTACCTTAGAAGAATCCATTGCTAATCAGTACGTGCTGCCTTAGTATTTATTTAGTGACATCTCAATGGGTTCCTAACACTTGTTTTGTTGTCTTGTGCATTTATTCCACATTTTCTGTCAGGTTGCCTCTACCCTAACAATTTCTTCCCTTCAGGGAGGGTCTGTCAGATATACTTCATGGCTTGAGACATTAGGGCAGTGAAACAGCTGATGTGACCTTACAGATACTTTGCCAGTTAGAAAACTAGCTTGTTTGAAATTCAGATTAATTTCTCTTTCCAAACAAGCTGTCCTTGTCATTGCTGTTAGGTTAAGGAATTCTAAATGAACTTCTTGCATAAATAAAAAGATGTAACTTGATGGATGTTAAACTTGAGATCTTTTTCCTTCACAAAACACCTAGATACTTGCTTTTAATGCCATCACTCTTAGCAAACAAACTTACTGTAGGATTTTATGGTAAAGGTCAGGTCCATTCTGAACTTTCTATGTAGTTACTATCATTTAACAGAGCAAAGAATTAAAGGCTCTGTACTTGAATATGCTTTTCTGATTTGTGTTCTTCCTCCTCTACCACCCCAAAATGTTTACAGACTCAGGCACTCAAACTTCAGTTACTTTTATGTTGTCTTTCACAGAAATATTATGTATTATGAAAGTATATTATGAAAGTTTTATTTGCTGGGATGCTGCAAACCTCATTGGTATCTGCAGTGGGATCAAGAAGGAAGTTTTCCTACTGTGAAAACTTTCATAAGTGCCTCTTACATTTATACATGTCTTTCATAGATACTTTTCCATAGTATTTTCTCTGTCCAGTAAGTATAGGAAAGTAAAGGCGATTCAGTGGAATAGAAAGTCTGTAATTTCCATGGTGTTTTTATCTGCATTCTGGGTCACAAACTGAATCCTGTCCCCCATCTACAAGTTTGCATCAGCATCTGGCAAGGTGATGTGGTGAACAGCCCTGTCCTGGTACTGAAGAGGTATAGCTAGATGTTTAAATCTATCTCTTTCTCTCTTATTTTTATCGTTTGCCCTAATCAATATTTGATAGCATAACTGTATGAAGAGAAGACCAGCTGTTCAGTTTGAAAAGAAATAAGTAAAATTGAAATGTTTACTTGGCTCTCAAGTGAGAAGTGTCCCAAAGTACCTTGTTTAAAATGGATGCTGTTGGACATAACGCCGAAGGAAATGCCAAGCTGTGGAAGAATTCTGCACTTTGAAATTTATGGGTGTGTATCTGGCTGCCTGTCATCTTGATATAAATCAAGATCTGAAATTTGTCTAAAATAAGCCTCTAGATGTAGCAACATCTGCCTATTTTTCCTCCTATTTTTAATCTACTCATGCCCTCTGCAATTTGACAAATAGATTTGCATTTATTTTTATATTTGAAAAAGCTTGAATAAGAATAAGCAAATAAATATTTTATCAAGGATTTTTCACCATCCACTACATACTGAGAAACAGCAAATATGGTGTTAAAAATAGGAGCTGTTAACAATAATGCAGTATCTGGAATGTATCTGAAAAAGTCTGCTTATAAACTAAGTTGTAGTCAACTATCTGTTGAATTCAAAACCAGCAAACTAATGCTAATTTTATCTGACCTTGGTGGAACAGCATTTACTTTGGTAATCATGGGCTTCAAAGCAGGAGTTAATTAATTGCCTCAGTCTGAAATCAAAGAGAAAATAAAGACTTGCATAATCTAGCTCTAAAATTTCTCTAGGCTGCCAGGGCAGAGCTGACTCATAGTCCAGTTGCCATCGTCCGAGGCCCCCAGGTCCCTTCCTTCCTACAGTGCTGCTGTCCAGCCTGTTCCCCAGTCTGTCAGTACACCCAGGGTTGCTCTGTCCCAGGTGCAGGATCCAGCACTGCTCTTGGCCAGACTTCATAAAAGCGCTGATCGCCCAGTCCCCTCACTTGTCCAGGTCTCTCTGCATGGCCTCTCTGTCTTCGACGGAGTCGACAGCTTCTCACAACTGATCACCACCGGCCAGCAGACAAACTACGTTCTTGGCACGGATTCCCGAGGCTGCCGCAGAAAGCGGGATCTGTTACCCTCGAAGCCAAGCCTTTGTCCGCAAAGCCATTCCCC